>NC_051169.1:97323912-97806412 GCF_013339725.1 Rhipicephalus microplus
GACCACGCGAGCACATGCTAAACTGCGTTTCCGTGCCACCTAGCGGTGTGCCATCTACCATCGCCCACAGTTTTGGGCTGAAGACGGGTAGTCTTCTTATTCACTGGCCTTTCAGTTTTCAACTGCCGCGTAGTGCATTGTTAGCTCGTAGTTTCCACGCGAAGCGCTTATCTGCAGTTTGATCATCACATTGCTGTTTTCATAGGAGGATCAGAAGTATCACAGCGCGCCTCAAAAGGGTTCTGTTGACTAGGTGTTACTTTAACAAAAAGATTGCGACTGATAACTCCTATGCTCATAGACTGCTGTCCAGGCAGAAGCTCGTAGACGCAGGTGCCAAAATCACGTTGCGCGAAAATTGAAAGATGAAAATTATTTGTACCAAGTCAGAGAAGAGACAGCGAAGGGATCAATCAGGGCAGAGATGCTTTCAGGGCACTGTGGTGCTGTCGAGCACCGCTGACGTAGCGGAAGTGTCGCGAAGAGGCTTTGGGTCATGCGCTTGCGTGGTCCGTAAACTTTTGCGATCGACTCTACATTGCCCACTGGAACATGCTAATGATGGACAACACGTGTGTACAGTATATACAGTATTGCTTTAGTGGTTGTCATAACGTTTAACCCGTCGAAGTCCTTTCACGGGTGAGAACTCTTTTCTGAGCGTTCTTCTTTATGGCAGAAAGAGAATGCATGGTATGCAACCGTGCTTGTTCATCAACGTCATCAGCGGTATCGTCATCCTCGTAACGCACAGTAGAGTACCTTGCACGTGCTGGTCCGTGATCGCAGAAACGTTTGTGCAACCTGGAAGGCGCCTGTTTTTCAATATAATCAGCGTCATCGTCATCGAGGGACGATAGATGACGGCTCGACCCTAAGGAGCTTCACCCCTAAAACATTGATTATCATTCTCAAATTCATTACACTTGAACTATGTTGGAATTTCGTGGCTATGGCTAGCCTAGAACTCTCGAGAAAAACGTGGAGCCAGAATATAAATTGTGTTTATTCGTCTAAGCCCCGGTTTTAACTGAATTTCGCGCACATCTACGTTGCTCAACAGTGAAATGATATTTTTGTAGCGCTAAAAGACAAGGAGCTAGGTAGCTCACTGGATTTTGCAGACGTTGTAACCAAGTGAGCGCCACGTGGTCTCTTTGTACTGTAAAAAAGGGCCTATCCAAATAAATGTCATATTTCTCGTGTCCGAACACATTCGCCAAACTCCCTTTTCATGAGAGTATATAGTTCCTTTCAGGCGACGTTAAAGTGTGGGTTGCGAGCCTGACTTGCCGTAAGAGACCCTGGAACACTTGCAACAACACAGTGTCGTAACCATAATCGCGGGCGTTCGGAGCACAAAAAGCTTTAGGAGCACCAAAGGCCCGTTGCAGTTGCAGAGCTTCAGTTATGCGGTCTTCGCAATTGCACGATTGAGGGGTCTAAAGGCATTTTGCTGATGCTCCACCCAAGTCCACTTGACACGCTTTCGAAAGAGTTGATTCAACGAAATGATGAGCTCTGCGGAGTGTCATATGAAAGTGTGCTGAAACAATATCATGCCGAGATAACATTGCAGACTTTTAGCGTCGTGAGTGCACGGGTACTCGGCAATGGCACTGAGCTTCATCTCATTAGGGTGAGCGTGACCGTCGTGAACAATGAAACCAGGCACGTCAACCCTAGAGCACGTCAACTGAACCTTTTTAGGGTTTTCTGTAAGTCCCGCTTGCTGCATCTTATGAAGAACTAGGGAGAGATGGCACAAATCTTCTTAAACGTTTCTCATAGAGATGACAACAATGTCCATATATGTCATTTGGAACTTGTACACGTGCCGTCGAGAACAATATTCATAAGGCGTTGAAAGGAACTAGGGGAATTCTTCCAGCTGACTAGCATGCGGATAAACTAGAAGAGCCATTTATGGTAAGTAAATGTGGTTTTAGGAATGTCTCTGTTTAATTTGGATATGAAGGAAATCGCGAAGGCAGTCGAGTGTGATAGATACTCGTGCATTGCCAAGACTTGACAAATTCACTCTGTAGAGGGAAACAGTGGACATCACCAACAGTGGCTCCGTTTAAGCGGCGATACTCTACGCACAGGAGCGCGGTACCATCTTTTGTCGGTGCTAGAACAATAGGAGAGGCCCAAGGGCTCTGTGACAATCTCACCACGCCAGAGTAGATCATCTCTTGCTGGGCAACATCCAGAAATTCTTGCTGATAGACGCTCAAGGGCATGGGGTTGCAACTCCAAGGGCGCATATCGCCTGTGTCTATGCGATTGCGCAAGGAAGGAGTACGGCCAGGTTTGCTCCGTTGCCCGCCGAACGCAAGCGTGTTCAACGCTGCAAGTGTGGGCAACACAAGCGTGGGCAAGCATGGGAAACGCTTCGCATCTCCTCAGGATTGCACTTGCGAAGATAATGAAATTTTTTCATTAGCGATACCAGTTATATGGACACTCTCGGCTTGATTTTGCCGCAGGTACGCTTCAACATTGACGTCGACGTTGGTTACTGTCATAATTCATCGTGTATGTATACGTATCTATATATATGAAAACGCAAGAAAGAAAAAATAAGCTAGGAAAAGACTCCGGTGCGTGCAATCGAACGTTAAACCTCTTTTCTTGGTGCGTAGCGTTACCCACTAAGCTGGAGATAGGGCTTAGTGGCTAACGCCACGCACCTTCAACCTCCTTCAACGTTTAAACGGTAAACTATTTCCATCTAGCATTTACCGCTAGCGATACCAATCCCAAAGGAACTATCGCGTTTTATGCATTACCAGCAAGATGGCGCAAAAAGCACGCGTTGCCATATATCGTTGCGACGCGGCGACGCGCACTAATGCGTTAATCTCCCACGCGTACTCTGTCCCTTGGGGGGAGGGGGGGGGGGGAGTTGACACTTACTTGTGCACGCGCTCATCTCGCAGTGGGGAGAATCATTCGCCTTGGACTTTCACCGGATTTATTCTGTTTGTAGTTGCTTAGCGCATGGTCAGTGCACTCGGTGCACAGTCTCAAATTGCGAAAAGAGTGCGCTTTTCAGGCACAGCAAAGCAACAACTGAGACACCTTTTGGCATTCACTTGTACCTGTGAGTACATTTCATGCGTCATTTGTGCGTGAGCAATGGGGGCCATGCGTCGATCAGCTTGCAATTCTTCGCGGGACCCTACAGTTTCTTGCTATCGCTTTCAGTGCTTTACCTTTGCGGCAAAGCCTGAGAATTCTTCACAAGTCAGGAGCAATATCCAACTTTCCCTGTATAGTTTTCGTGTATGTGTCGATTGGAAGTGCTGGCTTTCATCAGAGATACATGTGCAATACTTTTTCAATACGACTTCGCAAACAGAGAATGAACACATCAGTTTGTTGTACAAAACGCCTTGACGGCTCAACATCTTCATCCCCTGCAGAACAGCTTCATCTGCAAGTAACCTAACGAAAATATGTAGTGATAAACAAATATTCTATTTTTTATCAAAATGTTGGTACTTTTGAAAGAAACCTCAAGATAATTATACAAAACCGTGCTGAAAGTATCCAATTTCTTGATCTATGTGTTCACCCAAAATACAAGCTTTATGTGTAGCGACAGTACTTCATACTTAATCCAAGGGTTCTTTACATGACCACTTAAGAGCGTTACCATTGTAATTAATCTGGCAAAATCAAACAATAAACACTCACTTGGACTTTCTTCATCATTCACACGGATTTATTGATTGATGTGTGGGGTTTAACGTCCCAAAACCACCATATGATTATGAGAGACACCCTAGTGGAGGGCTCCGGAAATTTCTACCACCTGAGGTTCTTTAACGTGCACCCAAATCTGACCACACAGGCCTACAGCATTTCCGCCTCCATCGAAAATGTAGCAGCCGCAGCCAGAATTTGAACCTGCGACCTGCGGGTCAGCAGCCAAGTTTTAGCCACTAGACCACCGCGGCGGGGCTTCGCGCGGATTCAGTTCTCACCTACACTTTAAAGATAAAAAAGTTTGATGGAACATGAACGTCGAAAAATTTAATTGAACTTGGTATATAATACAAAAGTTATATTTCTTTCGTATAAAAAGCGTGATTTCGGAACTATGGTTTGTCCTCGGAAGGTGATTAAATGAATTGGAGCTCTTGCTAAGGTGATAATGAATACATTTTGTTTTGTGATTACGACCATGCAGTTACTTACTATTTTCGCTGTGTGCTCTTATTCCAGTATTATTGTGATCTTAATTAGTTATAAAGGCCTCCAATCAATCGCGAGAAGGAGCAACGGTCGCTTCCTTAACTACGCAAGGTAGGCCATGGTTTTTTTATTCAATCAAGGTTTGCACAAAAACACTGTTGGCTTTACAGTGATAATACAATTTGCAAGACGACAGAAAGTGGAAACAAATAATGGGCTGTGTTAGGGAGCCACTGCTCCAAGCAGTGCTTGATAGGTATTTAGCAGTGCTTCGTGTCTGATACTTTTATAAGAGAGGCAATGTATTTGTCCGTTTCTCTGTTAAAAAGGCTACTGGTTTTATAGTGAGAGCATTTTCTTCATTCATTTTATGTATTTTTAGGCTACTGAACACCCACCACTGTATGCTGCATCCATAACGTAATATTACATGAAGCAGCCGTGAAGTTAGGGTATTGTAAACTGTAGGAGAGACCGCAACATAATCAACAAAATTCTCGCAAATAAATTAAGTAACACCTTATGTACTTACCAAGATATGAACAGCCAAAAATACTTTCAGCTTCAAACTTCCCCTTACGAAACTACCAAGCATAAACTATGCAGTCCAGTAGTCACCGTAACGCAGTTCCATCATCTTTGATTGATGTTTAACAATTATAATAGAAAGTAATCATAAATTTCGGCTAATGTGTATCTACAACTGCCATCTTACTTTGACGTCCTGCACATTGCATATTTTTGCATATTATGTAATCACTCTTTAAGCCTCATGGGTAATGCTTTAATGAGTTCGCAGATACCTTACTAAAACTTAGGAAAACAGCCAACAGCGATGACGTTATAAGCAGTTCTCTCGTTTATTCTGAGCATGTGATTGTGTGGAATTTAGATATTACTGTGAAGCTGTTATGAGACCACGAGAAGGGTCACGTGCGTCGTAGCTGTTCGCCGCCGCCCCCGATGTCCGTAACCGCTATCGTACAAAAAGAATTCAGTAAATGCAAAATCACAGCATATTCACGGAGTGAATGATGATGAGTGGGGCAAAGCGTCCATCAACCCGGCCATGCTTCTGTTCATCCGTTCGTTCTTGGTTCCATCCATCCGCGCAACCATCCATGCGTCCATCCTATGCATCCGTCTGGCTGTTTATGCGTCCATCCATCCATCTGTCTGCGTGTCTATTAGTGCGTTCGTCCATCCGTACGTCCGTGCCTCTGTTCATCAGTCCATTCGTCTGCTAGTATGTCTGTCCGTCCATCCGTGCGTTCATGTACTGAACACTCTAAGTACCGCCATCTCCCATATCGCATCCACTGTGGCACATACCCACTCCATGTGCCGCCGGTGGTACGTACTACTACATACATACTAGGGATGGACAGACCCATGCCTTAAGAAGCTTCTCCCCTAAAAGAACAACAACACAATAAGATTCGAATGCGAGTCCCCCATGTGCCAGTCGAGCATTCTACCACAAACCCACTCCCGTGCTTAGATCTCTGTTGCAAACTGGCCTTGTGTAGGCTTGATTTTGGGAAAGGAATTGCATTATTATGAGTAATGAGGCGTCTTCAAAAAACGAACAACCGGGCGTCAGCCAAAGGAAATTGCGTAACCTGTGGATACTTATGCAACAAAATCTTGAGGCTATATTCTTCATCGTCGTCAGTAACAGTATCTAAAATATGCACAAGACTCCCTGAATATGTTAGCCGGTAACACGCTGCTCTGAGGAATGAGGTGACATATAGGAAGTTATTTTTACAAATTTACGCTGCAGAGTTTAAAATATTACATGCATAGAGCTAGTGTGGCTCCCTCCCTTCTTTGCTCATTGTGTAACAAACATGAAACAATTGAGCATTATTTTTTTTCCTGTAGTGGCTTCACGTTACTGACGAAAACCATCATTACAGCGGCATTTAGTCGAATTAGAGTTGATCTTATTATTTCTGAAATTATCTTCTTGGGAGCTTTTTCATTAGGTAATTGTCACCGGTATATTAGTTCTGCTGTAGAAAGATACTCAATCAAATCAAGGTGACTTTGATCACACATCTTTAATTAGCAGAATTGAATTTTGTTTAACCATTTCATGAATCATTCAATTTATAAATAATATTTGATCCCTTCTATCTAAGTACTCGTTTCATGGCCAATCGCCCTGAGTGGGTGTGAACCATGCATATAGGTCAGCATCATAATCATCTTGAATGCCTCCCCACTACACAGAAATTACGATGCATTAATGGCGTAGTGCGTACGCTGCACGTGTGTTTGTAGCAGTTACCCAAAGAGTGCATAAAAGAGGCTCTGAAAGACCGTTCTTTCAGCTTTTGCTGGGACTGCGCTGCGCTTTCCGTGCAAGCCCGGTGGTTTTCATCTTTGACCAACCAGCCGGCTACTATGAACCTGGTCGACCTTCGACCATCGCCTTGAAGAGTAGACTGGAAGAGCTTACTATGTCATGTTGCCATCGTTTTATCACATCTAGCCAGGAGTAATATTCTGTACATTGTAGAATTCTGCCATGTTGTGAGATTCCGCTATTGATCGATGCTAATTGGTTAAGTGAGCTGCTACGACCTCTCTGAATGGCCTGAAATGCCACCATTACAACATTAGCTATAAGGCGGAATTAGACAGAGTCTAGAGTAGCACAGCAGGCTTCGGTTTTCAGCAGACACATCAACAGTGTCTTTCTCCTACATGCAGTAAGGGCTCTATATAAATTGGTCATGAACAGCTATTCAACAAAGATATTTCTTTATGATGCAGGGTGATTGAGGCAACACGAGGCCATTTGTCGCACCGACGCCCTTTCACGTATAAGTGCGCATTGTAGAAACTTTGCATTCATCCTTATATTTGGGAAAACTACCATCATTGCCAATTATCAGACAACTCGGGAGATATTCGAGGCTTTGCACATTTCTAACACTAACTCATGCATCAGCGTTTCATAAATCCCCCTGCAACAAAAATAGACTACATGACGGTTTAAAATGGCGAAAATATTTTTCTCGCTGCCGTACAGGTATTCAGTTACAAGAAGCGCAAAGTGGTTCTGTGACAGAGCACCTGTTTGCCACGCAAATGTTATGGGTTTTATACCAGCGCGGAGTGATGGTTTTTATCACTTCTGGATTTCCACAGTTTTCTGCTCACAAGCAACACCACCGTCATCGGCAGGACACCGTAACTTGTACGTAATAAACTCTTTAAACCTAGTGTGTCAAAACACCGACTAAAGATCTTTGTTAACTACAAATTCAAATAACGCGCTGTTGGCACAGGGGAGCGTGCGACTGTTAAACTCTTTACTGGCTTGATAAAAATAATACTAGAAAACTACCTTACACAAAACCGATCTCTCAAGAATTGTTACGTGTGCATAGGAGGACTGCTTAACTATTGAAGCCCTCAATATTCCTACTGCCGAACTCAAAGCTTGTTCTGGGTGATTACAAAAGTGAAAAATGCAGAGAAAAAAAGTTGTGTCTATATGCCACTTCAAAGTTCTGGCGTAAAAGAGGGCAGAGAATACACAGCACTACTTGCAGAGCATCCATAGAAAACGGCATCATGTGAAAAGCATTACGTCATTAAATAAAAGAAAATTCCGGGTATATAGCCGGCGGAAGGTTAGTAACGCGGCAACTATGCGCCACTCCCGAGTCTTGCAAAAAGAAAAAAATGCAAGTAACAAGCAAAAGAAAAGCACGTCAAGCCTGGGCAAATTATCGACGACGCCTAAAAGAAAGCAAGGTTCGGTTGGCAACGAGGCGAGAAAAGTGAACCTGTACTAATTGCCGAGTGGTGCAATCAAGAAGTATAATTGCCTTTTTCTCCTTAGGTCATGGCGCGCGGGAAAAATTCGACGTGCGACCACGTGCAGATACGAGAAGAGGAAGAGGCAGAGAGAGGAAAAGGAAGAACAGACTTCCAGGAGGAAAGCGTAAAGAAGCTCTGCTGTACATGATTGCATTACAACACGCGCAACCGGGCTTCCAACTTTGCATCAGGGTGGTTGGCGCTAAAACACGTTGTTGAAGGTTTTGGCCGGAGACCTCCTACAGCAAAGATGAATTCGACAATTTGTCACCCAACTTGGCTTCAAGACGCGATTTGTAAATTATCCGCTGCATGGAAATTTCGAAAGTATCCTTCGGAGCCTCACCCCGATCTTTCTCAAGACTGCTCACATATTTTATTGTCCATATTTTTTGAAAAACGCCACCGTACGATTCAACTTCTAGGTATCCTGTTTTGCTTTCCTTACAATGAAGGAGTTTCACGATATCCCGTCTGCTACACTGTAAACAGAAATAAGCCGAGATGGGAGTAAATGACCTTGTCCTCAGCCGCACGCCCCGATGGGAGTTTTATAGACACCGTCCGGAGAGAGTAAAAAATTTACTCCCCATCAGTAGAGGGTTTTTGCATGGTGCCAGGAGGGGTTTTATTTACATCTATTGGGGAACTTTTTCAGGTCAGTATGGGAGTAACTTTTTTGCATCGACCGAGAAAAAAATTACGTCTGCAGCCGTACCATGCGCAAGCGTAACTTTAATTGTATTACATTTAATGCGCACAACAATGATTACAGTACACAACCATTATCACAACGTTCACGTAATATCACAACACTCGCACTCACCACAGCTTGCGTGTGTTTAGAAAAAGTGGTTAACGATTTAGAGTACTAGGTACTCTACTATGGGAGAGCATAAAGCCGTCCCCACACGCAGTACACACCTACCATATAGTTACCGGGTACACACGCAGTACACACCTACCATATAGGCACCACATTCTTACCTCCCATGTAGCCCTGGTGAAAGCCTTTTTTCGCTAATTATTAAGCAATAAATACGCACGGCGTAAGTATGCACTTGCGGTGGTCTAGTGTAAGCACTTAAACACACATGCCTTTTATCCTAAACTTGCCTAATATTGAATATTTTTCTACTATAGCAAAAAAGTTTAATCAGTTGACGCTCTGTCGTACGGGCTGAATTTGCATTAGCAGTACTGTTTGTGGACCCATAAAATGCGCTGAATCATACACAAAGTGCGCGCGGCCTTGAATGAACACATTAACGAGGCAAATTTAGAAGCTCCAGCGATGAACCGAGGTAGACCGCCGCTACCGCGTTCGACGACTAGGCCTCACTGACGATTACGGCACGGTGATTTGATGAATGAGAGCTGGCGATCAAAAAATGCTTGCTGATGTGCAGTTTACGTCTCGTTGTTTTTCCCATGCACAGAAATAGGTGTCCGCTATCCACGCAGTTTAAGCTACGGAGCGATAGACTTAAATGAATGAGACGGTTCGCAGTCGCTGTTCCCGTTGCTCGCATGCATTGCATGTATAGCTCGCAGAGCTCGCCACGGCGGCCGGTGCGCAGTGCGAGCTCGATACGATGCCGGCTTGATACCGACGCCATAGCGAGGCCTTCCTACCGCTTAGATGTTGCAGTCGGTGAAATACCGGTGACACTTCGAGAACTCACCATCGGTGGAGACGGGGCGAGCGCGTTGCCGGCGCAACTCTCACATCGGTTGCTGACCAGCCTGCCGTGGTCGAGCGAAGCTTACTTCGAATCGCTTCGAAGTTTTACGGTGCAATCGCTGACGATCATTCTCCGCCTCGTTCGGCGCTCGCCTTGTAGTTAGTCATTGACCGCTGCGGTCGCAAGGTGCAGAAGACTGTTATACATCCCAGCAGCCTTCATTTTTTGGGAAACACATTCATTGCCTCACCGGTGGTCTGTGCTAGCTCGTAGCGCTTGCCGCGGTGGCCGGCGCGCAGTGCGAGCTCGATACGATGCCGGCTTGATACCGACGGCATAGCGAGGCCTTCTTACCACTTATATGCTACAGCCGGTGAAATACCGGTGACACTCCGAGAAGCCACAATCGGCGGAGACGGGGCGAGCGCGTCGCCGGCGCAGCTCTCTCAGACCGGTTGCCGGCCATCCTGCCGTAGTCGAGCGAAGCTTACTTCAGACCGCTTCGAAGTTTTTAACGGTGAAACTCCAGGAGACGCCGCTGACGATCGTAACCGCTTACTTTTGCTACCATTAATGCATTCTTCGAAGTTCTTTGTTACTCGGCCCTTTGAAGCGCGGCATTCACGGCGTTTCGTTCAGGAATTGGACTGATGTGCAGCGTGGTTTAACGGTGCGAAATATATTGAAATGTTCACAGTAAATACCAACCGGTCGTTGCTATTCTTCGCTGCACTTATAATTTCGTTGCCTGTTGACAGATGCTTACACGGTTAGCCACACAATGCACATGTGTTTCACACCAACGTGTAAACATATGCCCGTATACACACACACACACACACACACACACACACACACACACACACACACACACACACACACACACACACACACACACACACACACACACGTCACGCCCAAAGAGGGTTTTTAAATCTCCTATATGGGATTAGTAACCACGTGACCTGAAACTCCCTGGGGAGTTTAACAAGGTCATGTCGTTTATAAACTCTGTGATTAAGCAGGGGGCGTTTTACGATGACATGTGCTGAGTTCACTCCCTACCAGGGAGTAAATAATTGGGGCAGGGGAGTTTTGTGGGCTCATGTGCTGGAGAAACTCTCATCTCGGCTATCTTTTGCTTACAGTGTAGCATGAAATATCTTGCACGTTTTATTACTCGTAAAATAGTTTCTCGTAGTTTGTTTTTACAGCTTTGTCTTATTGGTCTGTGGTTGTGGGCGTCTCTGTCTAAGACTTAAAGCCGCTCGAAGTTTCTTGCAATTGGTGCATTACAGTGCGTGCATGCGACAGAAACCAATGAATGCCGCAATGACACCGAATAACTCTCATTTAGTCGAAGAAACTCAATACGAAAGCATTACTGGTTATACGTTGTTGTTAATCAGCTGAATACTGATGCGAAGTGCATTAGTGGGACAATCCAGGACCTCCTTTTTTTTGCCTGCAGGCTGCCGCTGAAGTTAATGCTTCACGCATTACAATTTCAATATCATAGCTCCATTCATGACATTTCTCAAAGTTCTTAGGTGACGCAACAATTTACGCTCCTGTATACCTACAAAAAAAAAGCATTATGACTGGGCTCGAAAGAGCGTTTTCTAACGTGAGTAACATACTTATCCTCGACAGAGAAGCTCGGAGAAACAGCTTAATTATTAGTAAATGTGAAATAAAAGAATTCCAAAAGGCTGCAGCTCCAAGAGAGACTAAGACGTGGAGTCTTATGTGGGACATTGACAATTCCATTTCTGTTGATGAAGACCACAAACATATTTATAAGTTCGGCACTCAATAACATAGAAGTCCGTTAATTACTAAGAATATTATTGTGCGCTATTTCAAGAATTGCCGAATTTTTTTAAGAATGAAAGAAAGAAGTCATTGTTTCGACGTGCTTTCTTTGCGAGATAAAATAAATGAATCTAGAATACAATTGTGCCAAATAAAGCATAAGGGCACTAATTGTTCAACCTATTTGTAGTGTAATAATTGAAATTGATAATAATAAAAGCTGTAGGAAAATCCCCCTTTGCGTTATTGAGATCCGAGTCACCAACCTTCAATTTACACACACCTACGCTCATCTAATGAAGCTACGACGACAGTCGCTTTCCCGTCCACCATTCTTGGTAATGCTGTGCGCGCGAGACCTAAGAATTTTGGCTGACACGTCTCGTACAGAAGGCAGTACAATGAACGCTACATAAACATACTGGAACAAATCTACACTGGATCTGCAGTTATCATATTTCTCCGTAAAGGAAGTGAGAGAATGACAATAAAGAAGGATGTGATGCAGGGAGACACAGTCTCTCCAATGCTAATCACAGGCGTTTTTACAGATGGTTTTTAAGATCCTAGATAGGAAATAGTTAGGGATAAGAGTTCGTGGAGAGTGTCTTAGTAATCTGGGATTCGATGATGGAATTGCCTTTATGAGTAACTCCGAGGACGAATTACAGCTCACGATTACTGAACTGGACACGGGAAGCAGAAAAATAGGTATGAAAAATATTATGCATAAAACTAATGTAGAGAGAGAGAAATAACATTATTGCTTTCTCACCACATCACTTCTTTAGGCATAATAATTATCAAACCTGCTTTTTTCTTTCCGTGTCCAGTTCAGTAATCATCAGCTAAAGTAATGTGGAGCAGTTTCAGCAGAAAACAGCGCACTGCGATAAGTGGAGAGACGCTAGAAGCTGTAGAGCAATGCTTCTACTAAGGACAGGTACTAACCGCGGAGCGGAGCTCTGATAGTTCAATAACTGAAAAAATGAGATTGGGGTGGATCATAATAGGTAAGCATTTTCAGAGCATGAATGGAATTCTGCCACTAACACTCAAAAGGAAGGTATATAGCACTCGCATATTGCCAGTACTTACATACGGAGTAGAAACCTGGAGTCTTCCAAGGAGGGTTCAGCTTTAAATCAGGACGATGCAGCGAGCAATGGAAAGGCGAAAGAGAAGTAGAACCTTGAGAGAGAACAAAAGAGGAGAGTAGGTGAGGTAGCAAACCGGGGTTAAAGGTATAGCTAAAATGAAGAAGAAATGGACATAGGCTGGGCACGTAGATCGTATGCAGGATAACCGCTGGTCAGTAAGGGTAACTGACTGGACGGCAAACGCGCGAAGAGGAAGACAGGAAGTTAGGTGGGCAAATGAGAATAAAAAGTTTGCAGGTCTACCATGGCAACGGAGAGCACACGACTGAGTAGATTGACGGATCATGGGAGATTGATTGATTGAGATGTGGGGTTTAACATCTCAAAACCATCATATGATAATGAGAGACGCCGTAGTGAAGGGCTCCTGAATTTTCAACCACCTGGGGTTCTTGAACGTGCACCAAAGTCTGAGCACATGGGCCTACAACATTTCCGCCTCCATTGGAAATGCCGCCGCCGCAGCTAGAATTAGATCCCGCGGCCTGCGGGTCAGCAGCCGAGTACCTTAGCCACTAGACCACCACGGCGTGGCGGATCCTGGGAGAGGCCTTTGCCACGCAGTGGGCGTAGTTAGGCTGATGAGTATGATAATTTTTATTGCATGATATATTACCAATATAATAATAAAGTCTCAATCTCATGGCTTCACTTAGCGTGCTCACCATTTTTGTCGCGTTATCAGCATGGTTCAGTTAGCACGTCAACTAGCAAGCTTTATTTCGCCCGGTTCTCACATTACATGACTTGCTTACTACGGTTTTATTGAGATGCGGCGTAATTACCACGGTCTTACAAAACTCGGCCAAATTATCTTGGTGATGGCATGTCCTGGCCTAACTAGCCACGTATATCACCCAGCCAAATCTCTAATAAATCTTCCGCACGTGCTTGGGGGCTAGCACACTACGAAGACCACAGAATAGGCGCGCAACCAGCCGAGCAGCGTGATATAATACCCAGGTAGACCTAGAATAACACATGACCTCAAGCTTAGCTGTGGTTGCGATGTTGAGAGGCACTCGGCCGGAACAAATTTTAGAGGCGAGCATGCTGATTATTCTAAAGCACACCTAGCGCAGGCTATAAAACCTTCAAAAAATTTGAACAGTTTCTGCTTAAAAAAACATTGTCACGAAATGTTTCTGCGACATTTATTGCGTGGGTGCACTTTTCCACCCAGTGGAACGACGATCAAGGGAGAGAAGGTGCCTCTGGTTTGAAAACACCACCCAACTTGTCCACAGTTGTTGACGCAATGCCGGGCTCCATTATAACCAATGAAACGCAGCGTGCTGTCAGATTGATTCATCTTTTTCGCAATGTTGCATGGCTGCTCGTTTGCGTCATGCATGTTTGCGCTGACTTTTGGCACCATGCAGTTACGTCAAGGTAGGGCGATCTTGCGTGGCGATCCTGAAATTTAATGATGTCGACGGGAGAATCTCGCGCATTCAGTGTTTTGCTCTTCTCGCATGAAAGCAAGGCACGCTCGAGCATTTGAAGCGCGAAGCCCACTGTGCTGACGGTACAGGGTATCAACTGTGTCTCACACGTTCCTGAACAACTGTGTGATACATGCATGAACACAGATGTAATATACCCTATTTTCAGGCAGCGCAAACCCTGGGGTATTCACTTCTGATGAGCACTATGCGAGGGAGTGAATATTGAGTACCATCCTTTATCTTGCGATTGCGAATGCCACTTGGTGCGCAATTCGTGATATCATAAGTCCAAGTGTATGTTTGCAGCCTATTTGACCAGAACTGTATAATCGTGTCCATGGAAATTAGTCACCAGGCTGATTGTTGTACCAAAACAGCTTCAACATTGGTGCATCCACGCCGAATGGTGCATTAGCTGCCGAGCGCCGACAGACTTCGTGAGCGCCCGGATATCAATGTACAGTTAATTCAAATATTGTTTTAATACTCGGTTCACTTTCATTTGAGACCGATTCTTATTAAGCAGAAATCAACCAATTTTTTTCTGTTCATAGACGGACGCATGCACATAGACGACACAAATAAAGCGTTTTCCTTAGAGCTCCGCTGTAAAATGCAATGACGCTATACATATAGCCACGTGATCTGAACCGCCCCTCCACCATGTCTCCGACAGAAACGGAGACTTGGAAACCGCCTTTCAACTTCCAAGCGTACGGTGAGCCTCGTAAGGCAATTTATAACGCACTCTACTAGATGGAAGAAGCACGCCGTGACCAAACCGGAAAACGCAGTTTTTCTGCTCGACCCCCTATAGTGGCCTTCCATTCGTGCGGCAGCAACACCCTAGTTATCGATCATTTGTATCTTCAATCGATTTCTTTTATACCTTTGAGTGTTCTACTTTTTCATTCATTTTATTCCTTCTGAGCACATGAACCACCTTCCTGGACGTTCAGCGTTTCCGTATAGCCACCAGTGAGCGATTTGTGGTATCACACAAGCAGCCCGTATTTCTCGCAGAGGAAAGCAATAATGAAGCACATGCACTAGGATTTAGAAACAAACGCATATGTTGCTCCTTCATGACTGAGAAAGCCATCGTGCATGCTATTCTTTACATATGAGTTTTGGTAGGCACAGTGTTCGAAACATTCCGGAGCTTTCCGCAGTACTGCTCTCCCGGCCGTCCCCTTCTACGTATACGTTGATCTTTCTTTGTGGTCGTGGACCTTCGACCCGTCGCTATCTTTGTAGCAACACGATGGTGCTGTTTGACTGCTGTGAGTTGAACTTGACGGTTTCATGGATCCCCGCTTTCATTTCACCGTGCTTCGATGCACCCCAAATTTTGGAGGAGGGTATACAGGAAGGAGACAACAGTGATAACGAGACGCATAGTGTAGTACTCGTATGCATGCACTTGTCTGCGTCCTACTATTCTATTTTGATTCCGGCACTCCAAGTGACAATGCCTACTAAACATCTGTGAATAAACCTTGCACAGGTGACTAAAAACACACTTGCTGAATGTTTTTTCAGTTCCGCAGAAGATTTATTACAGGGTGGTTTTTATTAAATAACGCAGTTTTCTTGTTAAAAAGGTAAAATCGTTAGGCATTTGACGTCTTCGCCGACGAATTCCTAGCAGGAGTAGAAATATTTTCCCACTGAATATAACACTTTCAAGTGATTCAATAACAAAATCATTTTACTTACCTTTTTATTATAAATTTATTGGTGGTTCTTTAAACGGCCAGTCCAATTTTCGAAAATCGAGAGTATCACGCGTAGTTTCAGACATCCATCGTCCAATTTCCATACTGCGATGCAGGAGAAACCGAAAGTGAACCCACCGGGTGCGAAGGAAGGGTGGTCACTTGAGAGTAGGACGGACACTTGCGTTCGGAAACTTGAGAGTAGAACGCGATAGCGTATTCGATCCCCAGGCGCATTGACTTCTCATTATTAGCCTTGCTTCAATTCTCGGTGCCTTTCTCAACTGTTCCGTAAAGAGACGAAAGCCGGTGCGCGTAGCATTGGGCGTTTCAACCTTTTCTATAGAATGCCTATACTGAAAGTACATTTGTTAGAAGGAATGCTGACAAAATTTTGTTTGTCAGATAGCCCGTGATATCGATTTGTTTCAACATGTGCCTATGTTCTGCAGTATATCAACTGTGAATGGGGCTTGTGAGTTATTTTTCATGAATTTCGAAGCTTGTCTCTGTCATCGCACGCTATACGCCATACCTCGCACCAGTGTCATTTCGGAAGTGACTCGACCATAACTCCCTACTTTCCTCACGTTACCACGCTGAAGACGATACAGCGAGTTATTATCACGTCATAGTTGCCATTACCGTTTTGCCACGTTTGTGCCTGTACACTACTACTCGGCGGCTGCTCGCGAGTCAGTGGCAGCGGAGCGCATGTTAAAGGTATTGTGTTTGTTTTCCCGTTTACTATTCGAAAAGCCTTCTCGACGCAGAAGGGCTTCACAGTTCTGTGTCCTGACGTGGTCGAGCGCTGCACACTCTAGGTGCTCGTAGTTGCACCCGGTTGCTTGTTCTTTTTTTTTTTTGGAACACTTTAAACCGAATTTCAAGCTGGTCGGCACTTAGCGGTGTAGTAATCTGTCGTGCGCGGAAGCAAACAAAGTCTCGTGTTTTGACTTACAAGCTCTCAGCAAAACACAGCAGGAAACACACGCGAAGAGAAAATTTTAAAGCAGTTACGCCTTCAAGTTACCCCTACGCTGTATTCTTTCCTTTTTTGGAACAGGTATGAGCACACCACGCCTCCGTAATTCAAGGCGCAAACATACTCTGCTCGTGCCTTTGTTCATACTTTTGCAGCTTATGATGAATAAATATGGGTGAGCTCTTCATGATGTGTGGGCAATTGCGCAGTTGACATTCCTTGACCGCTGGCTCAATTCTATGCTTCTTGCACGCAATCTTACTTGCGTGGCAGAACCGTCGACAACACGAAAACAACATAAATAGCAGCCTGAAGTTGTCTCCACATTGCGACAGCCCCACCTCATTTGCACCATTTTTATTCTACATGAAGAATTACTGCATTTTCTTTTATTTACGCATTGTGACGCTCAGTTATGCTATTGCTAAGTCATCATCTCTTTTGTAGATAGTACACGCAAAACAGGACTTGCCACTGCCTCCGGCATTTTATATCGATCGTATTCAGTTCAACAATTTTATGTTTATTGCCTCCAACGCTGGCGCGGCGCTTTTTACACATACAAACGGTCTTGAATCACGGTGCCAGCGACTGCATCTGGTCGCCATTTGTTCATATTGTAATAGTCTCCTGCTGCGGACAGCGCCATTTATTGGTCGAACTTGGAAGTAGACAACTGGAGTATTTTGAGGGCGGTTTCTTTCTTTTAAAAATTCTACTTGGTCACTTGGGGCTGACTACATTATCTGTGATTCTTTCAAGCTCACTTCTGACGAGCTCATTACTGCGTATTTTTTCTTACGTCCTGAACGCATTAACTAAGCAGGTGGAGTTTAAAAGTAAATAATATTTCAATTGAAGGGCTCCTAATCCTTGACAAGGGTGTCAGTTTTTTCGGGGGCTTCATAGAGACCCACACCAAGAAAAAAAGAGAGATGACAGGCTGGCGAAGTTTGGAATACCTAGTGGAGTATTTAGGACTGCATTGGAAACTAGAAAATATGTAGACAGAGTGCTCAGTGTGACTTAATTCCTTCTTGCTAAAAACAGTGCGAAACAAAAGAAAAAAACTAAGATGAAAAGCACGGAGCATCATCATTTTGTCCACCATTAAAATTATGCGCTATTTATGGCACCATGATTTATCAGCAACAAGCTCAAGTTTGTTCCATGTCACGTGAGTTCGACAAAAAAAAATACGGTAGCCTTTGGTCCATTTCAAGACGTCCTCTACGTCGCAGCCTTCTTTGGGGCATACCATGTTTTCGTTGCAATAAAGCCATAAACATGGGCACCGGCAGGGTCATTTTTTCAGGCACACTAGTTCAATGCGCCCAGCTCTCGCTTAAGCTTTCCCTCTGTGACATTGTTTGACAAAAAGCGTATGCACGGAACGTTCCGTAACGTCTGCGGAGAACTTTGAAAAAGCAATGCAGCGCAATAGTTATGTCTGTTTCTCAACATTCCGAAACCACGACATGAAAATTTGGCACACCGTAATGTAGGGCTCCGGAAGTTTATACCACATAATGCAGTGTAATATGCACTGACACTGCATAGCAGATGGGATTCTGCCATTTTGCCTTCATTGAAATGCGACCACCATGCCAGCGATTAAACCCACGACCTCCAGGGCAGCAGCCGAGCACCTTCACCACTGAACCACTGTGGCGGACAAAGTTTTGCAGTATTACCTAGATAATAAATATGCTCTTGAACTGACCGGTTACAAAATACGAAGTATATATAAGTTATGGTTATACATCTGGATAGTATGTAACTATGCTCTACAGCGTGATACGCTGAATGAAGGCGATGGAATACGTATCGGGTCCAATGTGAATGCACAGATTGTATTCCTTTCACAGCTCTTTATTTCGGAAGTAAAATAGACGGTGTAAAGCGAATACATTCGCCATCACAACCGGTGTTATTAACACCCGGAGGTGCCTTATGTTGTCCACGTTCAACGACATCTCTCTGTGTAGCATGCCGTGGGTGTCAACTATAGTGCACGATACTTAGCAGACAAAGTCCTAGTGCATACCTTATATGTATATTTATTTATTTACACTTCATTTACATCGCCGTAAGGCATTACGTTGGGGAAGTGCACATGAGTAGTTTCACGACATAGCTTGCAATTGATACAATAGATACAACAAATACAACAACACTCAAGACTATTTTTTATTGAAGAAGTGAGTGGCAATGTAGTTGATTCGTTTGCTTGTTTGATGGATTAATTTTTTGAAGTTTAAGCTCTTTCGTGTAGAAGAAACACGCTGATAAAGAACAGTGCTCTTATAGTTCCTGACATGTTGAAATCAAATAATTCGCATTGTCGTATTATACCTTTCCAGTAAAAATAAAAGGTTATAAACACGTCTAAGAATGTCGGATGGGCAACAAACGTGTCGTACCTAAAATCGCGAAAACAAAGCTATTCATTATTAATCGCGTTATGTTTTTTTTACAAGAGGAACTAGGACCTTTGCTAATTTTCCACAGTAAGCAAGGTGGAAACTTTAATATCTTCAGCGATATGCTCAAACCTCACTGTTTGGGAGAATGAAGAAGTGCTGCTTTCTTAAGTACTATTCACTTTAGGCGCACCGTGCCGCCACATTGTCTCCCACCCACCAATGATCTCTGCACCCTCACTTTGCTGCATAAAGAAAGAATTGAATATGTGTCATAAACACACAATAAATGAATGAAGTATTGCAAGATTATAAAAAAATGTGTATGCACAATTCGAAAGATCACTATCATATGATAACGAGTTTATATCAATATTACTGTATTCGCGTATCTCCATCTAGAAAGACAAGGAAATTAGGCAGCATTCTTTTGCTTTTCCACCTCCTATCAACAACAAGCGTTTCACTTGCGCAACATTTAGTACACATGAGCAATGGGTCGGATCGGAGAAGGAGGGCACTGA
Source organism: Rhipicephalus microplus (assembly GCF_013339725.1). Lineage (NCBI taxonomy): Eukaryota > Metazoa > Arthropoda > Arachnida > Ixodida > Ixodidae > Rhipicephalus > Rhipicephalus microplus. Next base: position 97,343,717 of record NC_051169.1, read on the forward strand.
TCGGACATCTACTATGCACCAATACACTTCGTATCTCATGAACAACATTCCTTGATGACTTCTGTTGCCAGCTTAGTTGCCACGTCACTTCCCGTTGCAGAAAAAGTGCTTCGTACATCGTCTACGGCTGGTTCGAAATGAATGATTTCCGGCACAACGCAAAGCAGAAACAGCGCCAATCCTCGAACGGCAGGGGCATCCTTAGCGAAAGCTTTTGTTTTGGTCTTTTCTGTAGCCTCGGTGCTCTAAGAAGGCAGCGATGCAATCATCTCGTTACGAGACCCTACGGACAACGAGGTGGCAACAACACTTCTTTCCGCTGGGAATTGGTTCTCTATCTACGCAGCCTCATTTCTTAGCCAGTAGCGTATACCGAACTATCGGTGAAGAGATGCTGATAACGGTGATTACCGAGAGTGCTGTCACTCCGACTACGTTTTCTTTTCTTTCATGTTTGCGAAACAATGCCCATTGGACTGTATACTATGCAAAGTATTGAAAAAAAAGTAAGAAATGAACACGTGACTGCCCTGCAGGGAAAGAAAACGTTGGGAAGCTGCCGCAACAAATGTTGCAGCATCTACGAAAGGGTCATGCCAACTAAGTTAGTTTCCACTCAAGCGTGCATCTGTCTTCATTACAACTGCCACGTCGACAAGAGATAAACGGGAGACTTACGTCAATGCTTCTCACCTGTTCCATGTTGGTCACCCAAGAATATTTATTAGCTGTCGTTGTGGAAAATGTATAAAAGAAAGTCAACACTATAGGTGGTTTGCAAACTGGTTGCTTCCTTTTTTTAACTGTTGTGTCACTCAAGCTTGTTTTCCTGAGAAAGCCATAGCGGCCACTTGGAAAAATATCAATTGGGGAAATTCGGTATTGTGATTTAACATGGTCTTCATATATTTGTTGTCCGAATGTTAATTCTCGCCAACGCATTTGCTCTTAGACTGAAATATTGCGGTGTTATTGTACTCAAGTGACAATTTGTTTGAAAAGAAGGTGTTTTTCAATTCTTTCCTTGTTAACATCTCCCCCCCATCCCCACAAAAAAAAAAAGCTACCATCGTCAAAAAAGTGCACGCCACAGAAATCGGGTAAATTGCCCTTCAGATCACTAGCTCATCTAAACTGAAGAAAGCAACCGTGAGCCCGAATGACATGGACGTGCCAGAGATTTCATCATTATAAGCGGGCGCGTGCCACAGATATTGGGTAACTCCGTTTTCGCACAACTTCCTCTGAAAAAGACAAAGACAAGCGCTAGCCCCAAAATTGCCGCGAACCAGCAGCGACGAGCCAAAGACTGCGACTACGTACAACAGAGAATACTAGGAAAAAAAACTGGCCACGTATCTGCATGTTAATCTGCAAATGTCATCCAAAGACGATAGTATTGCATGTGGAGAGAGTGAACAAAACATTTATTTGATGTTCTCCACCAGAAAATCAGTGAATGGTATTCTGTAGGCGCTCTGTTGGAGTGCCTCGAGCATGCAACGGAGGCGAACGAGTGCATCAAGTCACGTCACACTTGAGACATGAGTGTTATCTGGCAAGTTTCTTTTAAGACGTTGCGCGTTCGAGACGGGCGTGCGCGCCCGTCTCAGAGGTGATAAGGTGCAGAACGCAAGGGGACGGGTCGGTGCCACCACCGTGTCATCTCAGCAAAGCGTTGGAAACACTCGCATTTTCGTGCAAATGTTGCATGGTCAGCGCAGCTTGATAAACACTACGGTCCTTAGAATTACTTATATATGCCTTTTGTAATAAGAGACGCACATGCAGATCATATACGTGCTGTTGTAGTGCCTCAGATAGGCGCATTAATTGCTTTTAAAGACAATCGCACAAGTATGAACGCTGAATTTTGAGCAAAATTGGTGGGCGCTGCAGATGGGGTCGGCCGGGGTATCGGCTGGTGCCGTTTAGAGTACCCGGTACCGTTAAGAGTGGACAAACAGACAAATGTATACACAGACAGATCAAAATTTTTTATTTGAAGGTCCCCAAGAAAGACTATCGTCTTTAAAAGAAAGGCAACCACGGCTTCGAGAAGACCCTAGAGCAATGAAGATGCTCCGGTGACGACGAAGCGCCCATGTGGTGTGTGTTTCTGTTGTGATCGAAATCGAACACCCTTTTCCTGACAACCAAGGTAGAAGCAGCCGACATCTCATAGTTTGGACTGCGAAAGTACCGAGAACTAACTAGATTCGTCTTCAGCGTCATGCAGTTTGGTGTTTAAAGGCTTGCGGGTCCTGATGCAATACAGGCACTTTATTACACTTCGTTGCAGATGAAGACTTTATGAATAGAGGTGTGTTACAATAGGGAAACGTTAAAGCTGTTGCAATGACCTAACGCCATCAAAACGTCGCTCATATTGTTGAACGGACCCGAGGTGAGTAGTATGGCTCGCCCGATCTCCAGGCCATAGGCTACTTATGGACAACCTGTTCCTTTCTAGCGTAGCCGAGAAGAGTAGAGGAGTTTGGCCGGTTCGTCTGCCCTATACGTGCTGGGTTTGTTATAGACAGCTCCTAACTTTTAGTAGAGTGGAGGTAAGTGGGGAACTTGCTGAATCATGGAGCGTTGTGCTAGAAGCTGCGGTAAGCTCTCCATAGATTCAAGACTGCCTTCAACAGCTCCGCTGTTATAATGTCGCTCATTTTTGTGTGCGCTCTCAGCAATTAACAAAGGCCATTTGCCTATAGTATGTCCATATTCAAGACATTTTCATACTTCACCTTGACCCATAGTTTGGATCTCTGAAAGCTTTCGAAAGGTTGCAATGAAGTCCTCTTGGTACCTTTTAAAACGAGTATTGATGATTGATTGAGTGATACGTGGGGTTTAACGTCTCAAAATTTTAAAACGAGTGTTACTATGCCTGCCTGTCTCGATGCTTTAACCTTTTGTCGCTACCATAAGGGCACAAATTACTAGAAACTACCTTCAATTGTAGGTTACGTAGTTCTGTTGCACTGCTGCTTATGAGCTGCCGGCACGGCCTGCCCATGAAAGACGACAATGAAGCAGACTAGAGCTTCAGAGCACTGTTCCTATATGCTTGTCCTTTATTTGTCTATGTCTTCTAGCGCTGCTTTAAGGATAAGTTTAGAGCTGGCACGCCACTCGGAGTTGCGCGCCGCTGAGGATCAGTCCCGCCGCAGCTCGTATCAAGTAATGATTCGTTTTTTGTAAGCTGTCTCCTTAACGTCTATAAATATCTAGGCCACCCGCCGACTCTGAGACCACATTTGACGCCTGACTGAGGGTTCTTTTCCATTGCATGCTGCATCGCCCTCAATTCATGTGGAATTCACTTTGAGAGCCTCCACGTTTCTCGTGCGTATTGAAGCACTGGTAAGATACTGAGAATACATTGGTTATATCAGCTCTATATGCTGTTGAAAAATGATAGATGCAACCGTATACGAGAAAGGAGAACATAGTGGGTGAGGAAACAAACGGGGGTTGCCGACGCCTCGTTAAAATTAAGAAAAAATGCATGAGCAGGGCATGTAGTGCTTAGACAGGCTAACCACTGACCTTGATTTAAGGGTATGAATGAATTCTCGGAGAAGGCTAACCTGCTAGAACAAGACACAATAATAGGTGGGCAGATTAGATCAAGAAGTTTGCCATAATTCGCTATGCCCACAAATTTCAAACGGTGCCCTGTGCGATTGAAGATGTCACACGCAGGAGGGACAACCCGATTGCCAGCACAGGAAACCATAGGCCATGCGGACGCATGACCTAAGCCGATTTAACCAGATGGACTGGTCAGCTGCACCTAAACAAAATAGAAGAAGAGAACACTTTCTCACGCAATGGAAAGCACTACGTGCCCGCCACATTAATTTCTCGAGGGGTGAAATGTTACATTTTAGCTGCGTCTCCGAGCATCAACGAAGCTTTGAGAAATCCTGCGCTTCTTACAGAAGGGCGGATTCACAAGAATTGACGTGTGAACTGGAAGGCACTCTGAGGTACACGTACCGAGCCTGCCTGACGGATTTGCCGCATCAATAGGCCACTAGCAAGTAGCGCCGTCACTGCTGCAAGGGACCAAATGTTTCACATGGTGATGGTTTGCAGACAAATTAGGATGCGTTCATTACTTGCGCAGTCAAGAGCGGGGATTGAGTTCTTCCACGGAAGACAAGCACTTAACATCCCATTCAGTAGCGCTTGTGTCACCCTCATGCTCAGGCTTTAGTCGTGCGCAATTCACTGCACTCACATTTTGCAGGTTTCATCACCATAATTGAAACATGCATATCGAAAAGAATGCACACGCGTGCTTATCGCGATGTCAAATGCTTCGACGATGTGAAAATTATTCGAACAGCTTTGCCGCTCGGAATCGCGGTACTGGTGAAATACGCAAAAAGTTAGCCAAGAGGTGTGAATCGTGGCCGTGACTGCACGTTTCATTGCTCCAACCATTCCACTTTCGATGGTAGAGCTGCAGTCTGTGTGCATGCGGTGCTCCGTAATACCCGCAATGATCGCGCTGCGTGAAGTACACAAGAAAAACTATGCCTTTTTGTTTATCTCGTTCGATATTATACAATAAATACAAAGCGACTTACGAGCGTGACAAAAGACGAATGCACGAAAGGACGTTAGGTGTAACTCGCTCCTCCTGTGTTCGCAGCTGATCTTTCGTAATCGTTGTCAGTCTCGATGCTTTCACAGCCTTATACGTCCAGTGAAAAATCTTCACCTTCAAGAGGGGGTCCATCAACATCACTGCTGAAGTGGAAGCTGAAGAATTTCTTCCACCGAAAAACTTCTTTCACTTCATGTCACCGTGTCTATAAATAGAGAGACGTCTGGGTGTAGAGAACATTTTCTCTTCAAGCAGGTCGACAACGAAATCGCTTGCATTGTGCTACCACCTATCAGTGAGCTTACAAGACAGGTAGTGCAGCGCAGTGCCGAAAGCGACAAAAGCAAAGGACGGCATTCACGGCGTTTGCACTACGGCTATGGTATTGTGCAGCGAGTGAATCCTCGAACGAGTGAAACATCGCTCGTACGATGGATAACAACCCTTCTTTGGTAAAGGATGTTTTAAAGCATTGTCAGTTTGAGACTGCTCAGTAATAGAAGGTAAGGCACTTCGCGAGCTCGTGCGACTTCTCACTTGCAATGTTATGCGATTCATCTAATACAGCAACACTCACGATTGCTCTATAACAGTAATAGAGGATGATTTTCAACTGAAAATGTGAGACAATAACAAAATATTTACCTATATATGTATACTTGCGCATAGGAGCTTCTCGAATCTAATGTGTGTACGCCGTGGAATATCATTCAAAGGGAGAGTTGCCATGCATTTTCAAAAATAATTCGCACCTGGCAAGAACGAATTGAATTTATCATGTCACGAATGGCACGTGTGTTCACTGATGCAGGCAACACGCAAAGCCGCGATCTTCGCCTTTTTTTTTTTTTTTGGTGGGGGTGGGGTAAGGCTTCAACAGAGACTAGCACAACCGAACAAGAGATCGACTGCATAGCGCTACCATTCAGTCGTCTAGTAACTCTCCTCGAGAGAACGCACCAGGATACCGCTTTGCGGTGCAACAGTCTATGGGCATTGCGAATAACCGGACAGCAAGTGCATAGAACCGGAGTTTGTTGCCGAAACATGGGCGACGCTTAGGCCCTGCCATGGGCGTAGTCAGGCTGGAGACGTTGCTGATCATGATGGTGATAATGACGATAATGCGGAGAGCCAGGTTTGAGGTTCTTGCCTGTGACTGGCACTCAACCCTTTAGAGGCAAGAGGCGTTATACCAATAGAGATGTCTTTGCTCACCAAAACCTCCGCCGCGAGCGCCCGTGAGCGGCCGGTGACGCGAGGCTGCAAGCATGCCCGTACCTGTCGTTCTCTATACGTATACTATTGGACACTTGCAGACGCCGCTGCGCTAGCATGGTGGCGGGTTAATAGCATTCTTTTGTGTTTCAAATGTAAGCACTTTCAAAGTTTGTGTTAGGAAATTTGAAAATAAATTGTCTATCTTTATCAAACTCATTGCGCTGCTGAATACTACTAGTATTGTTCAACAACTTTTGATCACATAAGTCTTATCAAGCGCTAGAAGATGCTGTAATAACCATACGTGCTAAATTTCACTTCGTAGAAGAAAAAGAAAATACATATATATATATATATATATATATATATATATATATATATATATATATATATATATATAAATACGTATACATATGCGGTGCATGACATCGACGCCAACACTGGAGGCAAAATCCAGCCGAGAGTGTTCATATAATTTCTATCGCAAAAGATACCAATAATGAAAGAAAAGGTGAAAAGAGACGTTTTGGCTCCCCTGACGGGAGCGTTCTTCACAATGTAAGAGAGGGCAAGTGAAAAGATGTTTATGAGGGCTTTAAAATGTGACGTAAGTAGCAGGCGTAGGTAACAGGGAGAGTTCTATCATCTTTGTTCACTTTCTCATTCATTATTTAAATGGTAATGGATTCCAGGTGGTGTCTGGCAGGCAGCTGAATTTTTGTTTTGTTTTCGAGGATCATGCGGTTATCTCAATAAAATTGATGGCTCAAGCTCTCAGCGTGCTCGGCCAAGGCATTCCAAGACACTATTTGTGACGTCATTGACATGCTGTTTGGCCCACCGTTCAAACTTTTCTGCCTGGCCGATATAAAATCACACCCTTTACGTGGGATCAGATAAACGACGCCATAGAATTTTTTTTAAAAGCTGGCGTAATTTTTTCTTTGACATTTCATCAGCCGATGAGACAATTTCTATGTAGCAACGTGAGTTACACGAATGTCGCAATGACATAGAACGTGGGCGAAACCCTCCCTCACACCATGCAGGAACGTACGGTATACGGCAAGTCTTCTTGGCAACACACGGTTAGGACTTGGCGGCTGAGGCAGTTAGCGTTCCAGTTTTTTTCAGCCCAGATATCGGGCAGCGACTTGTTGAGGGATCTCGGTGCACTTGTTCTAGAGAGGCAGCCCTGATACAAATAGTTGTGCAGATGGTGTCGATTCTGGTGCCAAGTAGGGCAACCACTACTCTCTTCTGGTTTGTCAGGAACTCCGAGTCATAACATACAGGTACCTGCCAGAGTTCGTGCTTTTTTTTTACATAAAAAGCGTCCAACTGCGCCGGTCACGTTTTTACAAGGACGTTTAGGAAAGGCAGTTCGCCACCTCTTTCTAGGCCGTGAATAGAATGGATGCTTAAAGGCTGTTTAAATGAGGTAGGAATGAAGATGTTTTTTGGTTTGATTTAATTAACACGGCGTCTACGTAACGTAAGAAAATTTTGGATGGTTCGTTGAAAGAGCCGAATGAATAATTTTGCAAGCATTCGATCATTAAATATTAAGCTGTTAAACTTGAATAGAAAAAACTGCGTGCAGGAGCATTGGCACCCAGGGAAGTAATTTCAGGCCTGCTCTCTGCCACCGTGACGTCACTCGTTTTTCTCGAAAGAGTGATCGTACACGAGCCTGTGAGTCCAGTGCCACATCTGTTAAAAGATAAAACGTTTGCGGCGGGTTTTACATGCTTACCAGCTTTTATTCTGTTTTTGCGTCAGAAAAAAAAGCACTGGTTTAATAATTTATTGCGCTTGAAAACGTGTGGAGATTTAGCTGTGGGCCATTTCTTTCATAAATAAGTAAAAAAGATTGTGCGCTATCTAACGTGTGCTCGATCTATAGGAGCGAAATTTCGGGGCCCAGCAAAGTGACGAATAAATAAAGTAATATTTATTGAATATTTATTCGCACACACACGCACCCAGACGCACAATAATTGAACCTGCAGAAAAATTGTACCTACTGATTCGCAAAGTTTGTGCAGTTTTATTTGTACTCCTACGAACATTTGTCTTCATAGACTCGAAGTTATAGAGGAGAGTGCGTATCAGGGCGATGACCATTGATGACATATATCAGAATGATGACCATTGCAAAAGAAAAAAAAGTTTCCTTTCGCAAAAATCTATTGTTACCTACTCAAGGAGCGGCCTTTCCTCTTTTGCTCTGGGCATTCTCACAGTGGTGCTGGTCGCTCATACTACTTAAGGCCTGGGAAAATGATAGTACTGGGTCTAGACTAAACCGTGTAGCCTCCGCGGGTGCTTATACAAAACTGACGGTTCTCCAATTGGTATATCTGGCAGGGATTCTTGAATATTCTAGTTTGAAGTAGAGCTCACACACACGAAAACCATCAAAGAAGGCTATTTTACCGTAAGTGTCAACATGCATTTAAATTTCAAGAAAACATTATAGAAGTTTAGAAAATTAAAATACCGCAATATATATATATATATATATATATGTTAAAGCACCAGCAAAAAATACTTCACACAAAACCAGTGCTCTAAGCTATGCAACATTAGTCCTTGCATTTTTCTCAATCTAGTTAACAGGTGCAATACAAGAAGCACACGGCTCTAATTGCCAATAGCAATATGTTTAGCGACCCTGAAATATAGACACCTGTTCTGAAAACGTACCGCCACGGGCGTTTAATAATTTATTGGCCAGGGCTTACGTCAACAAATCAGAAGCACAAACACCTTTGTTTCAGAGCAAGGACGAAACTTGGTAGAGTTGGTGTCAGTAGAACGACTTAGAAATATGTAGTACGACAGATGTACCTTCGAGTCATGAAGAAAACAGATGTTGACATAGGATGGACGAACGGAACGCTCCGATTTCGTTCTTCGGTCGTTCTTAGGAAACGAGAACACTGAATAATTCAGACTTTTTGCCGTGGCAACTCGTCACACAGCATCGCCCAACTGGTCGAATTTGCAGCCGTACAGATGCGAATATCCAGTGAACAAAGCGCACCACCTATCCACGCTGCCTTTCATGGACACAAAAGAACACGGCCTTCTCGAGTTGCCAACAAGGACACCAGCACCCCACGGACGTTCGTCAGGCTTGGGTATCTATGTCTTTCGAGCGACAAGAGCAAGTGTAGGAATGTCTGTGCAGCGACACACACCAGCCAATATAGAGTGACGTCAGAGCCCACGGCAGAGACAGTAAGCCGCCCTGAAGTTATCTAGATGGTATTGGCAAGACGGCACTCAAAATTCTTCCTAATTTAAACGACAGATAACACGTTCAATCAAAATGATGGAACCCTTCCTCTCACCTACACCTGCTGTATACGTCATATCTAAAAATCCTCATGAACATCGCTCCACTCGTCTTAACTTTCATTGTGAGCAAGCCTAGTAGCAAGGAAGCCAAGACGTATCTTTTCGTACTTTCTTTTATGGTTGGTTTTGCTTTTTTTTATTAAGCGCGAAGCAGAGTTTTGATTAGCCTGTGCGACACCGTCCCTCCGTTCGCACCGTGCTCCCCTGGCCGCAGGTATTGGGGCTGTGTCAAGTAGGGCACCCATTTCCTCGCAGTGCGTGTGCGTTGACGTCATTCTCTCAATAGCCCGTTGTCGCTCGCGCGTGTTACATCCGAAAAACTGTCGCTCCCCTTCCCCTCTCTCTGGCCTCGCAAGGCGATATGCTAGTAAAAAAAGCGGCCCCGTATCTGCATGTTACACTACAAATGTTGTCGAAAGACGATAGTCTTGCATTAATCTGTATTCTGGAGGTGCTGCGTTAGAATGCCTCGAGTGTGCATCGGAGGCGAACGAGCGCATCAAGTCACGTCACACGTGAGACATGAGCACTATCTGGAAGTTATCTTGGAAAAAGAAACGCGCGGCGTGCGCACCCGTCTCGAAGGTAATAAGGTGTAGAACGCAAGACGATGGATATGTGCCACCACCGTGTCATCTTAGCAAAGCGTTGAGAATAACTGTGTTGTTGTGAAGCGGTCATGGTCAATGCAGCGTGATAAACGCTACGGTCCTCAGACTTACTTATGTATGCTTTTTCTAGTAAAAGGCACACATACAGAATAATGAATTGTTGTGATGGCGCCTTTGATATGCACAATAATTGCATTTTATTGACAATCGCACAAGCATGAACGCTGAATCTTGAGCAATATTGGTGGGCGTGGGGTGGGGGGGGGGTCGGCAGTTTGGGGTACCGTTTGGTGCCATTTAGGGTACCGTTAAGGGAGCACAGACAGACAGACAGACCTAAACTTTTTGTGTGGAAGGTCTCCAAGAAAGACTATTGTCTTTAAAAAGCGACTGCTCGCTCGACACGACTATTCACTGGTCACCCCGTACATGTAGGCACTAGATCGCGCATTTAGAATTAAGTCAAGGGCATCTTTATTTAGCTTTCGCTTGATGAGGATCAACGTGGCCACCAAAGTAAACGTTAGCGACAGCTGCTCATCTACACACGGTTCCCTTTAGCGGGAGAGGGTCCAACTTTTCTTTCATGTTACTTTCCGATTGGACGGGATTCCGTCAAAACCTCGACTTTCATAAATATTACTTGTTTGCTTATATCGAACTAGGTAGACCACCATTTTGACTGAGCGAGAGGCTTTGACGTGGCGTCATGAAATACGCGTCAGTGCAACTACATATGATGACGCCAACGACAGCTTGTGCAAACAATAAAAAGGTAAACAAAAACCTCACCAAACTTTTACCTATACTCTTGGAGAATCCTCTCTGTAGCTCCTCAGCCTCGTATAAAATTTCTTGTCTGTCTGTCTGTCTGTATGTCAATACGTGTGTTTACACATAAACTACTTTTTATAATCTATTCCGCGATGCCTAGGTTGAACAACCGTCTTCACGTCGGGTTTATTAACGGGTTACATGGAGGCAGAATGCCAGAGGCCCGTGTATCGTGTGATATTGAAAGCCTGATGTCAATATTCTCATCAACTCCATGTGTGTGCATTCACATAAAACGCTTTTTTTGCTGATTAAGCCGTGACAGCTGCCACGCTTTTTCAAGTATCCATAAGATGATATGACCTCGTTGCTTTTAGTATTTTCGGCTTTTCTACTAATCAAGCTTGCTACTTTATAAGTCGCCGAAAAAACCTTTTTCACTGTTCCTCGCAACACTTCTACAAGTTTTGAAATGTAGCCTGAGGAAGCGTAGATCTCTGTTACGTGACTCTACTGATACAGTGCGGTGACGAAGGCAGGTGCTAGCTACTAATCACTGTATACACTACTATGCCGACAATCGCACTATGCTATTTCCTAATACAGAATGAACTCCGCTACAATACCGCGACTACCTCTGGCTATGATGGACAAGACAATAGATTGTAGGAGCCCGCAGCCATTGTTGAACCACACAGGCGTCAAAGAAGGAATTTGACACTAACATACCAATCAAACAATATATGGTAAAGGTAACTATTCATTGCAATAACAATAAAAACTTTTCAGAGACAAGTAGCATCAAGAAGCAGGCAATTTGTAAGGCTGTCATTTTAATATGCCGGATATCGCCGATAAGCAGAGTCGCGCTAGTATACAAAGTTACTGCTTGAGTACGTGCCGTCATTACATTTGGAGCAGGTGTCCCCTTGCAATTCTTCCTAAGGGCGCCTGTCCTAATTATTTCGACGAACAACTTGAAAAAAAAGCGCATAAAAGCACCGACAAAGAAAACACACACTGCTTGTACCATCGCTCAGGAGCTTCTCAAGATGCCGCATTTTGCAGGAAAGTCTATCTTACTGCCGCTCGGGCTCAATTTTGTGGCTGAAATCTGGGCCCGCTCGCAAAAGTGAGAGATTATGCCTTCGACCTGCTGCGTGTTTTAAATGTTGCTGCAAATCTTCTTGAAGCATGCCGAAATTGATTATAGTTAAGCCCGCAGCCCAAAAAAAACAGCAAAAAACAGGTAACGGTGGTTGGTAAGGAGTATGCGTGCGTTCATAGCGTGCCGATTAAGCCACGGACATGGCATCAAGTCGCATAATAAATGCTCGGGACCTGCCCAACCACTGAATTCTGTCTTCCTAAGAGCATCATACTTTATAGCTTCAATACTGCCTAAGACTTTCTTTATTACTAAGGTTTTTAACCATCCATCTTGAGTCACCTTTCCTAATTAATACTCGGGTTCTTTTGAAAGATATCGAAAAAGAGACGGTTGATCTTGTCGGCTCAACAATCGGTACAACTCAAAAAGCAATCGCGACTTCACAGAAGTTAGAAAAAGTTTACTGTGGAGTGATATCAGAGAAGTAGGCGGAGGAAGAGAAATGAAAAGCAGGGAGGTCACCCTCACGCACGTCCAGTTTTCACATGGTCTGGGTGTTTGGCAGCTACAGCGCCGTTGAACTTTGTTGCTCTTTGATGCTTCGTAGTACGTATCGATCCCGAGGAGTAACTTTCATGAATAATTATGAAACAAATCTTTTTCGTTGTTAACGGTGAGAGCTTAATTAGAGAAAAAGGTGTGACAGTAAGAAGAGCGTCGCACATTGGATGCAGATTGTGGATTATAGTGACGATCCCGCAGTATGTTCAAGTGCGACTGAACAGCACGGCCAAATTAAAGGGAAACGCAAAGCACGTCCTATCACTTCTGTAGCCTGGCAGCTACATTTCTGGAGAGAAAAAAGAAAAGGAAAAGAAAAAAGCAAAGAGAACTTCAGGTACACTCCACCACCCTTCCCGTCTCATTGCTTTTTTTATCCTTTTGTGTTTTCCTTTTTTGGCGTACCCTCTCTCTTAAAGATTCTATAAAGCTGAGCACTAACAAACTGTACCTTCATTCCTGATGAAGGCGAGACTCTGGCTGAAGCGTCGAAATAAGTAAGCCACGTTGTGACTGTTCACGGGGGATGGTGTATATTTGTGTATATTTACAACAACTATGCTGTAAAAACAGCCTGTTTTTGCGCAAGGACGACCTAAGAAGTTTCATTGTAATGAAATGGAGTAGTGTACAAAGTAAGACTGGCAGCTAACTGGCAAAAACAAAGATATTGTATAGCATTGCCACTTCGTACGTATGCCGTTCTCTTCATTATTCTATCTATCATACCAGACCCAGTAACCATTATGTATATATATATATATATATATATATATATATATATATATATATATATATATATATATATGATTCAGAAAAGAAATTCTGTGGGTCCGGTGCAAATTCAATTAAGAAATAAAGTAAGTGTGCTCCTTTATTTCTTAATGATATATATATATATTTGTATATATATATATATATATATATATATATATATATACATGGTAGATGTGCATTGGAACTGGCACACCCACATGGAGACCTCGTCCGTCTAAACGAGGTTTGTGGCTTCATGAACTTTACAGGCTCATAGACAGTTCCCTTTTGAAATACATACAACAATGTAAAAAATATCTCAGCTAGGTATATATGTCAACGACTTCCGGAAGGCTCACCACGTCATTTTGTCAACAGCCTGGCAGCGGACATCCTAGAAGGACGTCCTCGTTTGTCGAATTACACTTGGCCAATGTCCCGAGGAAGCCCCACGGGAAATCAGCTCTGGCACACCTCTCATCACGATCTTCACACCTAGCGTTGAAATTTGTACGAAACGATCGCTGAGTAAAACGCGCTGTTCTTGTTTCTGGATCATTTTTTTTTGGTGTTCCTTGTTTATTTCTCGAATTCTTAGGACTGTCACGATTCTTTCAATACACGTTTGTGTTGAAGGAGACGATCGAACTTAGTACATACACGGCGCCTTGTTTGCGTACTTTCTTAGGTTGTGCCGGTATTTAGAATTTTTTTTATTGGAAATGACAATGAAAATTTTTGTGACAGCTTAAAACTGTACCGTGCATGGTGTTTCATGTTTCTTTGCAGAAGCAAATAACAAAAAGAATAAGTAAGAGAGCATTAGAGCAACTCAACTTTCACGGAAAAGCTGGTTGCGTAAAGAAACATTTTACTGGTGTGATAGTAGTGGAAGGCTATTTTCCGCAAATATGTTTATCCGCTGAAACCCATGGTTCGTCTTCTTAGCGCGTCCACGGCTTTATTATTTCGGAATAAATACAGTACACCTAAGAAAAAACTGTGCTCCTCTTTACGGGTGCATTAGAAAACAGAAAAAAAAATCTTCGGAAGTTGAGGAGGAGGAAGGGAAGAAATGAAAGGCAGGGAGGTCAAGCAGACGCATGTCCGGTTTGCTTCCCTGCATGGGGGGAAGGGGTGAGGATATTAAAGGAGGAGAGAGAGAGAAGTGAAGGGCAACGTGTGTGTAGATGTGATCTTGTCCATTGCACGCTTATAAGCGGTCGCGTAGTCCGGTCGTCTTCAGAAAACTTAGCAATGCCCGCATCGCTTTGCTGGCCTGCGACGTGTAGAGCCATAAACCAAGGATATTCTCTTCGGAAAAAAGTCTATTGTCTAGTGTCTCTAGCGTTTCGCGTAGCAAGTTGCGTGTGCTCGCAAAACGTTCACATGAACTCAGTAGATGTTCTATTGTCTCGTAAGTGTCGCTCGATTCACATCGGGAGCTATCCGCCATTCCTATGCGAAAGGAGTAGGCCTTCGTAAAAGCTGCTCCTAACCACAGGCGGCCTAGTAAAGTTGCATCCTGGCGAAACAGCTCCGATAGAACTTGAAGCTTTCTCGATATGTCCAATTTGTCTTGGTGGCGGTTCCCGACACTGGGGTCACTCAGCCAAATTTCCCACATAGTGTTAGCGAACGAGTGAAGGCCCCTTGCAGCGTCGGTTCTCGACAATGGAATTGGGGTTGTCTGGGCGTCCACGTGGGCGGATCGGGCAGCATTATCAGCAAGGTCGTTACCGACAATACTACAATGTCCTGGTAACCACTGAAACACGACGTCATGTCCTTTCGATAAAACTTCGTGAAGCATTTTTTCTTATTTCATGTAGTAGTTGTTGATGCGCCTTTAGTCGTAAAGCTGATTACAAGCTCTGAAGGGATGCCTTGAAGTCACAGTACACAGCCCATTTTTGAGTCCGGGCTTCTGCAATATAAAGTATAGCAGCACGTAAGGCGGCAAGGTCCGCTGCTGTGGATGTTGTCCTATGCGACAGTTTGAACTTTATAGTGACCTGGTACTTCAGTATGAAAACAGGACCTGTGAAGCTTGATTGATTTGTGGGGTTTAACGTTCCAAAACCACCATATGATTTTGAGAGACACCGGACCACTGGAGCTGTCAGCCGACACCGATCCATTGGTGTAAATGTGGGTCTTCTGGCCGTATTTTTGTTGAGTAGCGACAATGTCACTTGTCCTAGGACACCTGTTGAATGACGGCTCTTGTTCATTATTTCCGGAATAGGGAGGCACACCTGTGGTTGTGTTAGGCACCACGGAGGTGACGCTGGTGTTATTGCTGGAGTGAAGCCAAAAGGAAGGCATTCTGTATGGGCAGAAATAATCTTTGAAAACATCGCTTGTGGTCTTTGAAGTGGTAACACTGCAACATGGTGACCAGGAACTCGGAAAGGGTGTCTTATGTGGGCTCTCAAATGGTAAGTGGTGATGTATGTTTGAATTGAATGCTCTCTTGTGATCATAATTGGTCGTAGCTTTAGGTGCATTGCGGCAATCCTAAGCACACGCGTAGACTTTCGAGACTTGCAGACTTTCGAGGGTACGGATGTTCGTCTTGCACGTACTTGCCAGTAACGGCAAGCTGTAGTGCGAAAATACCAGAAACAGTGCCCTGTATAGCTGCATGATTGACCTTATCGATGTGCCCCAAGATTTTCCGCAGAGGAACCGCAATATATGGACAATGGAAGTTAGCTTTCTCTTCAAGTAATTGCAGTGGGCACTCCACGAAAGGCCCCTGTCATTTATAACGCCCAGGAAGCGATAGTTCTTCTGTTATGAAATATTTTGTTCATTGATGGTAACTGGGTATTGTGTCATGGCTCTGCGAGTAAACGCAAACAATGCACATTTATCTGTTGAGACGGAAAGACCTTGCTTGAGGAGATATGAACATGGGTGGCAGTCTGCTGGCCTCTTGCACGTACTTGTAGACGAGTTACAGCCGAAGTCCATAGACAAATATCGTCAGCATATATAAATATGAGGATAGTATTCGGAAGAAAAATTTCACGAAGGCCTACCATCACGAGGTTTAATAAAGTGGGACTTGATACGGCGCCTTGAGGGACGCCACGGGAGGTATAGTAATTGGTGGTAGGTCCATCTGAGGTTCGTACAAAAAAGGACCTTCTCGTCAAATAATCCTGGATCCAATGGAACATGCGACCACCAATTCCGACAGCTTCCAACGAGTCTGTGATGGCTTTATGTGTTACGTTATCATAAACACCTTTGACGTCGAGGAAGAGTGCCAGTGGTATGTGCTTGAGGCTCTTCTGTTGCTGGATAAATGTTGTGAGGTCAATCACGTTGAGATTTCGCAAGAACCAACGTGGCTGCTTCTCAATGCAAAAGAAGCAAAAAACCGATACCCGTGCAGCTGGCGCATCTACACCAACGAATAATCATTGCCTTTTTTCTAGAAGGGCTAGCTCTTATACTTTTGTAAAACTAAATGATCATTGAGTACGCACAAACACCATAATATTTGTGAATTCAGCACATTCAATGAAATACATGAAGAAAGATTATCTTTAGTTTCTATGAAGTAAGGTTTCTTACTTCTGATTTGTCGAAAAATTTGTCCCGCCACTACAAGCAATCAGCTCATTTGCATATGAAGACATTATTATAAAGCGAAGCCACTGAATAAGAGTCTAAGCCATAAGGCGCAAGAACACAAGTGTAGTTTGTTCATTCAAACTACTTCATAATGGATCCGTACTGATTGCACAATCCAGAGTCGGCGACACTTGCCGATGAAGCGTTAAAAAATGACTCGGTGCGCTTGTTTAACGCTGTTCTTTCTGAATACCTCCCAAACGCGCCTCCGGAAAGGTATATGAAACATTTAGTGTGTAATGAAGAAAATGAATGGTACTCGAGTATGCAGTGGGTACTTCTAAGGCCGAGGAGAAGTTCATGGTTCATTGTCTGCGTGCTCAAGTTGTATCCGCCATTTCTACGCCAGTTATCGAAACTGTTATTTTGTTTGACACACAAGTGCTTCTTCTGAACGCCTTATGTTACAGTAACGTTTAGCAGTAGCCTTATGTTACAGTAACGTTCCTCAGTCACTAGAAGACGAGAAGGAGCAGAAAGAAGTGCGTTTGGGCGTAATTATACCTTGAACAGCTTTCGTTTTTTCCTAAAGTGTCAGAATTTCTGACTTCATATGGGTAAGCGGTACGGAGGACGCCGCTTCTCACGATGGGCACCCATCCAACTTACGAGACCGCGACCTCAGCCGGGTGCCAACTGATGGACCGAAGGAGGGTGACGGCGTTGGCGCATCTGCTTCTCGTGATCCTTCCACCGACAGCTCATCAGTGGAACAGATGGAATCGGAAGCCGACTTCAGGACAGCCACCACTAGCCCTGGACAGAGTAATCTGTGTTTCGCCATCTCGTATATACCCCTCTCTACATCATACAACCTGAACTCACTCAACAGGCAGTCATTGACTAATCATTTCGAGTGAGTTGCACCTGATCAAGTTAGTGCGATTCGCATAAATAGAAGGAAATACATATTGTCAGTTGATGTGACAAACAAGACCATTCTTGACGTCATCTGTAGTCAAGGAGTATTGGAGATCCGGTATTTTAGCTAGCGTCTCAGAAATAGACCTATTGCTATAGGTCAAAAAGGAACGGTGAGAGGACTGATTCCTGAGGTGTTCCAGAGGTACCAGGGTGATTGTGGGAGAATTTCAGTCATTGAGACTAATGATAGCCGTGTGGTTGCTGAGAAGTTCTCAGATATAGTCATACATTTTCTTGCCAAAGATAAGATTATCCAAATTGCGGGAAAGGGATGCATGAGCTATGTTGTTAAACGCACCGCGTAGGTCGAAGCCTAGAATGGCTTAGGTGTCTTTACTGCTAATGGGAGTAAGCATGTCATGCTTGAGCCTCAGCATGGCATCATGGTAAGAGAGTGATTGGCGAGAGCCAATCATCTCTGGTGGAAACAACTGATTATCATCTTCGCACTTTTTAGGCGAATAAAAATGACAAGTTCGAGAGTTTTGTCCAACCGTGATGGTAAAGAAATAGGTCAAAAGTAAGCTATGTCTGAGGGCTTATCAGTTTTAGGAATAAAGATGACCCTGGTGGTTTTCCATGAGTTCGGAAGGGAGGCAGTATTGAAACAATGATTGAAGTAGTCTGTGAGGGCGGTGATCAATTGATCGTCGTGATTTCAAAGTAATTTATTAGTTACCTTATCAACACCTGGTGCAGATGTAGTTTTAAGAGAAAATAAAGCATGTCGAACTTTCGTTTCGGTTATTGGGGCATCAAAAAGCTCATTCACCTTGCTGGCATATTTGGAATGCACGTGGGCTGAAATGAAGGGAAGGTGCAATCACGCAAGCTCCTGAAAAACATGTATGATATTACCATTGTGTTTGTGCAATAACAGAGTTATGTAATGATTGTGATGCGCTCGTGATGTCGATGGGTCGAGCAAACGCCTTAGCGATTCCCAAGTCTTCTTACTATGGATATTTCCGTGCATTGTTTCGCACAATTTACCCCATTATTGACTGACTAGCTGGGTGGCATTAGCATGTATGTCGTGATCGAGCCTAGCTACACAGATACGAAGCCTGCGGTTGTGGCGGTGTTTTTACATCGTTGAATTGATGATTTTTTGCTTCCCACATATGAAGTAGCTTCGCATCAACTGTGTGAAATGGAGTGTCTGAAGCCATAGTTCTGGTATGTTTGTCAACCTCTGCTTGGAGTTGGCTGATCCATTCTTTTTGAATTTTCTATGAAAGTGGGATAATGTTCTATTCGCACAAGTGTGCCGAAATTTGTCCCAATCCGTTAGTTTGGGAGATTTGATGCTAAACAGTTCGTGAGACAAACGAGGAGAGGTCTAAATGAAATAGTGGTCGCTACCAAAATTGATCTGAATGTTTTCCCTTTAGGCGGAGTTTACCCGAGAGGTCATGGTGAGAGGTGGTGTTGTGTCTTTAGAGACGCTGTTCCCTAAGCGGGTAGGCATGTCGAAGTCATTGTGTAGGGTGAGTTGATGATCCTGTATGTGGGTTCATCAGACTCGTCCTTTAGGCGTGTATTTTGTGTGACCCCATAGCTGATTTGGAGAAGTGAAGTCGTCAACAATGAGGAATGGGTTTCTCCGGGCTTCCTGTTTTATACGAGCAAACATTGTGGTAAATCGGTGTAGTCTTTCGCTGGGACTGCTGTAAATATTAGAGATGTAAAGGAAGTAATCTCGTCTTTTTAGGAAGTATTTCTACGAAGTCGAGGTCATTGTTGATACCATCAAAATATGAGCAAGAAACGGTGAAGTGCTTTTAGGCTAAAGTTTTGGTGTTAGGACGTTTGAATCTTGTGCACTAGAATGTATTTTAATCAGAAAGTTTAATGTGACCATGCGTTTTTTCTAAAGAATTGACTGCATTTTCTTGTGTGAGATTGCCTATGCATTGTTGCAGACTAGCTTTCTTTTTGAAAAGCCTCTGCAGTTCCACTGGCACACAAATATTTCGGAGCGATTAGGGGACGCGGCCATGCAATTGGTTAAAATTTTGAATAATTTGACTGAACAGATAATCAACGTCGTTCAGGTTTTCTTTGAACTGGCCCAATTTGGCGCTTATATGAGTACTGAGTTCATCAACGATAGTGGTAAAGGACTCAAGCTTAGCTTGGATGGAATGCATGCGCTTTTCAAGAGACTGGAAGCAATTGTTGGAGTTGCCAATGTGTGCTGCCATTTCACGGCTTAGCTTATTGTGTTTTCTCAAGCTTCTTTTGCATCATCGCTAAATTTGCGCTTTGTTGAGGTGCCTGTAGTATGAGGGGGAGTGGTATCCATGGTTGTGGTCTGATCATCATTTGCAGGATGCGAGGGAATCGCAGGGTTTCAGTAGCGCGTTGAATAGCAGGAACAGTTGTACAAAGAGGAACGTTTTGGAGAGAGAAGGGATTTTGGGGTTATGAATCTGTTTACGCAGAGCACGATTTTCTTCCTGAATGTGTTGCAAAATGGCATTGATGGGAGCATCGGGAGCTTTATCATTAAGTGAGCTGTAGGAAGCTACCGACAGCCAGCCTACCTGAAGAGGGCTTGACTTGTGGCTAGAGGAAGCAGCAGACAAGGAGGGTCAGTCTTCTTCTTGCTTCTATGAGGGAGGCCCCTGCTTCTTGGGAGAAAAAGGTGGTTTCTGCTTGGGCGAAAAAGAAGGCTTGTTGTCAAGCTTTGGTAGAGATGTTTTGGGCTTGTATCGTAGTGCGCACTGCACAGATTCAGTTTCATGACGCCCACTGCACAGCACACATTTCAGAAAGCACACATAGTCCAGAAAAGGATCTATAGTTTCACATTTGCGGCAAGTCTCTTCTTTATTCGCTCGACACACATCCGGTCGATGTCTAACAGTTCGACAGCGAGTGTATGCTTCCATCCTTTTCCGAAAGGTTTGCACCGGAGCATGGCCTTTTTATATTTGACCCATAAAGGAACCATGGCTCCTAAATTGTCGCGATGACTGCGTCAGAAGTTTTACCCATTTGTCTGTCTTCCTGAAAATGCATTTCTGGGTTGCACCCACAAAGAATAGTTAGAAAAACTTTTTCATAGATAACCTCTCCCAAGCACACTCTGTCGATGTAGATAATGTCTTTGCACGTCTCGGAGTTCGGAGCGCTGTATCTGGCGACTTCCTGCTCCTGGCCGTTGACAATCAGTGACTTGATAGCGAAATATTTCGTCAAGCGGTCATAGCTCTCCGTAGTCAGGGTGACTGATTTGGTGGTGGGGTATTGTAACGACGTCTTGACGCAGCTCCATGGTCACTGGAAGACCAGCCGCCGTAGAGAGCAGCTTTGAAAGTTGGAAGTGACTGAAGCACGATGCGTTGAAACCTCCACGAATGCGAAATAATACTTAGTAGGAACCTTCGGGTAGCTTGGGTAGCACACCTTGTTTTTCTTGGAGATCACTTGTTGCCATGCAGCATCCTTGGCAGTGGCAGCGATGGCGTCCTTACAAGAGTCTTGATATGTGGCATCGTATATATGCATTTGCCACCAATTAAGCATCTCTTCCGGGGAAAGGTCCTCCGCATCTGCTGAATCAACCTGCCTCACAATGTCCACTTGTGACGCGGAACGCCTATGGCGTCAGAGAGTCGCGAGCTCTCGTAGGGGAGGAGCCACAAAAGTCACAATAAAAGGCGTTCTAGTCAACAGATTCTTTCACAAAAAGTTTTGAAACGTAGAGGAAGTCTTCACACATATTCTACAAGAACATTCACAATGTGAAGAAGATGTGCCTGCAGCAAGCAGCATCGCCAACGCCTGGTTCTCACAGCTTGTGCTTCGGTTCTTTGCTATGCCGATCGCTGGACGGTTCTTCACGCTGTCTCGCCGCTGTCCTTAACGGCTAATAAATCTATTCACATTTGGTAAAGGTGCTGTTTATCCCCGTCGCTACAACGTGGAGCTGCGAAGCCGTATGCTACCACCCGTCATGACTGACAACGCCACTCCATCTGCACCTTCGCCCCAGTTCAACTGCCCTGGCCATCCTAGGCTACGGGACCTGAAGGTCTTCAGCGGTGCGAATGCGACCGAAGTTGAAGACTGGCTCGAGCACTACGACCTGGTGAGCCCCAATAATAAGTGGGATGAAGCCGAAAAGCTGGGCCACGTCATATTTCATCTCACTGACGTCACCGAATTGTGTTTTAACAACCACAAATACAACATTCTCACATGGAGCCTCATCAGGATGTCGTGTGCTGATGTGTTTGGTCGGCCGGCTGTCCGCTAGCAGCGGGCAGAACAGCGCTTATGCGTCCGCTATCAGCAGACTGGCGAAAGCTTTGCCAGCTACATTGAGGACGTCGTCGACCTTTGTGGACGTGCGAATGACACCATGCCCGAATCTGACAGGGTCAAGAACATCATGAAGGGCATCGACGGCGGCGCATTTCAAATGCTTTTGGCTAAAAATACAAACTCAGTTTCCGAAGTCGTCAGCTTGTGTCAGAGCTACAACGAAATGAAGAAGCAACGCACTTTGACTCGGCAGCCTCAGCGTGGTGGTGAGTCATTGTCCAGTTTCGACTCCCTGCCCGACAATTCACCGTAGCTTCAGCAAGTTCGAGCTTTCGTCCGTGAGGAAGTCGCCCACCAACTTTCCCTAGTGCACTTCACTCACAAGACCACCACCCGTCTACCTGGCCCGCTTCGCACTGCTATCGGAAGAGGTTGCCCAAGCTGTTCTGCTTGCCCACCATGAGCCGCCTCTATCTAGCCGTGTTCACTGCCAGCGTGTCGCGCAGCCGGTAGGCGCTCTTGTCGCCTTTCCGCTAGCCATGCAGCCTGTGGCCGCGCGCCTAACGTATGCAGCGCAGCCTGTGGCTCCTCTTGTCGCCTGTTCACAAGAGATGCAGCCTGTAGCAGCACCGTTCACATATGCAGAAGCTGTGCGTAGGCTTCCGCAACCGCCCTACACCACGCGCTCATAGCCCGCACACCCGGCTCCTTATTCTGCACCTTGGTTGACACCCCCAGTCGCCAATCCTTGGAGGACGCCCGATAACCGACCGATATGCTACGCCTCCTTCACTCCCGGACGCGTTGCCCGCTACTTCCGCCGTCGACCTCAGACGTTCGGCGACTGTGCCCGATCGTCGCAGCCTGGCAGCCAACCCTTCGCCCAATACAGGCTGGTCTCATCACATCACTATGTGGCTCCTAACGACCCCAGCTTCATGACGCCGCACGCATCCTCTCCTCGTCGGCGATCGCCCTCTTCCATGCGTCGCCGGCCCGCACCCTCTGACCACAAAAACTAAGCACCACAGTTCAAGAGGCAAAAACTGCGCGATTTTTTATCTGTCTAGGCCCTCGCCCCTCTCCTGCTAACGTGGTCGCAGTAAGTGTCGAAGGTTGTTGTCCTTTCGCCCTTGTGGACACCGGCGCCGCTGGTTCTGTTATTGCCGCTAATGTCTGCCGTTTATTACCTAAAGTCACGACACCGCTTTCGGACTGTCGCTTTAGACCACAAGCGCACAGCAAGTAACATCACTCGCAGCCTGCACTCCAAGAGTGTCCATAGAAGGCATTCTTTATATCGTGGAGTTTATTGTCCTCGCTGTCTGCTCGCATGACGTCGTCTTCGGGTGTGACTTCCTATATCGCCATAATGCCATCATCGACTGCGCCGCGCTGAAGTTAAGTTTTCACCCTTTTGTGATATCCTATTACTTGACGCTCTTCATCAGCCACCGAAGTTGTTCGTGCATGAAGATCCCGACATTCTACCTGAAAATTTCGCAGTTGTTCCTGTTTCATGCAACGCCTACTCTGACGCTGCAGACTTTTTTATGCCTTCCGATATCTTCACGAGTCGTCGAGCTCTGCCGCTGCCTTTCGCAACGATTGACCTTCCCGCCGGAAGAAGCAATATGTTCATGCTCAATCCGCTTTCCACACCTGTGACTTTGCTTGCGGGGGAATGTCTGAACCAGGTGCAGAATCTCGACCCTTCGTTTTTGGTTGATGTCCTGGATTACTACTGCGACCACCCAAAATCACTGTCGGCACTCGAGTAGTCGTCCAAGGATACGTTTTCCAGTGCCATCGCTGGCACCCTCACACCCACCGAGCATGCTGACCTGCTCTATCTTCTGTATTAGTTCCCGAATTCTTTCGATGTGTCGCAACCTCAGCTAGGCCGCACGTCGCAGGTCGCACATGATGTTGAGACCGGCCTACTCCAGCCACTGCGTCAAAGACAGTACCGTGTCTGTACTGAGAGCGCCGCGTCATCAACGATCAAGTCATCTTCATTGACACAACTACGCTCCCGTAACCAACGGAAGCAATTGGTCATTCCACGCACTTCACGATCGCAAGTATGCGCCTCTCTTCCCAACGATCCACAATGTAGCCACGCCGGGGTGTTTACGCCTTCGCCATTGCTATTGCTGGCGCGGCATGTACAATTATACGCAAACTTCTGTAGTGCCGTCCTGACTGCCAGCGACGCAAATCAACACCATTACGTGCGACTGGCGAAATACAGTCATCTTCATGCCCTGCCAAGCCATTTTATCGCGTCGGCGTTGACCTCTACGGCCCCCTTCCATTGCCACCAGATTTCAATCGGTGGATTATAGTGGCGGTCAGCCATCTAACACGCTACGTCGAAACAGCCGCTTTGCCGAGTGCTACCGCTCAAGATGTCGCCTCTTTCATTTTACGTTAGTTTATCCTTGACATGGCGCACCTCGAGAGCTCCTTAGTGAAAGAGGCCACGCTTTCCTCTCCGAGGTCGTCGAAGCTCTGCTTTCGGAATGCCACGTCATCCATCGGAAAACGACAGCATACCGCCCGCATACTAACGGGCTAACGTAACAGTTTAACCGCACGCTGGGTGATATGCTCTCAATGTACGTGGCATCTGATCATAGCAACTGGGACCGTGTTCTCCCATACGTCACATTCGCATATAGTACTCCAATACAAACAATCACGGGATTTTCATTTTTCTTTCTTCTCTACGAACGCGAATCTTCCCATACAATCGATACCCTACTTCCCTACCATCCTGATGCTTCCAAGTGTCCCCCTATCTCCGATGCTGCTCGACAAGCCGAAGAATGCCACCAGTTTTCCCGTGCGTTTACCTCGGAAGAGCAGCAACGCCAGAAAGAAAGCCGTAGCTACTCTCTCCCGAATTCCAGCTATGCCCCAGGGTCTCTTGTGTGGCTTGCCATCCCATACCAAAGTCCGGGACTCTCATCGAAACTTGTCCCCCGGTACAAGGGGCCTTACACTGTTTTATAGAAAACCTCTCCGGTAAATTACCTAATAAAGCCCGTTTTTCGGTAATATAACATGTGCCGGCGTGCATCTGACATCGTCCATGTTTCCCGCCTGAAACCGTATCATGAGCTTCTCCCTGAAACTTCCTAGGTTGCCAGGCTGGTTCCTTTTTCAACGGGGCCGATTGTGAAAAAGATGTGCCCACAGAAAGCAGCATCGCCAACGCCCGGCTCTCTCGGCTCGTGCTTCGATTCATTGCTGTGCCGATCGCTGGACGGTTCTTCACGCTGTCGCGTCGCTGTCCGTAACGGCTAATAAATCTCTTCACAACAAGGATATTAGGAAGTAAATGGGAGTCACACTCGAAAACTCACGGAGCCGAAGAAACACGTTCATGCGCGTCGACGCGTTCTCGCGTCTGAACTAACGGGAGCAACAAAGCGGCTGTTGTGCCAATGATAGGAATATCCAACGCATCGACCTCGGGACAGGACGACTGCATATAACGGAAAAATGCGACAGCAGTTGCATAAAATGAACGAAGCTTTACTGATTGTGAGCTCCGATTAAGGTGCAAGTTAAGCTGTAAATACCGAAGGTGGGTGCCCAGAAAAAACATTGATCCCATATCTACATGTTACACTGCAAATGTCGTCGAAAGTCGATAGCCTTGCGTCTGGAGAGAGTGAACGAAAATGCGGGGGACCCTTAAGCTTCGCCTTCAGAAGTTGAGCGTAATACAGAAATTCGGCCTTTAGTGCACCCTTCAACCACTAAGTGCATACTTATTATTATGATTTGTTACATAAACATGCACGCACACTAACACGCACACAGTATATTTGATCAGCACGCGCTATTATCGCTGAATGGGCTCGTTTAAGTCATGACCCCTCTCGAACAAAATGCGTTAAAAGGACCCTGAAACACTTTTTTAAGTAACCATGAAATGAATTCACCACAAGAGCTTATTGTCTCACGAATCCAACGCCGCAAAATTTTTTATAATCCGTCCAGTGCGAGTGGAGCTACAAAGGTTTGTCGCATGCTGCAATTGAATTATCTCTTCTCTCGTCCCGAGAAAGCAGTGGAAGCAAAGCAGGGAGGGATGACAGAGCAAAGAAAATACCAGGCGTCCTGAGCTAGACCACTTTTTTCCTTCGAGTGCGCGACTTTTAAATGCGAAGCGAACTTCGGTGACTTTGAGCGAATCTATCTATCTATCTATCTATCTATCTATCTATCTATCTATCTATCTATCTATCTATCTATCTATCTATCTATCTATCTATCTATCTATCTATCTATCTATATATGTATATCTATCCATTTATCTATCTATCTATCTATCTATCTATCTATCTTTCTATCTATCTATCTATCTATCTATCTATCTATCTATCTATCTATCTATCTATCTATCTATCTAGCCATCTACGATTTTTCGTTCTCCTGGCCGTTAGGATAATGGTATCGATACCAAGCTTAGTCTGACATAGCATGACTATATTACAAACATAACTAGTTGTAACATGAAAATATGACATACATGTCATAAATGTCATGCTTTACATTTGATGGGCCTGCAGCTCTTGCGGTGGTTTCATTCACATGGCATGTTGCAAAACTGGTATGGCATAGCATGACTGCATGGCGAACACGACCGACAGACCCTGACATGAAAACCATGAAACGCGTGTCTTGTAACAAGAAGACTACATGCCACACTCATTAGGCGCTCGTGGCCATTTCGCTAGCTTTACATATGACAAATGTTTTGCTACGTGGCGTCAATGGCGGACGAAGTTATGTGACTGATGCAAACATGATAATCTTGAGATGCGTGTCTTGTGAGAACATGAATATAAGCCATAGTCAAGGCACCAATACACTTCGACGCGACCCGGATTGGTGCTTGCCGGCGTTCGTTTCGTCGCGTCACGCTGGTGTTGCCACGCCTGGCGTTGGTCCTGCAATATACTCGCAGGCTTGCGCCGTGCTGTGTTGGTTTTACACTTGCGTGTTTCAGCGCGTCCTGCGTAAGTCCACCTCGAAAATAAGCAGGCATAGTGCTGTCTGGGTAACGCATGGGTACCAAATGCAGCATGTCGTATTTCGCGCCAGTTGTTGTCGGGCCACACTAAGAGACGCTGGTTGTGCCGGTCACATTTGCCGTCAGACTATAGAGTGCTCGCGTTTTCCTAACGTAGTGTCGCAGTGCCCGGCGTGCGCGCACGTCAACGTTACGTTGGAGTATATTGGGTCCTTCATGATGCATTGATTTAATCGATATGTTGGGTTTAACTTCCCAAAACCACCACATGATATTAAGAGACGCCGTAGTGAAGGGCTACGGAAATTCCGACCACCCGGGGTTCTTTAACGTGCACCCAAATCTGAGCACACGGGCCCCTCCATGATGCACCAAATTTGATGTTACGTGACTTCAATAACTGACAAAAGTATATGACTGGTGCAAACATGATGATCATGAGACGCGTGTCATGTAAGAAAATGACAAAAAACAAGGCATATAGTGGCCTCGCTGCCATTTCGCGAGCTCCACATATACTAAATTTGGCATCACGTGACGTGAATAGATGACGAAGATATATGACGCATCCAAACATCATAATCATGACACCAATGAAATAGTGGACAAGAATGCACGAGAAGCCGCTGATCGGCAAACTATAGACATAACCTCTGTTCCGGATGTAGATCTAAAACCTGTTGTACGTAGAGGTCTACGCAACCACTGGCAAGCTGAATGGGACAGAGAAGTCGACAACAAACTACACCCTGTAAAACCACAGCTGAGAAAAGTTATCACACAAAAACTCCACAGGTTCGCCGAAGTCTCTCTAACACGGCTCAGAATAGGCCACACTTATGCTACACATAAACACCTTTTGACAGGTACTGATACACCTACATGTATACACTGTGGAGAGAGTCTAATCGTTGTGCATGTCCTCATACAATGTCCTGTGCTTCACCAAGCACGACTGACCTATTTCAGGGAGCTCTATCGATATCATATCCCACTTCATCCAGCGCTGTTTTTATCACTTGATGCAGTGATTGACCTTAAGAGACTTTTTCATTATCTTGGGAAAGTCAAACTTTTCACGATGATATCATTCCATCCTAGCCACCAGGCTGCGCCTCAAGTGTGAGGTACCGCCTGGTGCATAAAAAGAATGTCTGAGCCTTCGCAGTTCTTGCCCAGGCAAGGGCTTCAGCTGCGAGGGTCTTGGGCCTTGTAGACTAATTTATCATCACAGACTTCAGCCAACGAAATGAAGGTTTTAGCAAATTGACATTCCTTTTATATGCACCGTGTTTAAATGGTTTATAGATATTTGCTACTCATCATTTCTTTTATTTTTAAACTAATAACCAAAATGAAACAACACTTGTACGGGCGCTCTTTGGCTTTAGATGCCCTTGCGCCAATAAAACCGAACGTAACGATAATCATGACACGTAAGTCGTGCACGGCATAATATACCTCCACCTCGTAACGTTGTAATGGTTCGAAAGCGACATATCGACCTTCCTCATTCGTGCTTCGCATATCATTGATTCCCACAGTACATGTAATCTGCAAATTTTCAGTGTGGTCGCGCCTGCACGCGTGGACAAGCGGCGGCCCTCCCCGGCTGTTTCTGTTACTTAATAATTTAGTCTCAGACGCATGGACGATTTTTCGCTGGATGGATGGATGGATATGGCTGTGCCCTTTAGATCGGGCGGTGGCCAGCGCCACCAAGCCGTAATACCTAATGAACCAAAAACTATATTTATTTTTTTCCTTAAAAAGTGAGTTTGAGGATTCGTACTTTGCAGTGAAGAGTTTAATTTTCACTCGTGCCTTGACTTTAGCCACCAATCAGATAACCTCCTTCTAGTTAAGTCTACCCGCTTAAAGTTTATTTTGCCCTCCCGGTCCCTAAACCCCAGTGTTTTGAAAAACTCTGTGCCATCATCCTGAACTATAGGGTGAAGCCCTTTACAGAACATTATCAAGTGTTCGGCAGTTTCTTCTTCGTCTCCACACGCACTGCATACTGTGTCTACCCCTTCGTATTTGGCCCGATATGTCTTGGTTCGCAGTACTCCCGTCCTGGCCTCAAACAGTAGAGAACTACCCCGAGTATTATCATAGATCCTTTCCTTGGCAATTTCGTGCTTAAAAGTTCGATAGATCTCTAGTGCGGACTTCTTAATCATGCCCATTCTCCACATGTCAGTCTTCGTTTCCTTCACTTTCTTCTTAACCGATAGTTCTTTTGGTTTGGCCACCTGCTGTTTTCTAAGTATTTACCAGTCAACTTCCTGGTTCGCTTCCTCCATTTTGTATCGACATTCTTCATGTACAAGTAGCTGAAAACCTTCCTAGCCCAACGCTCTTCCCCAATTTCTCTCAATCGTTTCTCAAATTTTATCTTGCTGCTAGCTTCCCTGCCCTCAAATCACAACCGATGGGGCCGCCGCCAGCGGCGGGTTTTCTGCGACACGAGCTCTTGTGTACTTGAACGTGTACTTGATCTTCTACGCAAGAAAATCGGTGAATGGTATTGCGGAGGCGCTGCGTTGGAGTGCCTCGATCGTGCAGCGGAGACGAACGTGCGCATCAAATCACGTCACATGTGAGACTCGAGAGCTATCTGGCATTTATCTTGGAAAATGAAGCGCGTGCGCCCTGCGCGCCCGTCTCCAAGGTGATATGGTGTAGAACGCAAGGCGGCGGGTAGGTGCCACCTCAGTGTCGTCTGAGAAAAACGTTGGAAACACTTGCCTTTTCGTGCAAGCATCGCCTGGTCAGCGCAACGTGATAAACGCTACGGTTCCTATATTTCTTTTGTATGCTTTTTAGTAGAAGACACACATACAGAATATTGACGTGTTGCTATGGTGCCTCGTATGTGCGCAATAATGGCTTTTTAATTGACAATCACACAGGTATTAACGCTGAATCTTAAGCAATAAAGGTTGGCGCTGCGGCCGGGTTCGGCCGTTTGGAGTATCGTTTGGCCACTTTGGTGCCATTTAGGGTACATTAAGAGTGAACGAACAGACAAAATTACAGACAGACAGATATACAGGCAGAAAGACAGACCAAAATTTTTGCGTCGAAGGTTTCAAGAAAGTCTATCGTCTTTATAAATAAGCCAGAGTTCGCGCGGAGGATTCCTCTTCTTGTACGAGGCACAGCAGGAAGCGCAGGGCCAGTAGCCGGCAGCGTATTGACACCGACGGGAACGCTGCTGTCCTAACGCCGCACAATAAACCAGCCCAGAGCCACCGAATCAAGAACGAACACAATGCGGACTGGAATGATCTCACGATGCGTAAAGATGGCTGCTCCACGTGAGGAAGGTACGAAGTGCGACCGCAGGTTACCTCCGCTCAAGAAGCGGGAAGTTGAAATTTCGTACGTTCTCAATTTTTAAATACGTAACATTTCTTTGCGCACTTTGGTGAATATGAACGTATCTATCTATCTATCTATCTATCTATCTATCTATCTATCTATCTATCTATCTATCTATCTATCTATCTATCTATCTATCTATCTATCTGTGGCATCGGAGACTAACATCATCATTACAAGCAAAAAGCACGGCTCGGCGGTCTCGAGACGCTCGCGCTGCGCAGGAGCTCGGGTTCGCCAAAGCTGTGGCTGACCAGGAATTAACGACGTGCCACCTATAAGCTTTCGAGTCAGTGTTGTGCTTTTAACAGTGACGACGAGGACAACTAGCGCCTCAACCATTCCTGGACCCACACAGCCATGAGCGTGGGACGGCCACCAGTGCTTGAGGGAACATGGTCAACGTTCCATGTTCGCCCCGAAGCCTACTTCGAAGCGCAAGACATCACGGACACGACGAAGCGACGAACAGTGTAAGTGGCGACGCTACCAGACAGCGCGATTCAAGTGGTCCAAGGACGTTTCCATCCAAGGCAAATCAATGCACTTAATTACGACGATGCCGTTAATTACCTCGAGGAGTACTAAGCCCCTGAAGTCAACAAAGTAGCGGCAAGTTATGTTTAATTTTACTCGAACGCATCTAGAAGGAGAGGGGGCACAGGAATGTATTGCTCAAATAAGGCGCCTGGCAGAAAAATGCAATTTCAAGTCTTCGCTCAAACGCATGCTACGAGACCGGATCGTGTGTGGAGTCTTAGATAAAGACGACGTTTGCTGACTCCCAGGAACCTAACGCTAACGAAAGCAGAGGATTTTATTATTGCAGCTGATAACACGACCGCGAATGCTAAAAGCATGCAATCTACCTATCAGAGTAGCATTCAATTCATGCGTCAGAATAGGCCACCAAAAGGGCAATAGAAGGCCAAAGGCACGACACCTTGCCATAGGTGTGGCAGTTAAGCTCCTTCGAACAAGCAGTGCTATCACGTTCGTACGGTCTGCCACCGATGAGATAAACCAGAATACGTCGCTAGAATGTACCGAGAACAAACCCAGCGAAAGCCCCATGACGCTTACGTCCTGTCAGTAGCAGCTGACGATAGCTCAGAAGATGAGAAGGTTTTAAACTATAGTGGCTCATAAAACGAGTACTGGTCGCATCGTGAAGTGAATTTTCAACGAAGTTATTTAGGATGGCGTGCCGCTTACCACAATGATCAATACGGGGTCACGTGTTAGCGTTATTTCACTGAGCCTGTTCAAGCAGAATCAAAGCAGATGGCCGCCTCCCAGCAGCACCACTCTCAAATTGTCAATTTTTTGGGAGAACATCCCGTGGTTAGAGAAGTGCACATGAAAGCAACCTTAGATAGACACGATGTACAGGGCACCCTGGTTACCGTCGATACCCCTGGACGAGCGTTGTGCGGAAGGGATACCATCAAGGCGTTTAACCGTTTTGGAGTGGCCATGTTGACACCATATGTCGCAAACCTCAACACGCGCAAGGAATACCGCACAAGCGAGGAACTTCACACTTTGCTCAAGGATTTCGAAGATGTGTTGGCGCTAGGTTTGGGACTATACAAAAGTCCACCGGTGAAGCTTATCCTGAAGGAAAATGCCACGCCCCGATTTCGAAAACCACGGACGATGCCATACGCTATGAAAACCAAGGTGTCTGATACTTTGGACTGATTGTGTGCCGACGGTGTGATATCGGCAGCTATGGCTGCAGAATGAGCAACACCAGTGGTTCCAGTTGATAAGACTGATGGGCCCATTCGACTGTGTGGAGATTTTCGCCTGACAGTGAACACGGCCACAGTGACTGAACAGTACCCACTGCCCCGTGTGGATGACATTTTCACACTACTGAATGGTGGTGAAGTTTTTAGTACGCTGGATTTGACTCAAGCTTACAACCAGATGCCCCTGGACGACGAGGTCAAGAAGCTGACAGTGATAAACACTCACAAGGGCCTATTTTGCTTCAATAGGCTTCCTTTTGGGATTATCTCAGCTCCGGCCGCCTTCCACCGGTATATGAATTCCTTATTTAGGATATCCCTGGTTTACAAGCCTCCCTAGATGAAATCATAGTGGCTGTAAAGCACAATGACACTTCATTGTTAAAGCAAGTCATGCTGCACCTACGGGACTATGGTCTCAGCCTAAAGATCTAGAAATGCCAATTCAGACAAGAACAAGTCGCCTTCCTCGGACATCAAGTTGATGCTAATATGTCCAAACCAAAGGACGACAACATGGAAACAGTTCTTCAATCACCGGTCCCCAAGTAAGTGAGCGAACGGAAATTCTTCTTAGGCTCGATCAACTATTATGCCAAATTTTTACCGAACCTTTCCACAATGCTAGCGCCATTACAATATGCTAACTAAAGGAGCTACGCGGAAACAGCAGCAGGTACACGAAGAAGCAGTTCAAAAGGTTGAGTTCGAAAGGTAAATTTTACAGAAACAGATCCTCTGCTGCACCAAGTAAAATTCCAGATTGAGAAAGGCTGGCTAAAATTCTTGTCGGAAGACAAGAGCCGCTTCCGGCCATACTTCAGCAAGAAGGCTGAGCTCGCTCTCTACCAAAACTTGCTCTGCTGGGGACGCTGCATCATACTTCCTACGGCGCTAAATCGATGCATCTTAGAGTTGCTTCATGAAGCACACCCAGGCCCATAATGAACATTGTAAGATCTGTGTTTTGGTTGCCGGGTGTAGACAGTGAGATCGAGCAATTGGTGCGTGGACGTCCTGCTTGTATACAGGCTGCGGTGATGCCTCCAACGCAAACACCTGTACCATGACCCCGATGAGAGAGAAATGGAGCTGGTTGCACGCTGACTAAGCTTTTCCTAATCAAGGACACATGGTATCGGTAGTTGTAGATGCCGAAACAAAGTGGGTGGAGGCATTTATAACGAAATCTGCAACAGCAGAAGTTACAGTGGAGACCCTTCGGGCAGTGTTTGCGAGATTCAGTTTACCACGTACTCTTGTGACGGATAATGGACTTCAGTTAGCGAAGAACCAAGTAAAACACTCGACAACAGTGCCTTATCCCCAATCAATTGGTTTAGCGGAGCAAGCCGTAAGAACGTTGAAGGAAGTCTTGAAGAAAAACTAAAATTCCGCTACAAACTCGGCTTTTAAGATTTTTGTTTCGTTGCCGCCGCATGACAGATAAAGAGGGCAAGCCTCCAGTGGAGCTTTTGCTGGGGTATGAAATGCGTACGAAACTCGAGTGTATTATGCCGACCACAGATGCTGTTAGAGCAAACCATGGAACGAACGAGAACAGCGATGGCCGGTAGGACAGCCCATTTGGACACCAATGTTCTGGCTGCGGAAAAGTGGTTACGGTGTATCGTTAGCGACCATCAGGGAAAGCGCATATTCACAGTGGATACGATTGAGGGAACGCAACGACGGCATTTCGATCAAGTGCGACGGCGGGATGTTTCAGTTGACGAATTGTGCGACACCAACATGCTATCGGGCCGTCAAAAACTTTCGGACGAAAGTGCAAGATATTCATTGATTCCGGCCACTCAACCTGGTCAATTGAATTCCTGAACGTTTCAGCTTTCAAAAAGGGGAGAAGCTGTGTAATCGGAGACTAACATGATCATGACCAGGAAGAAGCGTGACTCACCGGTCTCGTCACGCTCGCGCTGCGCGGGAGCTCGGGTTCACGAAAACTCTGGCTGACCTGGAATAAAAGACCTGCTTCCTATGTTCTTTTAAGTCAGTGTCGTGCGTTGGAACACTATCTAGCCGTCTACGACGTTTAGCTCTACTGGCCGTTTCAATAATGATTTGAATATCAAGCTTGGAATGGCATAACCTGGCTGTCTGAAGGACACATTTGACTAGTCATAACATAAAAATTATGACATGCATGTCATAAATGTCATGTAATACATTTCATGGTCCTGCAGCTCTTGTGGTGGTTTCGTTAACGTGGCATGTTGCAAAACTGATATGAATGGCATAATTGCATGGCTAAAAGTAGTGACAGACCATAACATGAAAATCATGACATGCGTGTCATGTAGCAACATGATTACATGCCATGCTCATAATGCACTCGCGGCAATTTCGATAGCGTCACATATAGCAAGTTTGGTATTACAAGACGTAAACGGATGACGAAGGTATGTGACTGGTGCGAACATGATAATCATGAGATGTGTGTTAAGTAACAATTGTCTACATTCGACGCTCATCACGAACTGGCGGCCATTTCGCTAGCTTCACGTTTACCAAATTTGGTATTACGGGACGAGAATGAATGACAAAGGTATGATACAGGTACAAACATGATAATCATAGGATGCGTGTCATGCGAGAACATGACTACATAACACACTACAGGCACCAATACATTTCAACGTGGCGTGGTGGGTGTGTTCGCCGGCGTCCATTTGGCCGCGTCACACCGGCGTTGCCACGCGAGGCATCGGTCCTGCCATATATACCCGCAGGCGCACTCCACACTGCATTTATTTGACGTATGCGCGTTTCAGCGCGTCAGGCATCCTTCCGTCACGAAAAGAGGGAGACGCAGGGTTGCCTGGGCAACGCATCAGTGCGAAATGGAGCATGTCGCATTTCGTGCCGGTGGCCGTCGGGCCGCGCCGAAGGACGCTGGTCGCGCCTGGCGTCCGACTATAGAGTGCTCGCGTTTTGCTAACGTAGTGTCGCTGTGCCAAGCGTGCGCGCGCATCAACGCTACATTGGAGTATATTGGGCCCTTCATGATGCGCTTGTGGTCGTTTTGCTAGCTACATATATACCAAATTCGGTGTTACATGTCGTCAATGAATCTTGAAATATTTGACTGGTGCAAACATAATAATTCTGACACGCTTGTCATGTAGAAACATGACAACATACCCCGCTCATAGCGTGCTCGCGGCCGTTTTGCTAGCTTCAGATATACTGAATTTGGTATCACGTGACGTGAATAGATGAAGAACATGATTATCATGACGCGGAAGTCATGTACGGCATTATTTACCTTCACCTCGTGACGTCGTGCTAATTTCAAAGTGGCATATCATCATTTCTCATCCGTGCTTCGCATATCATCTATTCGCACTGTACTTGGGATATGAAATTTTCTTTTTGGTTTACTTTGTTGAGGGTGTTTGACCAAACGGAGTTACATATGCCGTAGTGGTTGTTCCGAATTCTTAAATTGCGAAAATAGGCAGCCAGCTAAAATAGAGATTCGGAACCAAGTTCCGAGTTTGTACAGCGGATAAACATACACCAGGATATGAAGAAGTTTTGTGTGGCACTTGAAATGCCACCATATTGAAAGAATAAACGCAGGCTATGTGAAAGACTATCTTCATCTGAATGGTACATGGATATGTCGTCAGCAAACGCCTGGAAGCGCAAGATCCCGGATACGCGAATCCGCTTCTAGAGCATAAAGAATGGCTCAAGGCTCAGGACAAATAGAACAGGAGACAATGGGCATCTCTCACAGACCCCACATGTAATAGAAAAGGCAGGACTATCCCAATTATCTAGAACTAGTGTGCTTTTTATACCAGAGTAGGCATTTCTCATTATTCCACAAAAGAACCACGAAAACCAAATGTTATGAGCACAAAAAACGGCAGCATATCGACGGGGTGAACGATGGAGAGTAGGGCGAAGCATCCGTCCGTCCATTTGTTCTTGCTTCCGTCCATCCATGCGTCCGTCTCTGTGACCATCCGTGCGTCCATCCACCCATCCGTGCGTGCGTCTGTTCGTGCATCCGCACGTACGTTTGTGCGTCCATCCCTGCGTTCGTCCATGCATCCGCCCCTGCGTAATTCCATGCGTCCATCCGTCCGTGCAGCCATCCATGCGTCCGTCCATGCATCTGTCTGTATGTCCATTCGTACATCTAGTCAACACTACAAGTACCACCGTCTCGCATCTTTTCATCATATATTGTGCATATAGAAGCACCGCCATCCAGAGCACATTCCAAGGACTAAACGAGAGGTGGCACACGCACACTTTCTTACGTATTGCACTTCGTGTCTACTTTCCACCTTAAAGCACCTCGAGTTCATGGTATATACTAATTCACTGTATTCATGACACTAGAGCGCAACGCTCGCTGAACCTTTCTAAAACTAAGGAGGTTACCCGCAGCGAGTGTAACGTAGCAACGCTTTCTTGTCAGATGGTGCTCAATATACATGCCAATAGGTGCTAATGGGGAATGAGAAATGGGAGAATTCGGCTTTCAGTTAACGCGCACGCTGCAAATTTTTTATTGTTCAACAACGCACAGGAGATATCTCCCACCGGCACCACCTTGCAGGTCAAAGCGTAAGACTTTTTACGCACTACTACGAGGGATTAACGGGTGCTGCATTAAGGAGCTTCGCTCCTAATATAGATTACCCTGTCACTCAAATTCTTTCTCTTGGTCCAAAGATACAAGGAGACCACGCGCAGATCGCGACAGGGTATAGGCTATAATATTTCGGATGGTTAGGAACAAGCTGGGTATTTCTCGTTTAGGCATTGATGAAGTCTGGTTATGACCCATCAGGGCGTTCAACAGAGCCTTTAGACGTTGAACGATCATCATCGCGAATATCTTATAGTTGACGTTAAGAAGCTTGCGAGGTCTCCAATCTTGAGGACTAACAGAGGAAGCGTCGGGTTTAGGGATTAGTAGAATGCAGCCATCTCAAAAACTTGATGGAAAGGCACCATCCTCGAGACATCGACGGATAACCGTGGTTAAGGCAGTACCAAGCTCATTTTAAAATAACGAGTAAAACTTAACTAGAAAACCATCTGGCCCAGGGGCTGTCTACCGTTTGATAGATTGTATGCTGCCTTTACCTCTTCCGGTGATGGAGGCACGTGCAGAGAGACAGCAGCTTGTTTAGGAACGCAAGGCAAACCTCTAAGCAAAGATGGTATTATATCATAGTTTGTTCACCTGGCTGAGCAAGACATCGCCTAAAAATGCGTAAAAAAAGAGAGAACGATCACGCGTACGAAGCGGTTGTGCAGGTGGTGTCTGCGTGGTCACAAAAAGCAGGTTATTGTGACTACCCAAAACACGATTGCCTCGCATAGCGTAGCAACTCAGGGTGTGCAAAAGGGTTACGCCTACAAAGACCTGCAGTTGCCGCCGAAGACGAGACAGCAATCATACACTGGAAGCATTCACGTAGTTCATGCTGCCAAGCTCGCATCAGGGGAGACGGCGCTTCTGCGCGCAAGGCGATGAGTAACTTCACTGCTGTATCGGCTAGCTCCTTGGAAACGCGAAGACGAAGAGTACACCATTCAATTGAGCAGTGCCTGTGCCACTGCGTTTTAAGCGCATCCCAATCATATGGACCAGACGCAGCTAGTGACACCCGTATTGGACGGGCGAGTTTGACCAAGAGCGCGCGTCCTGGAGGATGTAAACATCAAGACGCCATGGTTTCTCCGAAAGAGAAAATGAAATTTTGAGTTCTAAGAAAATGGGAATGTGTTCAGAGATGTACACAGGCGAAGGTGGAATAGGTGGGACACGTAAGTCGGAGACAAATGTCTCTAAAGCATGTGGAATATAAGCCCTGTTCAGTCCACTGGAGAATGGTCCGCGGCGCCATGTCCAAACAAAAGTATTTCCACGCATGACATTTTGCGCATCCAGCATTGAAAAGTGCTTGATGAGGAATAGCAGCTCACGTGAATTCCAAGCAGACCAACCCAAGCTAGGACCTTGTACATCGCTTCGCGTATTTAGCACATAGTTAAAGTCTTCAACTAGAATACGTGACGACCTTCTAGAAAACAAAACATCCATATTTCGAAAAAAAATGTTAGATTGTCCAGCTTGTGCGGGCACATACATACAGAGTATCCTCATGCGAAAAGTAATGCACGTACAATACGGAGCCAGAATTCTACCGACGCTGTAATAAAAACATGTGACCTCTCAATAATGCCCAATTAAATATAAAAATGCCAACTCCCATAAAACGAGTTCTAGCGAAATAGAAGTACTGAAGCGTGGAAACTTGGGCAAGTTGATAGGATATAACTGAGTGTAGGAACAGCGCGATCTAGAAGTAGTTTTTTGTAACGACGGAAGCAAAAAAAGCAAGGTCAGAAAAGAGCGCCGACTTTCAAGCAGTCAGTGCTCTTTTCTGTCCTCGTTTTTTGGGGGCGAAGCTCCTTAAATAGGCACCCGTTCACCCCTTGTAGTAGTAGTAGTAGTAGTAGTCGTAGTATGTAACCAGTCTTAGATATTGACCGCAAAGGTGGTGCTGGTGTGAGATTTCTTCTGTGCCTTGTTGAATATTAAAAAAAAATCGCAGCGTGCGCGTTAACTAAAAGCTGAATTCGCCTGTCTCTCATTACCCCTTAGAAGCCATTGGCATGTACAATGAGCACTATATAATAGGAAGGTTGCTACGTTATACTCGCTGGTTGTAACCTCCTTGGTTTTAGAAATGTTTAGCGAGCCTTCGGCCACAGTGCCATGAATACAGTGAACTAGTTTATACCATGAACTCGAGGTGGTTAAAGTGGGTAATAGACACAAAGTGCAAGCCGTAAGAAAGTGTGGGTGTGCCTCCTCTCGTTCAGTCCTTGGAATGTCCGCTGGATGACGGTGCTTCTTTATGAGGAATATATGATGAAAAGATGCGAGATCGTAGTACTTGGAGTGTTGAATAGGTTCACGAACGGACATACACACAAATGCATAGACGGACCCACGGATGGCTGCACGGACGGATGGACGCATGAAGGGACGCAAGTAGCGGATGCATGGACGAACGCAGGGACGGACGCACAGATGGACGTACGGACGCACGAACAGACACACGCACGGACGGGCGGATGGACGCACGGGTGGCCACACAGACGTACGCATGGACGGACGGAAGCAAGAACGAAAGCACGAAATGATGCTTCGCCTCACTCTCCATCATTCACTCCGTAGATATGCTGCCATTGTTTTCGCTTCCATACTTACGAAGTAACTACTTCTAGGTAGCGCTGTTCCTACATTCAGTAGCAAAAGAAAAATAGCAATGTAAGTTAAACTTTCGTTTAAAAGCCCTAACGTTGGATAGCGAAAAGAAATTAGTTTTCTATAGGCACAAAACATCACAATTTGCAGCACGGGCTACAATAATCACCTTGGCCTGCTTTAGCAGACAGCGAAAACCTTTTCCCTTCATCGGAATAATATTCGTTGAGGTAGCCATCATAAACTGTAAAGACTAGATGTAAACCTAGATACTATAGACGATGCGCAGTTCTAATTAATAGAGGCGGGAGCAGGAGCCCCGCAAGCGGCTCATTCACTTCTTACTACCAGGCGGATAGCGAAAAGAAATTAGTTTTCTGCAAGCACAAAACATCACAACTTGCAGCACGGGCTACAATAATCACCTCGGCCTGCTTTAGCAGACAGCGAAAACCTTTTGCCTTCATCGAAATAATATTGAATGAGGTAGCCATCATAAATTGTAAAGACTAGATAAAAACCTAGAT
This sequence comes from Rhipicephalus microplus, assembly GCF_013339725.1. NCBI lineage: Eukaryota > Metazoa > Arthropoda > Arachnida > Ixodida > Ixodidae > Rhipicephalus > Rhipicephalus microplus. The sequence goes on from NC_051169.1 coordinate 97,383,579, forward strand.
ACTAGACGATGCACAGTTCTAATTAATAGACGCGGGAGCAGGAGCCCCGCAAGCGGCTCATTCACTTTTTACGACTAGGCGACCTACCCGAAGTGCATGGCTCCAGGGGCCACGTCAGAGTCCGCAGGGAACTTTTGTCTCTGCTGGGGGCCACCGAGTCACTGCTGGATATTCGGTAGCACTTAATGCCGAGGCTCTTGAGCGAAGATGGTGCGAACGCGTCTAAACTGTCCTGGCTGATGTCGCTTGGAGTGCTGTCGATGTCTATCTGCAGGGCCATGAAACTGCAATAGTGCTCTTTGAGTCGTCATTGATGTAAATATCGTCACCTTGGGACGAAGTCGCTGCAATGATAGAAGGACTAACAGAGAACTGGGCAGTCATCGTGTGAGTATCAGATATCACGTCAGCATCAGCGACGCGTTCGCCGAGAGGCACCTCCTCTGGCGAGGGCTTGTCCTATGGTTCTCTGGGAATCGCGACTTGTCATGGGCCACTGGATGAATCAACCACATCTTGAGGGGGTGCCTGGTCCTGGCTGTCTGGAGACACTGTGGGCGTTTGATGTGGCGTCTCAATCTACCCATCTTCGTCCTGGCAGATATCCGAGCCTGGTGTCGATATTACAACGTCCTTGTTTTCTGGAGTGCATTCCTGAATAAAGGGGTGGGTAATTCTTGGACGCCAACTCAGAATACGACGGTATGATGGTGCTGGCGACGGTGGCGTGCGGGTCACCACAACGGCAACACGGCAGTGAACAGCGCTTCCTGTCGTAGCTATAAACGCCGCACCTTCCACAAAACGGAGCTGTACAGTTCATGCGGGTCTCCACATCGACGACACACTCGCTGGATCTCTTTATAGGCACAGGTCACTCGATGGCCACCGATCTTGAGCTAGTTAATCCACGGCTACGATGCCTTCATTTCCATCCGGACGTATCGCGTCTCAGTGGTCGCGGTTGGGCGCAACCCTGTAAGTCTTCTGCTGATGTGCAGCACCTTCCCGTAGGAAGAGAATGCTTGCGCGAGGACCTCACTGGCGACGTGGCACGGAAGGGCCAGAACTGTGCCTTGAGTGACTTGGGGTCCCAAGGGCACGACAGCAACGCGCTCTCCTATGATGATGAGGGGGGAGGTGTCGTCGATTCAGAGCGGCTTCCTTTAACGCTGACTTGGTAGTTTTGGCCTCATATGTGCTGTACACCGTAGACCCCTTCTATTCCTACTATTGAAGACGTCGCATCAACGACATCTTCAGGACTAGTAGGATGACTACGTCGAAGGCTAGCGCCTTCTTCGGATGCTGGCTTGTCATGACGGGTGCTCGCCAGCCCAGGGCCGCCCTGAGATGCCAGCGAAATGACGAGGCAACCCAAGCACTTCCAACGGAAATTTGTTTAGAAAAAAATTGGCAGATCCCACGTACAGTGGGATTCCATGATATGCGAAGCAGGACTACGAAACGTTCATGTCACTATAAAATCAGCACAACGTTACAAGGTGGAGGTAAATTATGCCGTACATGATTTCCGTGTCATGACTCTAACGTTTGGATGTGTCATATACCGTCGTCATCTATTCAAGCCACGTGATACAAAATTTAGTATATGTGCAGCAAGCGAAACGGCCGCCACGAGCACGCCATGAGCGTGGTATGTTGTCTTGTTCTTACATGACACGCGTGTAAGGGTCATCATGTTCGCACCAGTCATATATTTCGTCATGCATTGACGTCACGTAACAACAAATGTGTTATGTGTGGAGCTTGCGAAACGGCCGCGAGCGCATTATGAGGGGCCCAATATACTCCAATGTAGCTTTGACGTGTGCGCACGCTGGGCACAGCGACGCTACGTTAGCGAAACGTGAGCACTCTAGTCTGACGCCAGGCGCGACGAGCGTCCGTCGGCGTGGCCCGACGGCAACCGGCGCGAAATGCGACATGCTGCATTTCGCACCGATGCGTTACTCAAAAACCCTGCGTCTTCCTCTTTTAGTGACGGAGGTATGCCGGACGCGTTGAAACGTGCATGAGTCAAAGCAACGTAGAGCGGCGCTCGCCTGCGAGTATATGACAGGACCGGCGCCTGGTGTGGCAATGCCGGCGTGACGTGACGAAATGAACGCCGGCGAGTACGTGTACCGCGTCATGTCGAAATGTATTGGCACTTTGACTGTGGCTAGTATTCATGTTAAGACATGCATCTCATAATCAGCATGTTTGTACCAGTCACATACCTTCGTCATCTATTGGCGTCACATAATACCAAATTTGGCATATCTGAAGCTAGCGAAACGGCCGCGAGCGCATCATCAGTGTCCCATATTGTCATGTTGTTACATGACACGCATGTCATGAATATCATGTTTGTATTATTCGCATACCTTTGTCATCGATTCACGTATGGAATACCAAATTTGGCATATGTGACACTAGCGAAATGGCCGCGAGCGCATCATGACTGTGGCATGTAGTCATGTTGTTTATTGACACGCATGTCATGATGTTCATGTGAGGGTCTGTCGCTTGTGTTCGCCATGCAATCATGTCATACCATACCAGATTTGCAACATGCCATTTTAACGAAACAACCGCAAAAGCTGCAGGACCATGAAATGTAAATCATGACAATCGTGACATACTTGTCATGCTTTTTATGCTATTACTAGTCAAATATGTTCTTCATACAGTCATGTTATGCTATACCAAGTTTGCATCGACACTATTTTCGAAACAGCCAGGAGAGCTGAAAGTCGTAGGTGGCTAGACAGATAGATAGATAGATAGATAGATAGATAGATAGATAGATAGATAGATAGATAGATAGATAGATAGATAGATAGATAGATAGATACGCTCATAGTCACCGAAGTTCACTAAGAAACGCTTCGCATAGAGAAAGTGGTTAACGATTCACAGTACTTGGTACTCTACCATGGGAGAGCATATAGCCGTGCCATGGACCTCATACGAGTATTGACTGAGGCCTTGTCGTTTGAGTTGCTGTTCAGAAAATAGGGGTTAACGATTTGGGGTGCTCGGTACTCACTATGGGAGAGCTGACAGCCGTCCCCAGGGCCTCACACTTAGGCCGCGTTCACACTGAGCATTCCGGCCACCGAAAGTGCTCCGAATCCGGTTGTTCGGCGGCGAGATCCGCCGAAAGGGCCCTCTCCACGCTGATCGCTCTCGGACCGATTTTTGTGGCGTCTGCCGCCGAATCGGTCACCGCGGACCAATAGAAGCACTAGTCAAGGAATTTTGAAAAATGGCGGCCAAGCCCTACTCACTTGTTATGCCGCAGTGCACGTAACTGAATGTTGAAACCAACGGGAGTTTAACCTACTCTGTGCCTACTTCGCCTCCGTATTTCGTGAAAGAGGTGACCGAGCTTGCTGTTGGCGTGACCGAGCTTGTTGCGGTCTTGCAGAGCAAAACGAACCCACCAACGCCGCTGGCGTCGGTGGTTTTTCTGCTCTTCGTGCATTGCAAGACAGCCACTTGCCAGCAAAGTAAGTAGTACTGTCTTTTCTTGCTTCTTGCGTACGAGGATCGTCGAAGTATACACCACCGGAGAGCATAGTAGCGTCTGCGAGCCGCGACAACAACCGGGTGACAGCGCATCCATCCCGCGTTTGGCCCGTAGTAGATGGAATATTCGGCGGCGCGGGGCGCGTTCAGTGCGAACGACGCTGCGTTTTGGCGGCAGGGGAATTTCGGTCGCTGTAGAAAGCGGATGTTTCAGTGTGAACTAGGCATTAGTGACGCCGCATCGACATGTACTGATACTTCGGTCTTTCACAGACTCGGAGACGCCGGACGTTACAGAGATTTACTGTTCCTCAATATGTACCAATGAATGTTGAATGCGCCTTTGTGTATTGGACAAACTAGCCTTATTCGATGCTCCACTAGGACTCATTAGGTGAAATAACGGGGCTGTTTTATTAGAAGTCTTTCGGCTGAGAGGTTGTTGAAATTGATGCAGGATATAGTTGCAAACACAATTTTTAGCCAAAAAAATGCAGCATTTCACCCGTTTCCACCTAACACACGTTACGGTAAACACATCATGCCGAACGCCAATAACAAACTACCCAGCATTACCAGCAGCTAGTCATATAGGTGAATACCCATAACCAATAAATGATAACCCCTTCACTGCATGCCTTAGCAATGAACGTCGCTACTGTACAAGGAGGTTATACGAAATCTGGAGTGACGGCCCCGCATACCCACCCATGTAGCGAGGTGAAGCCGCGGCGGATATATTGCTCAGGGCAGAAAAAGGCAGCGACTGCCTTGTAGAGCCGTAATCGTCTGGGCGCTTGTGGCAGTGCGTTTCATTATAGCTACTAAATCACCTGTTTAGTATTTTTAAGAGGCAGAAAAACGTGGAAGACGCTTTTATGCACACTTGCTTCAATTTTTTTTGATACTTGACATTTTAAACATGTTAAAAAATGCCAGGCCTGCGCGGAACGCGAGGCACCATCACAGCAAAAACTGGAAGAGTGGCCTTTCAGAGAATTTTCTCAACACTCTTTGGGAACCTACATGCACACTTGCTGGGTACCCACAGCGCCCTAAATAATCATAAATGTTGTGTAGTAGACCAGCATTCACTATGCTATCCTTCGTCATTCTTTGGAAGACATGGTATCCACTACACAGTTGTTGGAAATATTGTGCATTATTTTTTATGCAATGGCTGATGACGAAGAAGAAATATGCATGAAGTGGGTATGCGCCACAGTTAATAGGTGAGCAAGAACAAGTTTTCTAATGTTTTGCAGCTACAGACGACCGAATCGTTACTCGATTCACATTGTGTGATGCCTGGCTGTTCCTTTGGTGTTATAAAACGCTTTATTACTCGTATCAACGTGATTCCTTTCCCGACATCAAGCTTGCCTAAGGCCACTTTAAAAACGAGTTCCATGCACTGCCGTGACTCAGTGGTAGAATACTGAGCAGACACGCAGCAAACCCGCGTTGGTATCCCATTGTGTCATCTAGTTGTTTCAGTTCGATACTGGTTACGGGCAGCGGCGGACAACTAAGGCGCCACGCGTGACCCGTGTTCTGAGCTCATTACACCTTTCACTGTAAAAAAAAAAGCTCTCTGGGATATCAAGTCGCATTATATATTTTACACAGTTGCCTCACAGCCAGAGTAAGTAGTGAGTGATGCAGCGAAAATAAAAATTTCACTCGCACAGAACCATAAGCCCTTGGTGAATAACAGTGCAGCGTGTGGGCAAACTCTTTTTTATTGTGGGGGGGAAGGGGATATTAGCCTTTTAACGTACTCGTAGGGGAAGCTCCTGGATATCTGGAGAAAACGGTGCTTGGAATACTTCCAATCCTTCATCTGATAATTTGTTCTACTCCATTATCTAGCCAATGAAATTCCGAGAAGCCTCAATGCATTTTAAAAGGCCCCTTTGGAACTACTACGAGGTGTTACCCTTCTCTTTCAGCTGTTCATTTTGCCTGGTTCCCAATTGATTCAGTTTTTGTTTTGTTTTTGGCTGTGGGGGTGGCTGGATCCCGAACAGCTTCATCAACGACAGGGACTTAAGGCGTAAGTATTTATTTCGCAGTTTTTTCAAAGGAGTTCGTTTCCTTTTTCTCATAAATAAAGAAAGGCATATCGCAACATCAGATATTTCTGCGTTGGGAGCGTAATGTTCATGCCAATATAAGAAACTCAATATCCCAAAAATGCAGAGCTGGTGCTACATTAACTACATTTCAAAAATGAAGGGCTCACTTGTGTTAAGCGCACCCACCTACCGGCTTTTGTAAGTGCGCATGAAAACGATGCAAGCATGGTAATAATGTTATGAGCTCGTTGTCTCGTTATTTACCCTGTCTCAACAAAATAGTCTGTTTCAACATGTGTACTGAACATAAGTCGCCATTCTTTTTTGGCGCCTTACCTTCTCGCCTCAGAGTGCATGCACTACCATGAGCCGCGCAATAAACGTCTTTGTAATGCTGAAATGTACAAAAATTATTCAAAGTGTCTCTGTACACCCGGGCGCAAAAAGGAAATCTATGTAGTCGCGAATGCAGTCGTTAGTCGTGAAAATATGTTAGGAAAAGCGAGCGAGCAAAGCGTACCTACTTACACATCGAAAGTTGTGCCCGGTGTCAGCTTCACACGATTAGCGCAGCCTAATGCTACCCAAAAGCCCACTATCCTAATCCGGAAAAGCGGTCACAGACGTGTTTAGAACCATTTTGTTCAATTAGAGGCAACACACGAAACATAACTAGCACAAAAACAACGTGAAAGCCACGGATACAATACAATCCTCCCACCCGTTCTCTGCCCTAAGCAATATGGCGGCGTGTCGGCTTCAGCCACGGAGCCCCTCCGCCATTCCAGAAACTTTAATATAACCTCTTTGCTCCTGTACTGCAATAACCACGCAACCCTGAGGCGACAGAACACGCTTCTAACAAAAGAGCACACACATAAAATAGCACGGGCTGGTATTTATGACATATCGTTTGTTTACGTAGTTTGTTGTCACTGCTACGTTATTATGAACACCTTAAGCTTAGTTTTCGGGGTCACCCTGCCGCAGTGATTTTGTGGATATGGTGCTCGGCTGCTGACCCGCAGGTAGCGTGATCAAATCGCGGCTGCGGTGGCTGCAATTTCGATGGAGGCGAGAATGCTGTCGGCTCGTGTGCTATGATTTGGGTGCATGGTAATAAACCCCGGGTGGCCAAAATTTACGGAGCCCCCCCCAACGGGGTCTTTCATAATGATGTGGTGGTTTTGGGACGTTAAACCCCACTTATCTATCAATCAATCAATCAATCAATCAATCTATCTATCTATCTATCTATCTATCTATCTATCTATCTATCTATCTATCTATCTATCTATCTATCTATCTATCTATCTATCTATCTATCTATGTAGCCGTTCACTACACGTCTGGGTGCTGTTGCAATCATCTCCTTAGCTTGGCATTTGCCAATTTCGGCAAAGCATTACACGAACTTGTTACGATCACCATTTACAGGTCATAATTAAAATACCATGATTATACTTTCACGTAAATGAAGAAAGCGCTTCCACTGGTCAAGCACAACACCTGCCATTTCATGAGCTGTCTCTTGCCGGCCAGCCGGGTTCGCATCACTGGTGATTCATATTTTTTACGAGAGAAAGTGAGAAGATCCCTTGTAAAAATTAACCCAACAGCTTTTGCGAAAACAATGTCGCAGAAAAGATGTCATATGAATGCCTTGTAAGTATACATGGCGGTGATATGTTGTATTCCCAACGCTCTACAGTGAGTCAAATGCTTTGGACAAAGACCATAGAGAAGCGACATCTCGGGGATGCTCAATCAGCAGAGGCCGTATGGCTATACGCTTTTTAACAACGCGACAAGCATTTCATGGTTATCTGTGACTCAACAAGTTGTTGGTAAACGGTGCTCTAATATGCCGAAAACCGCTACTAATAGGAATCAGCGCATGTTAGGGTTCAAATCGTTTCGAAATGAGTGATATCTTTGCTATAAAACCTCAATAAAAAGTTTCAGTCAGCCCATTACATATCCGGCATTGCAGTCGAGGTACCTGTCAAGCCTATGGCATCCACATACCTACTCAATGAGCCCTAAAACGTCGACCTACATCACAAGGCTCAGAGTTATTGCTTTGAGTTTGCTTGTGCTCCGTTTGCAAAAGTAGAACTATTGCTTTATTGGGGCCCATGTACAATGCTTTCAACGATGCCACAAGTACAAGAATGTTTAGGCGGTTACCACTGGCTGTATGAACGTTTTGAAATGCCAATTGTATATACAGGTGCTGAGTGCGCACTACGCCATAATTCTTTTTTTTCATCTTGCTGAAATGAGAGCTATGTGTCCGTAAGGTGTGACGGGCAACTGTGCAGCTGCGCACTTTTTACTAAGTGTGCAGCTTTATTCCACACACTTATTAGACAGTTCCACTGGAGTGGCTCTTAGAATACGTACTTCCAAACAAGGAGTCTGGGATCCATTTGCATTGGGATCAAAGAGTATTTGTTCGAATTCCATTGCTTATGCGTAGAATTTCTGCTCGTAAAAAACACAGAGTTTTTGAGCACAAGCAACGACGCTGGCATCGATTCCGCGATTTGTTTCGAACGGGTTATTTGACGTTTTTACGTTAAGAATGAAGCTTAGGTTGTTCTCACCGACTGCTTAGCGTGAAATTAATTCCCACGACGTGCAACACACGCATTGGTCTTCATGATGCGTTGTTCAAACGTTTGTTCGCAAAGCACCCTTGAAGAGTAACTTAGTATTACTAAAAGCTGACGCCATAATCGAAGTTTGGTTATTCTTAACGGCGCTTTTATTCTGCCTTTTATGGGAACGTTTTTACTATATGCTATGTGGAACAAAAGTATCTGGCCAACCACAAAAGTGAGTACAAAATAAATGATGGTACACTGTTCTTTTCTAAAATTTACCATTCTTGGTAGCGTGTCTAGATGTCTGTCATTGTAGCCACGCTTGATTTAGGGAAACGTACTACATGATGCTTCCATGTGGACGGAAGTCCACGTCGTCTATGTAAATGGTTTCGAGGTGGTCGCAATGGTGCACGTAGACAGGCAGAAAAAAGCATGTCCTTAAAATTTGTACGATGGGTCGTTGGCAGAAATGTTGAAATCAGGTATTCATTGACTCTTGCCATTAGTAGCTTTTATGTTTTTTTATTAGTCTTTCTTTTCGCTTTGTAGAAGGCGTCGAATTGAGGCTCACATATTCTGTGCAACATTTTCTCTCCACGTGCCTACGAATGGTTCGGTTTCCCAGACAGCATTGCTTTTCTCACCTACGCGACGGGGGGCCTGTGCACAAAAACTGATGCTTATGATTTGTGCTTGTGCTCCTGTTTTGAATACTAAGCAAAAGAATACACCAGCAAAGTAAACATGTAGTCCTGTACGCGCGCCTAGATAGAATGAAACTAGAAGCAAAATTTCGAAAACGCTCGCGTGGTACTCTTTGTGGCTCTCTTTGTTCTTTTATTATAATAATGAAATCCGATTAGGTTGCTGTTTGAGTACTGGCGCACTCAGTATATGAGTGCTATTATTTATTTTCATATTGTGGAGAATTTGTGTGTGTCCCACAGCGTTCACAGAACAGGGTCATCCCCGCTAATGGACTGCAAACACACGACCCCTTGCTTGCAGAAAAACAATTTCAGTTGGTGAACAAAATGGGTCAAGAAAATGTATATTCACAGTGTAGCCAGATTGCTTCGGTGAGTCCTGCCTCTATTAAGACCTTCAAAGCACGGAGCTTTGGATGTAACTAAATCTAGCAGCGCACTTGTCTTCAGGCTTGGGTTGTTGCAGGCTATTCCGGGGCCTTAGGTACAGGCTATTCCGGGGCCTCGCTCTCTCAATTTCATGCCGACCAGTTGTTCCCCCATGATCTCCGACAAGAGCGCAGCTCTGGCCGACTGGGCTCGCCCTATGCCATTTTTTGACGCCGACAAGAGCTCTTGCCGAGTGGTGCCTCGTCCTCGGACTCCTGCGACCGTGTTTGTCTTTTGTATCTCCTCCTTACTCCAGTCGTTTCCGGTCGTTTGCTGTCCCTGCGCATCGCTCTCTCCTTTCTCTCTCTTTCTATATACCTTTAAATCCTATCCTTTTAATTCCTCCTTACCCCCCTCCCTTGTGAGCTACTGTTGAAGTGTCGCACTCTGATGCAGCCAGTTCCGGGGCTCACTTGTCTCTTTTTTTTTCTCTTTGGGAATCACACAAGGTTATTCCTTCGCAGTGCAAACGGTCTCGGGGCTCTCATCTTGTACCTAAAATACAAACTAAAAAGGCCATCCAGAGACACATCTATCCTTCTTGAAATGCAAAACCCTTACTTCTTGCGGTCACTTATGTCCTTTACCCCTTCCCTCACTCTACCTTTATTTTCTCCATAACGTGTTTCTCTTGTGCAGTTGTTGTATTTTATTCCTTGTCATCACTGTTTTCTCTATAGCTCTCGCTCTTTCAGCTATCGCACCCAAAATGTGAATGCTATGCATGCTAATATTATGGGCGCTCAGTTGAAGTTCAACAAAAACAAGCTTTATATTTTTTTTGTTTTTTTAGCAGAAGCCTTAAGTAAAACATGCATTGCAGACATACTTCAGTCGTCAGTTTATGCTTGAATGGGGTACATAATGCTGGTTTTATGGGCCATAAGTTAAAGGTCTACAGAAACGGACTTCATATTATTGGTTTCTTAGCAGAAGCGTTTGGTAAAACATGCATTGCGGACGTACACAGGTCATAAATGTATGCTTCATGCGGAAAACAATGCTGGTTTTCCACTAACATCATTTTCATTGCCATCTCATTGAGCGTTGCTTCAAGAAAACTGAACCATCAATCAATGAGCCAACAATTGCAACAGTATTAATTAATTGTAGTGAATATGAGCGAGCAAATATACCTATTACATTGAATTGTGTGACCTTCCGGGGGAGCTGCTCTATACATTCAATGCTGGCAGTTTGACAGATGGATCATGCATACATGCTCTATTCGGATTACACTGTTGGGAACATCTCTAGAAGTATTCTCAGAATGAAACTAGCCTAGGAATTCAGAAGTGCTTTAAATATGAAAGTGTATTCTAATTAGTTCTATCACGTCTAGGACTTTCCACAAGGAAACAAATAAGCTTACCCCCTCGCCTAAGCTACTGTGTTCACAGGGCGAACAAAGCATCCCGGTGGATGAAAACAATTTTTTACCAGAAACTATTTTCTCTCCTGGAATAGAAAGACAGACGGTCCTCATATTTATTTTACTTAGATGACTCGAAGGGAAATACATCTTATTTGTGCTCGTTGCCATTTGAGCCTCTCGCATTGATACTCCCTCAACTCATTCTCTTTTGATGCTTTGGACACATCACGTGGCTTGGACTGTCTTCAGTGTTGGTCCAGTTTGGCGAATCAACGTGATGTCACGTGATTATTACGTCACATTTCATGCTCATGTCCCGAATGTTGACAATACTTGACGATGTTGTAAACACGTAAGAGTTTCAATGTTGTTACTGTATGAAAGTATTACTACACGTCCCACATATGCACACATAAATAGATGGTTTGAACTACTTCTATATGAACCTTTAACGCTAAAATATTGGCCTCGGCGGTTTATCTGAGGTCATTAAACCAACCTCTATGTGTGCAGTCTGACGGATGGATGTCTCTCAGTTCATCTATATGTCACGCAAATGGAAACGTGGCGGCCATCATTCAACTTCCGGGGTAAACGAGGGCAATCCGAGCAAGAGATTTAGAGCTCAGTCTATATGCTATAAGGGAAACACGATGCGGCTGAAACAGCAATCATTGTATTCCTCCAACCGGAACCTCTATTCTACTTGCGCACTCGATGGGGTCCCGTTTCGCTTCATTCTCGTTTCGCTTCAAATTTCCCCATTTGGTTGAGTCTCGGTTCGCTTCAAATTTTATAGCACAATATTTCAGAGTTCAATGTGGAAAGGGCATTGAGATGCTCAGCTGCTGAATTGTTGCTCTCGCAGTACTCTTAGGAAGCAGCCTATTCGCTTTTAGGGATCACATTACCCTCAATAAAAGAAGGCTATGATTCCCCCCCCCCCCCCTAAAATCAGGCTTCAAACTACGTTGCATATTTTTATGTAACGAATTTCTAGGCACGCGGTTAATTGATTACCTCATATATTCTAGTCTTATATATGGTCTTCTTTCTGTTATCATATGTATCATTATTAGTGCAATAGAATATATGCATCGACGAATGCAAATGTCCACTGGCGGAGTTTCTGCAGTTGCACTATTTCATCAAGAACGAGCGGTTGTGGCTTGTCACAATGAATTCATTCCTTTGAGCTGACATGCGACTGTGGTCCCGTACAGAAGTCCTATTGACATATCTCCTCGTATTTCTACCGATGAACTATTTGACGACGCTATGTTTCTGCGGGCGGACTTTGCTATGCATTTTGATTTTTCGAAATGTTGTACGGCATCACATTCGTCCGATGTCGCCATTTGTCCTTGGCGCAAAAAAATTGTCACCCAAATAAACGGTCACGTGCTGCTTCACGTTATCTAAATTCGTCCACCACAGTAGTGTAGTGGTTGCAGCGCTCCGCTGCTGAGCTCGAAAATATAAACACCGCTTCTGCATTGTCACCATGCAAAAGAAAGCTTTGCCAGAGCCATCAAAAAGCTCCCATGGATTATGGATACATGATACCCCAACATGAGATGTCCTTGTCACACAAAATCTCTCGTATAGAAGCGTTCTTCAGACCATCAAGTATTGTTTTTATATTGATTTCTTTATTCACAACCCACTTCCGTTATAGCTACTCTCCGAGGTAGATCACATGACCACTTTCCTTTCTCTCTCACGAGCTTCTCCTTTTTTCTAATCACGCGGCCTTTTCAGCGAACGCTGACGATGCCGATGCAGGAACTGTTCCCTTGCATATTGGGTAAAATAACTAAACATGCTGAACAATCCGAGGATAATAATTCTGCCACTAAGCATGGTGCCCTGTTATGCCTCATTGAAGATTTCTTACATCAGAGCAGTCTGTGCTCACATGAGCTCTGTGTAACATTCGCAAACACTATCATCGTTATGGCAGCACTTGCCGTCTTCACTCGCTTAACACACACGCCCGAGGCGTGCGTTCCAGCTGCCGTGATTTATCTGCCGTGGGGCGCAATAACTCGGTTGGGTGAGTAAACGAGTATAGACGGCTTCGGTGTTTGTAAGCAAACTAGCTTGCGCTGAACGACCTATCCCTGCAGACTTCCGGTGCGCCACTTCTGGTGATGTTTCTTCAATGATCCTGGCGGTGTTTCGTGGTGTGTTTGAGTTTGCTGCTCTATCTGGCTTATTCCTGAGGGTGTACTTGGTGCCACGTCGAGCGGCTACATGAAGGGGCTCGAGGTAGTGCAGGGCAGGTGCAGGTGTGGCCACTGCTGCAGGTAACACGGCTCGCGTGGCCGATGGTGCCGCACAAAATGTCCAACGTCGGGTTCCGATGAGCGCAGCCTCCTCCTCCGTGTTACCTCTGGCAGTGGCCTAGCCTGCAGGAGAAGCTTGTCAGCGAACTTAATTGGGCCAGTTGGTTCTGCATGTCGATGTGGATGCACCTTGAAGAAGCGGACACAGAAATTGACAGCGCACACCGGTGTTTCCCCTTTCTGCTTCTTTGAAGCAGCACCCACATTGTCGACATGCAGAAGGAGAGTGGCCCGATCCATTGTGAAGCTGTTCAATGCAGCTTTTTGACAAGCAATGACAACGTTCGTCCTGTCAAACACCGGACATCTTGGTGTTTTCGTCGAAGCACACAACCTTTAGATGAAACGCTTATTTTTGTGCCTGTTTCACGCTGGACACTCTTTATATAGATCATTGGCATTGAGAATCGCTCGCGATCTGAAGTGTTCGCGTGACAGAGAAAATATAAAATGTGCTGGTTATGTGATGACATCAACTAAGGCTTGGTTACGCGAGCTATTATGGTTTACTCACGAATAAGCTATTAATCAATCAAGCTCAACCCACCTAAGCCATGTTCACACGAATAGATAAATGAGCTAGAATGCAGCGATAATAATTAGCAGCAGAAAAACAGGTGATGAGTGATTTGCTCGCACAGATGGGTGCCCACTTGCCGGCCCCGCTTTAAAAAAAAAATCAATTGCAACGACAACAAAACGTGGACACTACGACGTACACATTGCGGCGATTCATGTAGAGCATGGCTACTTTGTGCCCGATGTTGTTTCAAATAGTACGCATCGTTATTATCGTTCAAACTATGCGATAAACACTTTTGCGATATATTTTCAGTGTTCGCTTTCACGTTTTGTTACCCATTTCACGCGCCAGTACACGTATCTGCCACGAGTGGGAGAAGACAACGACTGATGTGTCCCCGGTAACCAGGACCTTCAACTGATCGGAAATCTGAGTGTCGTCTCTGCGCCATTAGTGTGCGCTGCGCTTCACATTTCCTTTAATAAAGTGGAAAGAACAAGCCTACGTGCTCTTAACGGGAACCCAGTTTTCTCTAGTGATCAAAACAGAACGTTTGGACTAGCATATAAAATTAATACAGGCTTGCAGACTGCATCCTGGCTTGACAAAAATGTGTCCGAGTTGCGAGCGCTTCATCGAAATACTTCTATCCACATAAAATATCGGAACACAAGCAGCCGCGGCCAACAACAAAGGCTGAAACCATGCAAGAACAGGCAAAACCAGACGTTTCCTGGGGTGGTTTTCTGGTGAACACACACTGTTACCAGAGATTGGTAGGCTCTTGCGAAACCGTCTATAGGAAGACAAAGAGAGACACTGAAATGGAGAGATAGAAATAAAGGCAAATCTATGGCTAGAAAGAAAAATGAATTAAAAAAACAGAAGTACAGATAAAAAGGCCGATAATAAAAAAGTAATAAATAAAACAGACACCAAGGGATAGAGTAAACACAAATTCAGGTGGAAAAAGTAAGACACATATTAAAAAGGCGCAACACAGTCAGAGCGAAAGCTAGAAAAGCGGCTTTTCCGAGCCTTTTCAAAGCACTCATTGGGTAACTACTGCACGCACACTTGCTTCATGCCCACTATCACTCGCTTCATGCCAACTAGGGGCATGAAGCGAGTGATAATAAACTTTTGGATAGTAGGCCGGCATTCGCTACGCTATTTTTTGTCATTCTTCTGAGAAGCGTGGTATCCGCTAAACACTTGCAAGGAATTCCGGGCCAATTGTTCATGCAGTGGCTGACGACGATGAGGAATTATGGCTGAAGTGGGTATGCGCCACAGTTAATAAGGGAACAAGAACAAGCTTCTGTAAAGGGTTGGAGAATTGGATGGCCCACTCGTTATGCAAATCGCTGTGTGCGACGACTGGTTGTTCTTTCGCCGTTTTAAAACGCTTGATAAGTCGTGTCAACGCGATTGCTTTCCAGACATCAAGTCTGTCTGAGGCAAGTTTGGCAACAAGTCGCAAGCACCAGCGTAGTTCAGTGGTAGAATACTGGGCTGGCACCCAGCAGACCCTTATTTCTAGCGCCACTGTGTATTTGGTGCTAGGTATTTTTTCGTGCGATGTAATTACGGACACCAGCGGCGGCGGTGAACAACTCTGCGTGACCTGAGTTGTGATCTCATAAAAGCTTTCGCTGCAAAAGAAAAACAATAACACAAAAAGAAAGAAACATAACAAGACATCGAGAGAGACGGGAAAAATATTAGCTAATAATATCTGGAGTTTTACGTCCTAAAACCATGACATGATGAGAAAGTTTGTAGCTTAGGGTTTCGGAAGCTATAAAAAGTAAGAAGAGAGGTACGTAACAGTGGTCTTGTAATATGTCCCCGTCAAAAAAATGAAAACTCGACATGTGAGGTGTTTCCATCTAAAAAATCACATAATGTACTAAAGTGACATGTTCTCGACAAATGAATGTTGTTTATTCGGAGCAAGTACCGTCACACTTAATATTAGTTGCAACATGCTCTCTGTGCTCAAAATAGCGCTAGTTCTGTACTATGGTACCCATATAGAAAAGAAATGGTGAATTAAACTGCCTAAATTAGCAGAACTTTCCGAACGAACTTACCTTTTGTAAGTGTCATTGTTTAGGCTTGTAGTCCGTTTATTCGTAAGCAGCCTGCTGAAAGTCTTATTTATGCAATTGTACATGGCCTTGAGGGGAAGTCTTTTTCCTTTAAAGTTCAAGCACTGGCCCTAGTTTTGGCTCCAGCCTTCAGCTAATAGTGGAAGCTACGCTAACTTTTATCATGCAAAGTATGTCTCAAGCTGAAGGTCGCGTTGGGCTGGGATAATCAACTGACCTTTTGGGCTGCATATAGCATTGTTAGTTTGCGAATAGTATTATGGTTGTCTTCAAGGTGAAATGCATAAAGATAGAGTATGGTTCCTCAAAGGCTCGTTTCTTCTTCGCGATTATTAAAATGTGGCGCGTATCCAGATACTCTAAAAGGGTTCCACGTATGATCCTATCTCTAACACAATACGCCGCTTGCTGGGCCGCTTCAGTTGTCATAGAAGACATAATACTTTAGGAACGTACAGAGTCGAGCGGAAACTCATGGGAGCCTATTTATTGAGTTCGCTTGTTTTAAATTTTAACGTGCTCACAACAACAAGCCAAGGTGGACTATTCTTCTGCTGTTTTAATCAGTGTGTCAGTGCGTTGCACAAACGCTGAGAGTCGGGTTATTTCTTCGTCACCAGACCAACCAAAAAGCAAACCAAACAATACCAAGTTTCCTGAGACCACGTCGCCACTAAAAAGAAGCCTAAGACTTCTTATAACGCTTGAAATTGCTCATTTATTTTCGGACAATCAGATGTGCCCTTTATTGCTCACGGTTAATACGTAACTGTTCTTCATTACAATGTTTACGGTTTATCGTATGCGCAAACTGAGCAAGTCTTTCACAGGATTGTTTTTATGGTTTTTGCGCAACAGGCACGCGAAGAAAAGCAGGCGCGTTCTCCACACTAGAAATGCAGTCCATCGTGCATGGATTGGAAGAACTTGTCTCAATTCTCAGGGCACTAATATGAGTGTGATAGGACGAATTAAGTATATTTAGAGTGAAATATTTTGGCGGCTAAGATGATGCTCCCTATCGTGAGACTTGAGTGGGGCCTTGACAATTTTTTAAGCTTTGGCGAGGAGTTGCGAGCCTTCTACGAGCACCGTTTCACCGCGTTAGCCTCATATTTCACAAAGCAACACATCTAAGACACCTGAGAAAGTGCTCAACAGCAGTCATGTAAGCACCGTCTTTTTGCACCAAATGTTACATCGTCACACGCGCTTTCAAGCAACCAACATATATGTAAACTGGTAAGGTCAATCCAATAGTTGCCATGTATGATGCAGTTGGCAACTCATCACTGTGGATGAGGCCCGTGTACTGTGCGATATCAGAGCACGCTAAAGAACACCAAATGGTATAACATTTCCGGAACCCTACACAATGGCGTCTCTCATGATCATATCGTGGCTTTGGGACGTATAGCGACTGATATTATCACAGCGAAAGCTGTTAGATCACAACCATGGTTTCGCGCAGCACCGTAGTCATACGCCACCACCACCCCCGCCACCGCTGCCACCGCCACCGCTGCTGGTGTCTGTAACAACAGCGCGCAAAATTAGCAAAAAAAGAAAACTAGTACAAATGACCCAGTGGAGCCCAAACATGGGTTCGCTGGGTGGCAGCCCAGTATTTTACCACTTAGCCACGCCGGTACTTGGAGCTTGTCAGCGAAATTGCCCTAGGCAGGCTTTGTGTCGACAAAGTATTCGCGTCATTATGAGCAACAAAGCGTTTTCGAACAGCAAACGAACAACCAGGCGTCAAACAGTACGAATAGTGTAACGAGTGGACCGTCCAGTGCTCCTACTTATTACAAAAGCTTTTCTTGTTAACCTAATAAATGTGGCGCATACTTACTTCAGCCATAATTCCTCATCATCGTTAGCCACTGCACGAACAATATGCATAAAATACAAATTGCGTACAATAAAATTACAAAGCACTTTTACCTGGAACGCCGAATTTATTCCACCCACACATGCGAAACTTAACCGACTGCAGGCATTAACCCTACGCCTATTACAGACACACACGTACCCAAACCTTGCCACGCTTCACGTTTATTATCGCGGTGCATATCCCAGCGACACATGCCCATCATGTGGACACAAAGTGACACTCGCACACCTGCTCTGGGAGTGTAGAACGACTCCTGCCGACACTACCTCAAGCAAGTAAGAGAGGTCCCTCAGGAGCTCACTTCTCGCCGACCAGCAGTGGGCTGTCCAGCAGGCCCACGAAGCGGCCGCCAGGTACTCCCTGTCGGTCCCTACGTGGGAGACGCCCGCTACGCGCTAAGCGCGTCCTGCAGGACTGAAATAAAGTTTTTTCATTCCATTCCTTTGCAAGGGCCCTGCCGCGGTGGTCTAGTGGCTAAGGTACTCGGCTGCTGACCCGCAGGTCGCGGGTTCGAATCCCGGCTGCGGTGGCTGCATTTCCGATGGAGGCGGAAATGTTCTAGGCCCGTGTGCTCAGATTTGGGTGCACGTTAAAGAACCCCAGGTGGTCGAAAGTTCCGGAGCCTTCCACTACGGCGTCTCTCATAATCATATGGTGGTTTTGGGACGTTAAACCCCACATATCAAATCATTCTTTTTCAAGCCTTTAGCAGATACCACGCTTCTCAGAAGAATGATGAAAAATTGCATAGCGAATGCTGGCCTACTACCCCAAAAATTATTAATATTGCCGTAGTAGAGATCAAGCAAGTGTGCTTGCAGGGATTACGCAATGAGTGTTCAGAAAAAGCTCTGAAAGGCCGCTCTTTTAGCTTTCGCCGTGATTGTGCTGCGCCTTTCAGGCACGCTCACAGAATTTGAGAGAGTACTGCAAGAGCAGAGAGACTGTGTTACTTTCCCCAGAGTTCTTTAACTCCGTGGGGGAGTAGGTAGATTTGGCTGTGGAACACACTTTTTTCTTGAATGCAGAATAAAGAGACAGTTCCCAATCTATGCAACTCTCAGTACGATGAGGCGTGAATGGGATCTGGCACTCTATCTTTGCTGACCTAGCGCTGGCATGTTACCATCAACGCCGTAAACGCAAAGTAATAAAACTGTCCCGTAGCCATATGCCTCTGAGCGTAGACGCCCCAGATCTAAGTTTATTGTGTCAAGTAACAGGATAACTTTCAGTGATAACTAAAGCATGCTTGTATTATTATGAATGTTTTGTTCCCGAAGCGCCACTATACACCATCGAAGCAAGAAACAGTGGAGATATCTAAAGCGTCGTCAAAAGTTAGTTTACCGCACAAATTGTTACGTGAGTAACTTAAATCTTAGAAAAGAATGTAAAAAAATGGAACTGTTAATGGGAGGCTCGAACTTAGCACCGACGAATGACCAGGTAGGTACTCTACCACTACGCTACGTTGTGCCACGCTCACTGCATGGCAAAAAAAACTGGTCAAAACAAAACACGCCGTTGCGCTTCACAGGTTGTAGTTTAAACACATACGCAATTTTTGTTTCTAACTAAACCTTGCGTTTTCATGATATGGAAACTACTGGCGTTCATGAATTACAAGCCACTAATGCCAAGACGCCAAGTTTCTTTCAGAATTCACAACTGGAAAGAAAATATACGTAAATTACCGAGAACCTGTGGCAGATGATTTACTGCTGAGTGCAATAACCGTTACCAATTTTCCTGGTGATTGACGTGCGCTGAAGTTTTATATCGACTGTAATGCTCAATAAGTACGTGCGTAGTTGATTGCGCTAGGTGTAAGAGAGAGAGAGAGAGAGAGAGAACTCTTTATTGAAATGCAGAGAATTTAGCCAGCATGAAAAATTCGCCGACTTGCTACTCTGCATGGGGAAGGGAATTGAGAATTGAAAGTACAAATAAGAAGAGAGAGAGAAAAAAAGACAAATTGTGAATATAAATGATAGAATAAAAAGAAATAAAGAAAAAGGCCACATCTTTGATCATTGAATGAGGATGTGCGTTGATAGTTTTTTTCTTGGTGTCAAGCTACAGTTACAGTTGTCAAGCTGACTGACGCTGTCCTAGTATGCAGACAAAAGTTTCATAGCACGCATCTGTAAAGTGGGGCAGGCTGAAGATCCCACTACACATTCAAGAGAGAAAGTTCTCTAGGTTATAGAATGCAAGGAATGTTCATAAAGCGCACGCTCTTCAGCATACGCTCGACACTCAAACAATATATTTTCCATGGATTCGATGGAGCCACAGTTGTTGCAATACTGACTCGCTGAATGACTGAAGCGGTACCGTAGGCTGTTAACATAGGCACTGTTTAGACGTAGACGATGGTATAGCGTTTTCAGATGGTGAGGAACATTGAATGAGAGACTTGTTCTCAGATAGGAGTCAATTGAGCGAAGGAAGGCATAATGATGTGTCGGAAGGTTCCAGTGTCTCTTGTTTTCTTCAATCGCAAGTGTTTTGGCCTTCTGGTCTGCATCTAATCAAGTGAAACAAGTTCGTCTGTAATTGTGGTGTCGAAGACCCTTGCGTGCTGCTTCATCTACTTTTTCGTTGGCGGAAATTCCACAATGAGCCGGTTTCCACTAAAATGTGATAGCGTTCTCCGCGGTCACAGCCAGAGCCAGGTGATGTAGATATGCTATGTCGAACGAAATGGGGCGACAATTCGGTTTCTTTAGGAGGTTGAACAATATCTGTAGTGCTCCTTTGGAGTCGGTGAAAATTACCCATCGGTCCGGCGTTTGGCGCAAGATGTAGAGGACAGCTTCTTTGATGCCATGAAGTTCTGCTGCTGTTGAGGATGTCTTCCGTTGCAGCCGACAGGATAGCATTTATCTTGTAAAAGCGATATAAAGTTCATGAGCGGAAGTCTCCTCAGTGGTTGAGGCATCGGTGTAACTGTGCGAGTGCTGAGCATAATTCTCGGCTAAGAATAGGAGAGTTGTCTGCATCCGCGCAGCCTGTGACATCCGTCTCTTTGCCCCATCGATGCCAGGTACAGCTTTTTAATATTTAGAGGCGAAGGTGTCCAGAAAGGAAATGTTGCAGACATAAATATTTGTGGCTGATTAACAGGAGAGAGTTAAATCATTCGCGCAGCTTGGCCGAACGGGGAATTGCTGCGCTTTAGGTGAACTCGGTTCAGGAAATGCTTTATACCTTGTAATACATGTTGAAAATGTGTACGCATGGTTTCTTGTATGGAGATGACATCCAGCGGGAGACATCTTGCTTCCGCTGCAGTTCCCAATGCTGATGAGCTCTTCGGGAGCCATAAACATATTCGTAGGCCGGTGTTGCGTGCAGCTTCCAAAATTTTCTTATCTGCTGGCGATAAACGATGAAGCACGGGTAGACAGTAACGTAATGTTCCTTCAATGTATGCGTTCTGAAGCAGTACCATTGAGCGGCAACTACATCCCCATCGTGTTCCAGCCATGAATTTGAAACGTTGAGTGGCTGCTACTATTCTTGTTCGAAGTTTCTTCACCTGAGGAGACCAGGAAAGATTTCTGTCGATGATGATTACCAGGAATCTTTGAGACCGTACATGGTTCAGCGGCCATCCACCGAGGAGTAGCGCAGACTTGTTCATTTTCTTTTTCGTGAAAGCAGTGGCTGTGCTCTTTTCTGGTGCAAGGTGCATGCCTCGGGGCGCTAGATATGTGGAGATGTTCTGTAAAGCTTTTTGAAGTCGCTGTTTGGTAATGTAACGTGACCATGACGCGCTCCAGATGCAGATGTCATCAGCTTAAATTTTGATGTGTACTCCTCGAGGGAGTGACTTCGTAATGTGTGTCAGGGTAAAGTTGAAAAGGAGCGGGCTGAGCACGGCACCCTGGGGTACACCAATTCCTATTGTATAGAACTGTGTGGGACCATTTGGAGTGCTCATATATGTTTTCCGTTCTTCTAGATAGTTCTCAATCCATTTGTATAGATTCCCTCCTTGGCCAACATCATCCATCGTTGCGAGAAAGGCATGGTGAAAGACTGAATCGAAAGCTGCCTTGATGTCGAGGAATACGGCTGTCGGGATTCGACCTGCCGAGAGGTCCTTTTCAAGGGAAGAGACAAGTGCGACGACATTGTCGATAGCCGACCTGCCTTGGCGGAACCCATTCATTTCTTGCGGAAACTCGTTGCGACTTTCTAAGAACCAGGTCAAGCGTTTGCGAATCATTCGCTCCATCAGTTTGAGAACGCAACTCAGTCGGGCGCAGGCCGGAAAGAAATGTAGCTTGTTGGCTGCTTACCAGGTTTCATAATGGGCACTATTTTCGCCAGCTTCCACTTAGCGGGCACCACTCCAGACATCCACGAAGAATTATAATATTCTGGGAGCCGTAGGCGGGATGCGTGGGGTAGCTTAGCAATGGCTTCATAGGATACTTCGTCATGGCCAGGTGATGTGCGCCTGTTTGACTCACCGGTAGCAGTGTTCAGTTCCTCAATTTTAAACGGTATGTCTAGCACTTGCACTGCCACCCATTGGTTGCCAGGCTGGTTACCTGCAGATGCGGTCCAAAGCGTTGAAATTGTTTTATAGTAGTGCGCAATATGCTTCTGAGAGCCCTTTGGGGGATTATCGTACGTACAGGGAGGGTGCGGCGAAAGGGTGAAGCTGCTCGAGTGACATGCGCATGCCTCGAAAAACCCGCAAGATTTTGGAAACAGGTTGGCGAACATCTAGTGTTGAGCGAAAGTCACGCCATCTATGCCAGCTAAGCTTATCCAGGTAGCGCCGAATATGCTGTGTCCGTTGACAGGCTCGGAGGTCTTCTAAACTCTTCGTGCGCAGAGCTTTCCGTTCAGCTCGCCTGCGAATAGCACAGTCTTTTCAACTCCGCATCATTTAAAGGAAATCTGTCGTTTTTGAGTTGAAGCGTGTGTGCATTCTTTTAGGCAGTGAGCCATCGTAGCAGTAATTCATCATCCTTTGTAGCGGAGGTGATTCCATTTCATGCTGCCTCTTTGTTCGCCTTCCAATCTGTGGATCTCATGACGGTTCTCATTGATGTCATATTTACACCAGCAGCTGATATCATGATTGGGTAGTAATCACTCCCACGCGTTTCCAAGTCGGTGCAGAAGTCAAAGTTGCGGGCGGCTGAACTTGTTACGAACGTCATGTCAATGCTGCTGGTAGCCGTGGTGCCTCGTAGGAAGGTTATGCTGGCGTCATTTAGAGGTTCAATTGAATGTTTTCAGAGCAGCTCTGAATGCTTAGCTCCTCGAGAACAAGTGTGTGAGCTGCCCAAAATTTCACTGTGGGCATTGAGGTCTCCACAAATGATGTGTGGGGAAGGTGTCCTTGAAATCAAGTTTTCAAGCCTTGAAGCGTCGAAAGGCCTGCCCGCTTCCAGGTATGCTCCGATGAGAGTGTATTCCTGTTTACCTATTATCGTTATGGCACACACATATTCGTTGTCGCAGTGGGGCGCGATGTCGATCGCGGAGGCTGGAATGTCTTTACGAAAGCCGATGAGTAATCTGCTGATACCGCCAGGTCGCCTTGAGTGATGAAAATTGTATCTGTTCATTTTAAAATTTGGGTCAACGCGTAATTCAGAAATGACGATGAATGATAACTGGTATTCTTGCACCAGTCGCCGGAACTCTGAGAGCGGCGTGGAGCGAAGGCCACAAGCGTTCCACTGGATAATGGTGCATGTGCAGAAGATTCTGTGAATGGTCAGTTCAGGTGAAGGTGTCGTTGGGGAAGCCATGATTACTAGTGCGAGGAAAGAACGCCCCTGTGGTGCGTAAGACGTCGAAACCAACGGCTCCATTGTAAGAATAGTTTCTACCTCTGGAATATTTCTTGGCAAAGGATTTGCGCGGACAAGGGCTTTGAGAGCAGCGAACAGCATTGGAATCTGTATGCGTGCGAAATCTTGGTCTGTGTTTCCTTGTTGTTGCCCTTCGCAAATTTCCTTGTCGTGTTGCGGTGGCTGAGATCGGTGACGACTGTACTTGACCAATGAATCTTGTGAGACGCTTTGTGGTGGTTTTAAAATATGCGATGTGCCAGTCGGCTTCTCACGTTTCTTTTTCGTCACATCAGCGTACGTGTCACCAGTTGCCTTATGGTTTTGTGATGATCTTTTCTGGAAGAAGTCTTTCATATTCGTGAATACAACTTCTGGATTAGGCGGTGGATCATTGTGCCCTGGTGGTGTCCCTCATGCTTGCTCCGACGAGCGTGCAAGTGTACCAGCCTTCTCTTTAATGCACCTCCATACGAAGCAGGGTGGGGACCACCGCAGTTTGCACATTTAGGTTGTGCTCTTGAGGTACAGTCTTTGTGCGAATGAGGACCAGCACAGACTTTGCAGCGCACCGGGCCACTGCAATGTCACGATATATGACAATGCCTCTGGCAGTTATAACAGTGTGACGCTGCCCCGACGTGGTTAATGGTGAATCCTTGGCGAATCGCAAAATAAGGGATCGACGACGTACCTTTTTCACCTTGCCACCATCTTCGGGTGTGTAGGTGGTGAGTCGTCTTGCCGAAACGACACCCTGATCACGCAGATAATCCTGTAAGTCTTCATTTGAGTATTTCAGAGGGACATCTTCTATTTTCCCATAGTTCGCTGTGTACGAGTATAGGACCCGGGCTTCCACTGGTACGCCTGCTAATTCAGTTACCATTAGTAGATGGTTAGCGGCTGGCAGGGTCGACACTGTGACCATCAGACTTCCGTCTTTGTTGAGGCGATGGCTAAGAACTTTCTCTTGAGCTGACATTACAACGGCTGATGCGACAGTGTTAGGGTTGACTTTCTATATTCTCCATTCGTGGTAGGCCTGAAGACAACAGGGACGCCAGTACCGCTTTTCTTCTTGTAGCATGCAACTGTGAAGGATGCCTGGTCCATATACTCTGCATTTTCATCTGAAGGATCAGAGATGTCTTGTTCGTCCCGTAGTCTCCTGTTCGCAGGGCCATGGACTGTGGTTCCGTCTACAGAGGCTGCAGGAGTAGTAGTTGCCGCCGATGCCATAGATGCGGCATCAAGTGGATCTGGCGGCGATGTTCCGTGCCGTGGCGGGTAAGGCACAGGCCGTCTAGAAGTCGTTTGACGTAATTTTCCGGGTGGGCGGGAACCTCCAGGTCGTCACGGTGTGAGTATGAAGCACAAACAACTAATAAAAACTGTTATACTGGGAAAAATAGCGAAAAATTACTAAGTGAACTAACACAGGCAGTGCTTGAGAACATCGTCGTCGTCTTCGTGCGCAAGCGACGATATGCTATAGTGCCGCGGCTGTGTCACAGTGTGCTGACTTGCATCTGTAAACCAATAGCTGGAACTACACACAGGCGATAGCTAAAAACCAAATTGCATGTGCACGAAATTGTCTCATTGTGATACTTTATGAACGCACACTGAACGACAAGCCTGTGTTTACACGTAAGAGTCACCGAAGTGCCGACGAGTGCGCCTGGTGGCTGTGGGTGGAGGCCCGTGTGCACGCGCTGCGCCTCACGATTAGAAAGCGTTGCATCGATGCTCATGGCTCTTAGTGCGCACACCGTACGTGAGAACAATGGTTCATTCAAGTTAACCGATCGCAAGGGTCTCCTGTACAGTAATTTTAACTTCTCGGGATAGCTTATATTTAAACCCAGAAACGTTGATGACATGTATGACGGACTCGGCCGGTTATTCACTGAGAATTGTACGGGTCACATTTACTTGGACCGATCTCAGCGCAAGTGGCTCGCGAAGGTTGACGCTTGAGCAATCCGCAAGCCTCTAATTGTTGTATGAAAGTGTAGACGAGGTAAGCAAAACTATAAGGATTACCAGAGATGAGTTTGAGTTGTGCTTTTGCCGACCAGCGTTGTTTTTCTGGCGTACACCACGAGGAATTGCAAGTGGGATCGGACGCCACATCCTAACGTTCGTAGATTATTTTTTGCCAGCACTGCTGACAGATCATTCCAACTGTGTTTTTAAGCGCCTAGACAACTCTCAGGCTTGGAAACAACTGGCTTGACTGCATTGAGCTGATATGACAGAATACCAACTGATAATTGTAATTTAGTATTAAAAAAGCGTTGTATGTCACAAAGCGTCAAATAAAGGGCCGACGTGCCTGCAGAGTAAATAACGATCACCAGATAGTTACACTTGCTTGATGTGTATTTGCTCTTCAAGACACGTAATTGAAATGTAGCGCAGCCCGCACTAGAAGGGGGCTAGACACTATGAGTATAAATGCCAGTTGCTGTATGAATACTTGTCCCTAGCGCGATATATATATATATATATATATATATATATGGAATATGGCACAACGGGAGCGTTGTCAACAAGGATAAATATATTTATTTCCCAACAGTTTCGGGAGGGGACCTCCCTTCATCAGGGGATGAGTTATACTGACATGAACTTCCTTGCTGCCGCGTCCCTCTCGCCTTGAAAGACGTTTGCGAGAGTGAGAGGGAACTGGAAGAAGGAAAAAAAGAGAGAAAAAAGACGGAAAAAGAAAGAAAAGAAAGAAAGTAAAAAAGAGGAAGAACCACTGTCAACACTGAAAACGAAGCCAACTGTCCGTCTACATCCACCTACGGTTCATATCACGTGCTGTTCAGTTCTTGGCGTGTGTCGGGCCACCCAAGATTGTCGCCGCGGTGCCGGGAGGGTCCGGGACGGCGTGCCTAAAGAAAGGGGTTTCCCCGTAATTGGTCGTTTGGTCGTTCGGCGGGCGGCGGGCGGTGTGTGTAAAGGAACTGAACAGCACGTGATATGAACCGTAGGTGGATGTAGACGGACAGTTGGCTTCGTTTTCAGTGTTGACAGTGGTTCTTCCTCTTTTTTACTTTCTTTCTTTTCTTTCTTTTTCCGTCTTTTTTCTCTCTTTTCTTTCCTTCTTCCAGTTCCCTCTCACTCTCGCAAACGTCTTTCAAGGCGAGAGGGACGCGGCAGCAAGGAAGTTCATGTCAGTATAACTCATCCCCTGATGAAGGGAGGTCCCCTCCCGAAACTGTTGGGAAATAAATATATTTATCCTTGTTGACAACGCTCCCGTTGTGCCATATTCCATACCTTCACGAAGACTAACGGGCCCATTGAATTATTACTCCCACTATATATATATATATATATATATATATATATATATATATATATTGTTATGGCGTTTATTAGCCGGCACACAGCGAGTCTACACAATGGCGACAGTAACGGCCAAAACACGGGGTCTCCGCGCGAGCGGCGTTCTCTTTGGGCAGACCCACTAGAAAGCACATAAGAGTTCGACCCACTTCAGTGTTCGGCGGCTTCTGTACAATTACCCCGGGGTCGAAGAGGGAGCCGCCTGGCGACCTAACAGCTTGTCACTACGAGCGGGTCATAGTAAGCCTTCAGACGCTCCATGTTGACTATGTCGCGCCCGCGGCGGCGCATGTCCGAAGATTGTTCAATTGGCTCGATAAGATAGTTGACCGGAGATGTGCGCTCGATCACACGGTAGGGACCTTCATATTTCGAGAGTAGTTTGGAAGAAAGGCCAGCTACAGAGGTCGGGATTGAGAGCCATACAAGGGAACCAGGAAGGAAGGTGGGCTCAGAAGTGGCGGAGCCATCACGAATACTCTTCTGCCGCTCTTGCTCATGCGTCGTAAAAGTCTTGGCAAGCTCGCGACACTCTTCAGCAAGCCTAGCGGTCTCGGAAATAGGTGTACACTCAGATGGATCCGGCGTGTACGGGAGTATCGTGTCGATGGTGTGTGACGGGTGCCTTCCGTACAGCAAAAAGAAAGGTGAAAAACCAGTCGTGCTCTGAGGGGCGGTGTTGTAGGCGTAAGTGACGAAGGGCAGTATGGTATCCCAATTCGTGTGGTTGGCGGCGACGTACATCGACAGCATGTCGCCGAGGGTGCGGTTAAAGCGTTCGGTCAGACCATTCGTCTGCGGGTGGTAAGCAGTAGTTTTGCGATGGACAGAATGGCACTCAGTGAGAATGGCATCGACGACTTCTGACAAGAAGACACGGCCTCGATCGCTGAGAAGCTCCTGGGGTGGACCGTGGCGCAATATAAATCGATGTAGTAGGAAGGACGCAACATCACGCGCAGTAGCCGCAGGGAGAGCGGCGGTTTCGGCGTATCGCGTTAAATGATCTACGGCGACGATGGCCCAGCGGTTGCCAGTGGACGTCAGAGGAAGTGGTCCGTACAAATCGATACCTATGCGCCCAAACGGACGGTCAGGGCAAGGTAGCGGTTGCAGACCGGCTGGTGACATGTGTGCGGACGGTTTGCGGCGTTGGCAAGCGAGACAGGAGCGAACGAACTGCTGGACGTAGCGGTACATCCCGCGCCAGAAGTAGCGTTGTCTAATGCGATGGTAGGTTTTGAATACCCCAGAGTGCGCGCACTGTGGATCAGAATGGAAGGATTCACATATCTCCGACCGCAGACTGCGGGGTATCACGAGTAGCCACTGCCGGCCATCGGCGTCGTAATTGCGTCGGTGTAGGAGGCCGTCACGAATGGCGAAATGGTGAGCTCGACGACGCAAGGCACGCGTGGATGGCGTTGCGGACGGATCAGAGAGCAAGTCGATCAGTTGGGCGATCCAATTATCCTTTCGCTGTTCGGTAGCGATGATGTCAACATCAATGGCAGAAACAACAACCGAGGATACTGAGCAGAGCACGTTAGCTTCAGGCAGAGGGGAGCGCGAGAGGGCATCGGCGTCAGCATGCTGGCGTCCGTTGCGGGAGAGAAAATCCCATCCCAGGATGACGTCATGAGAGCATGCAGGAATGATGATGAATTGGGCGACATACAGAACGTCCTGAACGACAACGCGAGCTGTGCAGCCTGCTGTAGGATTAATACGATGTGAGCTAGCGGTACGAAGGGACAGTCCAGAAATCGGCGTCGTCACTTCTCGAAGCAAGCGGCAAAGGTTTTCGCTCATAACTGATACCGCAGCTCCAGTGTCAATAAGAGCAGATGCATGAACACCGTCCACAAGCACGTCAATGACATTAGATGGGCGGCTCTGAGGGCTTTCACAATGCGATAGCGTCGCAGTCCTTGCCTCTGGGACTGCGACGACTAGTTTTCCCGCTCATGAGCAGAAGAACTTGGCCGCATGGGGGACAGAGACCGACGTCGTGGAGACGGCGACCTTCGAGCAGACGGACCTGGGCGAGACGACAGTGGCACAGACGGCAGTTCCTCGTT
Source organism: Rhipicephalus microplus (assembly GCF_013339725.1). Classification (NCBI taxonomy): domain Eukaryota; kingdom Metazoa; phylum Arthropoda; class Arachnida; order Ixodida; family Ixodidae; genus Rhipicephalus; species Rhipicephalus microplus. The sequence goes on from NC_051169.1 coordinate 97,412,471, forward strand.
ATACGAACGGCTAAGGTGGCCAGCAACAGGAGAAGTGGGAGCCGGCTGTAGTCGAGAGCAATAACGGGCTACGTGACCGGCGTAACCGCAAGCAAAGCAGATGGGCCGGTTGTCGGGTGTGCGCCATCGGTTTGCCGGGGTGGGTCTCGCCCGGAACGGTGTCTGGAAAGGCTGCATGGTGGGCTGAAAATGAGGCTGAGGGGTTGCGCCAACATATGCAGCCGGCATACCCGCTGCAAAGGACGGAGGTCGTGCGGCAGCTTCGGCGTAAGTCACTGGTGCAGGCGCTTGAACGACTGGAGGCGGCCTTGCGACCACTTGGGCGTAACTTGGGGGTGCAGGGGCCGGAAGTTGTTGTGGGTGGTACGCAGGCATGACCTCCGCTATTTCCTGCTCAATCGCTCGGCGGATGGGTGGAAGAATGGTAGGGGCCGATTGTTGAGCAGCCGGTGGGTGGGCAAAGGGCAGGAGAGAGAACTGCCGCTTGATTTCCTCACGTATGAAGGACTTGAGATCTGCCAGCAGTGCCACCTGATCACAGCTCGCTTCCAAGCCTGCAAGCCCTGCATCTCGTGATGTGGAGCGACGGGTCATCGAACGCTGCCGGCGGAGCTCCTCGTAGCTCTGGCACAGCGTGATGACCTCAGCTACTGTGCCTGGGTTTTTGGCAAGCAGCATCGTGAAGGCATCATCGTCAATGCCCTTCATGACGTTCCGGATCTTGTCTGATTCGGACATGCTGTCGTTCGACTTCTTGCACAAGTCCAGGACATCTTCAATGTAACTGGTGAATGACTCACCGGCCTGCTGAGCGCGTTCGCGTAAGCGCTGCTCGGCTTGCAGCTTGCGAACGGCAGGGCGGCCAAAAACGTTGGTGATAGCAGTCTTGAAACCGGACCAGGTTGCAAACTCGGACGCGTGGTTGGTGTACCACAAACTTGCAACGCCCGCAAGGTAGAACACCAAGTTTGTCAACTTGCCGTCCTCGTCCCATTTGTTGGGGATGCTCACGCGCTCGTAAATGGCGAGCCAGTCCTCCACGTCAGTGCCATCGGCGCCCGTGAAGATGGGTGGATCGCGGATCCTGGGGACACCGGGACATGGGGGTGGCATGGGAGGAGGCGTTTGCTGAGAGGCGTCGTGGGACATGGTAGATTGCAGCGTACGTGAGCGTAGTTCCAAGGGCATCGAAGAGGATCGTAGCACTCTCCACCAATTTGTTATGGCGTTTATTAGCCGGCACACAGCGAGTCTACACAATGGCGACAGTAACGGCCAAAACACGGGGTCTCCGCGCGAGCGGCGTTCTCTTTGGGCAGACCCACTAGAAAGCACATAAGAGTTCGACCCACTTCAGTGTTTGGCGGCTTCTGTACAATATATGTATATATATATATATATATATATATATATATATATATATATATATATATATATATATATATATGTGTGTGTGTGTGTGTGTGTGTTCAGTGTTGTTGCTTGCTGTGTTGCGTACTAATATACTGTGTATGTCGATGTCCGTCCTGCATGTGTGACGTAAGCTTGAAGCAATCTATGCAGTTCCCTGTTTTTGTGAAGTACTCGATAGATATGTTTGGTGCGTTAGTTCTTGCGCGGCCGGAGTGATTCTCCTCTTGGAGAGAGATAATGCCCTCTAGCCCTTCGATATTGTAAAACTCTGTGAAGAAATCGCGCAACTCATGCAGAGGGTGTATGATGAACTTTATTTCAGGAGCGTGACTGTACTCTGGCGAGGGAGCTTGTTCACTCTCGTTCAGCGAGGTACACCAGAACTCTGTCTACAGAGTGCGCTTACTATGTGCAAAAGAGGGCTCCCAGCACTCCTATATGGGACAAGCTTCTACTCCCGCAAAGCAAGTTGCCAGCACTCTCTTCGAGCTGTGAGTGCAAACCTAACGTTTTTATTATAAATGCATCGCCATTAACACATCACAGAAACAAGTAACAGCAGGCCATAGAGTTTCATACAATAATACCTAGAGCAGCAGAATCTGGCGCTAGTGTCTACGTGGGCTCCGTCAGTGGCACGTGTTATACTCCCAAGAGAATAATGGGAAGTACCGGCTTCGGATCTGCTTTTGATGGATTAAGATTTGCGACGCTTGTTTGCCGAATGTAAAATAAAGGCGTATCAAGTTATATTTAATTTTAAATTGCTCCATTCTTTTGTATGTTAATGTTGTTGTTAAATGTCTCCGTGACCACGAGGCAGAAATGACACCTGGGCAAATTTAGCCACCGGGTATGCATTGCTCCGCTATTGCGTTCCAGATTTACCATCAAGGTATAATGAATTATTTTTTACAACACTTCAAAACAAACATGCTTATTTTGTCCTCAAAAGTATGCACTATATATTTATGGAAGCGAAAATACAGTATTAATTGACACACTTGACGTTTTGTCTGCTGCGATGCCAGGTGCATCTGTCCAAGTAGTCGATTGGGACTCTGCCTCAAACGTACTTCTCAATTTTTGTGAAGTCAAGTCAAACAAGCGTGACAGTGTGTCTACTTTGTTTTACTTTCGTTTTGCAGTCGTTTCGAATGCGTTTAGGCAAGACGCACTCGGGAAAAAACATGGACTCGATGAAATATCCTGCACTAGCATGAGACGCTACATCTATGCGCAACGGAGAGTACACGGCGCTTCGCTTAAACTATCAAATACGACTCGTAAAGTTCCGACGTCGCAGCAAATCAAGAAACCTACTTTTCTTTAGCCTCTTCGAACAACAAAAGCACTGCTTCAGCGTCTTTCACTGCACCCCAACATCCGTTCTGTGCGAAGAACGAAACTGGAACTGTAGAAAAAGATCTGTAGGCAGTTCACAAGCTAACACCATTCAATCAGAAGCCTGTGCTTCCCATAATTCGCCTGTACTTCCCATAAGTCCCATAGTGAATTATGGGAAGTAAAGGTACAAATATGGTAGGGGTACATGATCGCAGCGCATGATTCCTCTCTAGGTAATATTGTATGAAACGCTATGCAGCAAGCCAATAATAAAAGAAGTCGAATAATACGTCACAAATAGTTGTGGTAGTGACGTCCCACGTTTGAACAAAATGGGGAGAAATTGAAATTAATCCCATTAGATGACCTTTCGCATGTTCTTGCCAACTAGACAGTACTTTGCGCCTTTATGGCTCATCGACTGCGTGTGTGTTTGTGTAAGAAAAGGAAGATCAACAAGAACGATTGGTGAAGGAAGCTTGTCTTATTAGCCAAACAGTGTTTTTACGGTATACACCAAACACTTCACTGATGAATAATTTACAATACAATGGCTCACGAGTACAACAGCGACACAGTGCGAAAACCTAAATCACTCAGTCATGAAAAACAAGTGGAGTGAGACAACAGTCTTGACAATACAACTTCAGCAAACCGTTGAGTACAGCATTTCTTCGCTAGGCCTTCGCATTCAGCGTCACGAAAAGCCAGAGCACGCTAACCCTGTGCTGCAGGCAAAGCAGCGGGCAGCCACAGAAGCTGTTAGCTACACATTCTGCATACACGTTTAGCTTCTTACAAGTATCACAGCTGTAAACAACCCATAAGCAAAAATGTAACCACCATACGATACGCACGAAACATCTCGAAAAGGATAGAGATGCTTCGTTTACCCCACTTTGCACTGGACTGATTTCATGGCACAAGCAGACGTCCTCACGGCACTTGATCAAAAACTAAGACATACGCAGATCAACCGTTAAGTAAATTCATAGTAAAATTTGGCATATATACTGTTAAACGAAAAAAGCATGCCGTAGAGTGCACAGCTGGTGTATATATGGCAAACATATCTGCTGCCCAAGCGGCCATAAATGACGTCGTCTTCTTCTAATCCGAGTAAAATTACCGCCTCTCTTATAGCACTCTGAAACGCGGTTCCGAAAACACAGCGCGGCTTAATAATGCATCTCCGCCATTGTTCCAACTCCTTTTTTCTTTTCCTCAGCAGACTACCCACTAATAGCTTATGTCCCACGTGTGTCGTGCCAGAAAAAGAAGAAAAGTATGCCACACACTCAACGTAATATCACCCTCTAAGCGGGTTTAGCTGCGTCCCGGTAGAAATCATGGAGCATTAGGTAATGTGTGTATATAAGGCTTGAGTCTGGTGACGTGACCGACGTCACTACAGATGTGTGGTAGCGAAGACACGTCAGCTGCTGCGGTCTCGTACGTCACGTAAGACAGATGGCGCAATATCTTGTACAGCCCGCCCTAAAGAGAAAGAAGTTCTTCAGCTTGGACGACATTATGTGAGGGTGTCAAGAGGAAGAAAAGGCATTCAGGAGAAAATTGTATTTATCGATGCTGCCTGTCATAACGTCCCTTTTGAAAAACTTGCGACGCTGTGAGGCGATGACGAGTGACCTCTCTGGCATAGGCGGCCAATATGACTGCATAGTGGGCGTAATCAGTTGTTGAGGATTGTACGCCTGATGGTAGCAATGTGTGAAAGGGCAAGAGAGGGCTGCGGCCATAAAAAAGTTAGAATAGTGGCAATCCGAGTTTGTCGAGGCGGGAAAGATTATACGCAAATGTAATGTATGGAAATGCGGTGACCCAGCAACGGTGATCGTCCGAAAGGTCCATGGCGAGATTGTCAGAGTGTAATTCAGGCACTCCGTGAGCACATTCGTTTGAGAGTGGCAGGCAGTAGTGATGTTATGTTCCATAGAACACCAGCGGAGAAGGTCATCGATGACCTTCAACAAAAAGCAGCGGCCCCGATCTGTTAACAGCTGTCGAGGCAAGATGACGTCATGGAGTAGGAAGTCGGCTACATCTGTGGCGCAGCTGGTCAGTAGCATTTGCGGAATGGCACATTTTTTTCACAATATAGGTTGGGACAGCGCTCTACTTGTTATCTTTGGTAGTGCTACGAAAGGCGCCGAGTAGGTAGAGGCCCACATGGAAGAATGGCTCTCTAGGGACTTCGATTAGGCTGAACCAATCCAGCACGAGGCAAGGTAAACACCTTCCGTCGCTGATGCAGGTCACAACAAATGACGTAGCGACGCATAAAGCCATAGAGACAAGGCCAGAGGAAGTGGCATTTTTTGCCGACATAAGCTCGAGTGATGCCAGTATGTCCAGCAATGGCAGGACCGCGGACTACCTGAAGCACAACCACTCGCAGATGCTTGGGAACGACTACCAACAGATCCAGACCATGGGACTGAACGTTGCGGTAGTACAAATTGCCATCATGCATTGTGAACATTCGAGTCGGTGGTCGCGTACACTAGGTGGTCTATGAGGTTTCGAAGAACAGGGTGTTTTCGTTGGTGGTAGCGTATGCGGAAAAAGCCGGGATGGATATAGTACACATGTTCATGTCCTCATTCCTGTCGTCCGGTTGATTCATGGGATTATGAGAAACGCAGTCAGCGTCGGCGTGCATGCGTCCAGATTTATGTACTATCGCGAATTCATACTGTTGTAGACGCAGTGACCAACTAGCAAGTCACCCAGTTGAGTCCTTCAAAGAAGAGAGCCAACGGGGTGCGTTGTGGCCAGTTACGACACGAAAGATACGGCAGAACAAGTGTAGTCGAAATTTTTGCGAGAGCCCAAACGAACGCAAGACATTCTCGCTTAGTTATCGTGTAATTGCGTTCAGGCGTGGAGAGAAGGCGGCTCACGTAGGCGATGACACGATTGTTGCCGCGCTGGTGCTGAGCGGAACAGCGCCGAAGCCATGACCACTAAAGGCAGTGCATACTTCAGAGAGCGCGGAGGGGTCAAAGTGCGACAAAAGAGGGGAACTTGTAAGTTGCTCAACACGGGTAGAAAATGCTTGCTCTTGTGGTGGTCCCCAGAAGAAACAGATATCTTTTTTAGGAATGTCAGTAAAAGGACGAGCGATATCTGCAAATTTCTTGTCAAAGTAAAGGAAATAGTAGCATAAACGCATAACAATGCGGACAACTTTCGTCGCTAAAAGTATGGAAAAACCGCGCTGAATAAGTTTAGATTCCTGCAGCGCTTACGGGATGCCCGAGGACGGTAAATTTGCTGCGACCGAATCGGCATTAGGATGAATCAGTTGAAGGCCAGCAGAGCGAAACACTGACAGGAGAGTGTGAAGGCGTTAAAGGCGGGCTTCAAATTTCGGCGAGTTCAGGATTACGTCGTCTTGGTAGGAGAGGCACGTTGATCATTTTAAGCCACGCGAGAGAGAGCACTTTATCCGCTCTGATAGAGCTGGCGCATTTTACAATGCAAAAGGCATGACTTTGAACTGGTGTAAATAATGTGGTGTATAACAGTGGTTTTTTCGTGGTTTATCTCATTACCGCTGATCTGCCAATAGCCTGAACAGTAATAACATAATAAAACTGGCCCCGTATCTGCATGTTTCTGCATAGGTTGTCGAAAGACGATAGTCTTGCGTGTGTAGAGAGTTAACAAGACACTTATTCGATGTTCTACACAAAAAAATCAGTGAGTGGTATTCTGGAGGCGCTGCTTTGGAGCGCCTCGAGCGTGCAGCGGAGGTGAACGAGCGCATCAAGCCACGTCACACGTGAGCGCTTTCTCATCAAGACACGTCACAACGCTATCTGGCAGTTAACTTGAAAAGCGAAGCGCACACGCCCTGCGCGCCCGTCCCTTTTTTATTGAAATAGAAAAAAATGATGGAGTTTTTGTCACCGTTACTTGGCGGTAGCTACTCCTTTCTACTTAATTCGTACAAAAAATGTGAAAAAACCAATAGCAAATATGCATATATACAGTCCTTCATGGGTGAGATCAAAAGTTCTCCTATGGGCAGAACAAAAACGTAGACAACATGCTCACTTTTAACTTTTGCCCGCTTAGTATTTGTCACAAATCTTCGTTTTTTCGAAGAACTGTTACAGCACCTTCATTGATTTGCCGTTTGTTTTGGATGGCCATGGGCCTAGTATTTTATTCAACCCAAATGGCCGCTAACGATCTAACCTATATGCAGTCCCTGCACTAGTCGCCTTCGGTGTGTGTCGTGTTTCAAAACGTGGAGCAAGAGGTGACCGATATCCTCGTCGTCGTGGCCGCATTAACATGCTGACGATGTTAATGCTGAAAACGAAGTAGGAAGTGCTTTGTGTAAGCAGTTCCGAGTCGTAGGCGATGAATGAATGTGTCGATACGTTTTGGAAAGTCACGGTTCAATTGGTATTCAAGATTAGGATCGACAGAATATAGGATTGATTCCTTTGTTTTGTCTGCGATCCAGGTAGACAGGCATAATTCACGTTTGTTGTTCTTAAACTTCTATTTACATCATAATTACATACCGGAATGAGGGACGTTTGCGTAGAATAATGAGCGGTTTTCGCCAACTTATCCGCCATTTCATTTCCCTTAATTTCGCAGTGACTGGAAACCCACTGCAATGCCACTCGATGATTCGACTTCGTAGCTTCTGAGAGCTCTTTTAGTATAGCGTATACTACACGCACATCAATGTGTCTTGAAGTGGCATTTTGCACACATGCCAGTGCTGCCAGATAGTCTGTAATTACCACCCATTTTCTTGGTGTCGTTCAGAGTTTAATAAAGCTTATGGCTAGCAAAATCGCTACGAGCTCCGACTTTGTTGAAGAGAAGAGGTGGCCCAACCGCCATGGATATTCTTCGTGCAATTCCGGAATTATGAAGGCTGATGTTGCTGTATCTTTGGTGATGCAGTCGTAAGTGTACACTTGATTGTATCCTTGGTACTTGTCAAACTGATGACGTGATGCCAACTGCTGTGCGGCAACGGTTGGCACTTCATGTTTCCTGCGAAGTCCTTCTATTGACGTTTCAATAGTTGGTAGCTCAAGCAGCCATGGAGGGTAGTTTTGGTCCAGTGGCCAATGCGTCGACACAGGAAGCCGGGAAATGTGCTGTTGGTACACTTGGTGTATTTGCACTCCAGCACGGTTCACCATGTTGGATTTGAGCGGATGGGAAGTGTGTAGCGTGACTAGACGAAAGAGGTGCCGACATGTCTCCACATTTCTAATTACCATAAAGTTGAGTTCTCTTGCCTCTGCCAATGTCAGAGAACTTGAGGTTGCCTGTGGAACCCCTGGACATATGCTTGAGCTTCGTGCTTGTAACAGCTGAAGCCGGTGTAGTGACGTCTGAGGGATGTTGTGGAGAACTGGCGCAGAGTAGGCAATTTTCTGTCGGATTAGTGTGCAATGAACGTGGAGTAGGGACGCTGATGTACCGCCCAATTTTGTTCCCGTGATCCAACGTATAACATTTATGGTGCTGTTCACTTGATTTTCTAGATGAGCAGTATTCTGACTCCATCTGAGTTGGCTATCTAAGGTATCGCCAAGGAAGCGATGCTTTCGTGCGATTTCGATTCTCTGGCCATCCACAAAAAGCTTCAAGTTTTTCACTGTTTTTCTCGTGAATGGCAGAACTACAGATTTGGCGTGAGAAATCTGCATGCCTCGCTCTTTGAGATAATCACGTATTGCATTTAATCCTTCTTGAAGCCAATGTTCGATCACATCGAGCGATTTGTGAGACGTCCATATGCATATGTATCGGAGGTGATAAGGTGTAGAACGCAAGGCGACGGGTAGGTGTCACCACCGTCTCGTCTTAGCGAAGCGTTGGAAACATTTCCCGTTCCGTGCAAGCGTTGCATGGTCAGCGCAGCGTGATAAGCACTACGGTCCTTAAAATTACTTATCTATGCCTTTTCTGGTAAAAGGCGGGCATACAGAACATATACGCCTTGTTACGGTGCCCCAGAAATGCGCAATAATTGATTTTAAATTGACAATTGCACAAGCATGAACGCTCAACCTTGAGCAATGGTGGGCGTTGCGGATGGGGTCGGCCGTTTCGAGTACCCGATGCCATTATGAGTGAAGAAACAGACAAATGTACAGACGAAAGACAGACAAACAGACGGACCGAAATTTTTGCGTTGAAGTTCCAAAAGAAAGACCATAATCTTAATAAAAGCATTGCTGGACCCAAGAAGACAGTCAAGAATATTATCTATGTGGGGCAGTGCATACACATCCTTTTTTTAACCTGTTGAGGTGACGGTAGTCGACACAAAAGGGCCACGAGTTGTCCTTTTAGGGGCGAAGCTTCTAAGGTCGTGGGTCTTTACATGCTTGTCTTTCTTGGTACGCGACCACTTAGTTTTATGGCTCCCTCAGCAGGTGCGGTTGAATGAACGGGCATACAGACAGACAGACGGACGGGTGAATAGACAGACAGATGGATTGACGGACAGATGGACAGACGGAAGAACGGATGGACGCATGGACAGATGGAAGGATGAACGGACGGAGGATTCACGTTTAGTGAGAAAACCTTCTGAAGGTTGGCCCCACTTATTATCATTGACTTCGTAGGTGTGCTGTAGCTTTTTTACTAAGACTACTGGGTGTGCCCAGAAGCTACCAAATGGTTCAATAACATATTTGTTTATCCTCTTGTCTACCTGTTTTTCGATGGCGGTACTTTTCATAGCGGAGACACAATATGGTCTCCTACAAATCGGGCTGGCGTCACCGGTGTTGATAGGATGAGTGAGAACAGATATCTGTTCAAGAGGATGGTCGTTCAGGTCGAAAATATCTCAATAAGATGACAGCATGTAAACAGCTGTTCAGTGGTCAGCAGGAAAATCAGAGGAAATCATTAACCACAGTTGAAGAGGGAGAAGTAATAGGCGTCAAACGTGCGCTTGTACCAGCGAGAAATTCAGTGGCCAAAGAACAGATATGATATTCAATCAAAAAGACTAGGTGCGGCATGGTGATTCCTTGATGATGATGTACTTGCGTAGAAAAACTAACATTGCCAACTGGTACGCAAGCCCAATTACCTTTTATTTAGACAACGTCGGAGACCGGCGACACGACATATTCGCGATCTGGTACGGGGACATCGGGTGTCAGAATATCAACTGTACCAACTTGTGGGGCTAGGTGATTAAACTCAGCCGAACATAAACGGGGAAATGCGCAAGTTGCGGTGTCGGCAGGGATGGGCATATCCAGGCGTAAAGCTCCTACATAGCAATCGATTTGGGTTGCCTGCTTCGAAAACAGGTTTGTGTCTAGAGTCAGGGCGATTGGTCACTGTTCGAGTGCAATTTTTACAACAACAGTGAAGTGGCCCCTGACGGAAACATGGGCTGTACACATTCAAACAACAAGTGCAGTGTCACCATTGGCGACTCGTACAGTGCTCGTCATTGCGGGTGTGAGAACTTAGCCTTCGGAGGAGAGCAGCGCTCTTAACTGATAGCTGCACTCCATGTCGACAAGACAAGTGACATAAACACCGTCCTTGTCCATGTCCAGGAGGTTTGCGCGTGCAGGCAGGGTGGGTAGAGGCTTTGAAGGCCGGTTTTTAGCTGCAGCGTCAACTCTTGAAGCTGCGCTGCCTAGCTTCCCGAATTGACGCGGCCGGTTGAGGATGGGGCCGAAGAGCGGCGCACGCGAAGCGAACATGTCCGACGACCATGGCGAGACGAGGAGCGGCTGGGCCTTGGCGGTACACTGTCGACACTGATTTTCCTAGCCGGTGTGTGGGGTGAAAAAGTATGAATTTCAGGCTGTGCCAGACAGTCCTAGTTGCCGGGAGTGTGATGTTGCAGTGAGGAGGGCAAAGAAGAAGTAGAAGAAGAAGAAGAAGAAGAAGAAGAAGAAGAAGAAGAAGAAGAAGAAGAAGAAGAAGAAGAAGAAGAAGAAGAAGAAGAAAAAGAAAAAGAAGAAGAAGAAGAAGAAGAAGAAGAAGAAGAAGAAGAAGAAGAAGAAGAAGAAGAAGAAGAAGAAGAAGAAGAAGAAGAAGAAGAAGAAGAAGAAGAAGAAGAAGAAGAAGAAGAAGAAGTACGCCAGCTTGACACTAGTGTGCCTGTTTTCTTAGTTTAACATTGACATACATTTAAACGAAAAAGTTATATTGAGTTCTCCTTTTGGTTATTTCTTCTGTTCCCACCCAGTCCCGCTTAGGTCGTAATGAAGCGGGGGGTTGTGAGGCCTGTGGCAATAGGTTTTCGCCGCAATACTTTTTTGCAGACTAGTTGGTTCATACATGAAAAATTCAATTGCTGCACAAACTTGAAGGAAAACAAGGGAGACAGGAAAGAGCGCAGACTACCAACTGTTTATTGTCGTTACTTGAAGTCAATATATGCCAATTACTTCAAAACCACGACTGGCTGCAACAGGCAGTAGTGTCACTTACCTGGGAGACGTAAGGATTCCTGCAACAGTAGAGCAAGTACTCAAAAAGGGTCCCAAATGCAGTTTCCAACCCCGTTCAACGCGTCCTGAAATGTTGTCCCACGTGCATCGATTTGGCCAACGTGTACAAGAGCAGGACCAACAGAAGGCCATCAGGGATGAAAAAGACTGCCTAGTGAAAACCGTGAGTGATCAGCGGGTTCCTAGGCCTCCTCTAAGATTCGTCGTCGAGGCACTCAGAGAAAGAAATTTGATGATTCTAACCTTAGACAAAGAAGGAGGATTCGTGGCTCTTCCCTAACGAATGTACGAGGACAAGGCACTAGATGCAGTGTGCAAAAACTTCAAGGAAGTGCATTTCTGTCCAAAGAAACGCAAAACCATGGTACAAAAGCTGTTGAAAGAAATGAACCTTGATGCGCTCTGCAGGGAATCGGCAAAAGCAAGCAATGTGACGCTACAGTCCTTTTTCACCTGCAAGACGCACAAGCGTGACTACCCGCTACGCCTCATTGTGTCCGAGAAGGGCAACTGGCAAAGTGTAGTGTCACGGTACCTACAAGGCATACTTGGTTCTCTTAACAGCGGTGACCCTCCCTTTCTTAGTGCGAAGTTTTTTTGGAAATCGTTTCTACTTTGAAGGAAGGCTTACCAGTGGTGCACACGGCTTTTTCAATTGATCCACGTGGAAGAACTTTTTTTTACTCATTTCCACATGGCGCGCTTTTTGATGCTGTCAGGAGTGCAATCGAAGAATTTGGTGAAGGTTATTTCCGAAACAAGCATGGTATCTTCATGAATAACTTTTTGGAACTATTGAAATTCTACCTTAAGTCCAGTGCAATCAGCCACCAGGAGGGTAGCTACGTCCAAAGAGCTGGAATTTGTATTTGTTCTGCAGTCGCGCCTGTTCTCAGTGAGGTATTCTTCGCAGCCTTCGACCAACGCCTGAAGGATGAGCTGTCCCATTTGGATGTCGTTCGCACCTTCAGGTATGTGAACGACTACCATATCGTGCTTGGGAAGGTCCCATGTGAACGGTACAAGGTGTTGTGAAAGGTGTCCTTGAGGTTTTCAACAGACACTCCAGTGGCCTGAAGTTCACGCATGAAATACCGGTCAAAAATGAGATCCAGTTTTTGGACCTATGGCTAAGGTTTGCCAAGGAGCACATCCACTTCAAATACAATCCGCAATCGAAGAAAGGCTTGTTGCCTTTTGATAGCGCGCACTCGAAGTTGATTAAGAGGGGCATTGTGTTGTCAGCTTGTGCGGCAGCCCTTGACAAGCCTTGCTCTCATCTGATGTTTGAAAGCTTCGAGAATCGGGTAGCTCGTCTGGGCGCGGCTGGATACCCGGCACAGTTTTTAGCTAGCGCTTGCGAAAGCCTTTTTCGAAAATGCAAGAGCGGGGGTCAAAGCGTCGAAGGAAGGGAGAGGAGGCCTATTTATGTTATGTCTTACTTACATAGTGTTTCCCACAATGTAAAAAAGGTGGCTAATAGGCACGGTGTTGATGTACTGTTTTCAGCACCTACAAAGTTAGGTCAGATCTGTTCTTTGATGACTAAACAGAAGAAAGCAAAATGCACAAAAAAGCACGCGAACGTGTTCATTAGGTGTGTATTTGCTGCTGCACATCTGATCCCTTTTTCGAGTGGGAGGGTATACATAGGGCAGACGGGGCGTTGCCTCAACGAACGCTTGCGTGAGCACAGTCTGGTCGTAAAAGGAAAAAATGGTGGTCATTTAGATTTACACTGTAGGACATGCGGTTGCACCCCCCGGTTTGAGAATGCGTCAGTCATAGCTAAGGCACGGGAAAAGACCGAAAGGGGGAGTATCCAAGCGTACTTTATCAGGCAACATAATGGCGAGTGCATAAGCATGCCTTCAATTTCACTTTCGGACAGGGAAATGGTCTTCCTACATGGTCATGTGTAATGTTGTGGCTAACGCCTAGCAGTGTGATCTCTTTCATTTCTCTTCTTTTGTTCTGTTCATGAGTGTTCTTGTTTTATCTCTGATGTGACGCTACGTAATGTTTTGTAAATTGTTATGTTATTATAGTTTTTGACTCTCTCTGCGTACTGCTTCTTCGGGTTGCTCAGTTGGGGCTGCTTGTAGTGAATACAAAATTGTTATTTTCTCTGTTTATTTGGTGCTAAGCGCTAGTTTTAGTGTTTTTTAAACAAAAGTTTCCAGAGTACGTTTTCATTTTTTCACGCCTTTGTTGATGCTTGGTGTAATAAATAATAAAAGATAAATTTTAAAAAAAGATGAGCGCACACTTCGGGAATACGCAGTTTAAATTGTGGTGGGTATCACTTTTGTATTTTGTCATTTTTCACTTTTGTTATTGTGGTGGAGTCAATTTTGATTTGATTTGTTTTGGGTCGGCTTTGTTGGCGGGATCTTTGGTTTTGTGCGCATCGTGGAAGCGCAGCGTAGCATGCGTATATATTGGCTTCAAGAAACTACAATAAACAGTTGGTAGTCTGCGCTCTTTCCTGTTTCCCTTGTTTTCTTTCAAGTTTGTGCAGCAATTCAATTTTTCAAGGTTTCCGACCCCTTTTTGTTCGGTGTTTCAGGATCGATATGAGCTGTCCATGTAAGCACAGTCCTGCGCGCCTCACAGCGGAGTTTCAAACATTCCTATACTAATTGCATTGTATTGTTCTGATTAGCTTGTGCGTGCAACGCGAACAGTAGAGCTCGTAATAGAACATAACAGTCCCGAACGATAAGCCTGAAATTCTCAGTGCCACATGCGTATATGCCTAAGCGCCTCACCGCTGATCAGATTACTCAATGCGGATGACTGTTTTCACTACTATCAATGCAAAACGAGAATCCATTGACTTGCTCGTCAGCTTTCCACTTCCGGGGTGCAAGTTCACCCAAAATTACACGTTTTTTACTGCCTTGTCTTGCTCCTGCCTCATTTACATTCACAACCTCGTCACAACGTAAATGTTATCTAGAGGCCGGATTCTTAGGTACTAAAAAAAGTGTGTTTTAGGCGCCAAGGACAGGCAGATAAAACACCGTATTAGGACCTCGGAATCATAATTATAAGCACAATAAATAAAAAATGAAATATCTCATAACAATGACGTCGGTGACTTGTATCTGCGGCAAGAAGCAAAAAATAATGTGTGCTTTAATATCTCAAAACCATCAAATTATTCTGATAGACGCCGTGTAGTAGGGTTCAGGAAATTTCGACCACCTGGGGTTCTTAAACGTGAACTCAAATCTGAGCACACGGGCCTACAACATTGCCGTCTCCATCGGAAATGCAGCTGCCGCAGACGGGATCCCGCGACTCGAGGGTCAGCAGCCAAGTACCTTAGCCACTAGACCACCACGGTGGGTTAGCCCCGATAGCGGAGAGAACATAGAAGAAATGAGGCTCGCGATGGCTACAGGGGACGAGAAGCAAGGGATTTAAGCTAGCTTTTTCGCTTCATGCTTTGGTGGCTCGTAGTGAACCAATTTGAATAAATGACCGTAGTAGAGCGCTTTTCATGGGTCACGCAAGAGCTTCTAGTGTCTAAATACAACTTATTATGTCACATAGAAAGAGACGCTCAAGGAGTAACTTACAAGCGAAACAAGAGCCACAAGCACATCACATTTTCTACCCGAAAGCGCTGCAGCAGATGGGTTACGATGCCAAAGAAAACACACCTTTATTGACACCACACAATCTGTTCTTTTTCTAATACATTTAATTCTGTCATGAGACTAACGATTAAAAACAAATTAATGGAAAACTTTTATCTGATACGACATTCTAAAATCTTAATTACCAGTGTGCGTAAACGACTGTTAAGGTACATTCATTTTCTAATGATAGTTTTATCATGAAATGCTTGACATAAGAGCTTTACCCGCAGTTTAATTCAACGCGATGTTAGTAAGTTCAATCCTAGTTCATTTTTCATATATTTACAGCTTAGAACAAACCAGTAATCGCTGTTCTGTATATTTTCATGTTTGTCACTTGAAGACATATGACAAGGGATCTCATACCGAACAAGCGTATTCAGACGTGGGGTGAATGTATGCTAAACACACCGTTGGTTGTAAACATGCCGGCGCGTGTCTCAGCTTTCGCTCTATAAAGTATGACAAAGTATTTATAAAGTATTTGGTGGCCATAGCCACCACTGAATCAACAAGAGCATTCCATAAGTGGTCTTCCATGGTTTTTCATTCGTTCTCCAGCTACCCGCGGCCGCCCAAAAAATCATGCTCTTCCTTTCCCACCGCGACACCCAGTTTTTCCGAGTGGTTTTTCAGTTCCTTCAGAGCACTAGACAGCTGTCTGTACAAGACGGTCGCCAGGTCTTTGGCCGTAGACGTCACTTTTATTTTCTTATTTCATCATTAGTTATCTTCTCCTTTCCCTGCAGACGCTGAGACGTTCGTCTACTTCGGCCATCAGGAACAGCGTATTTTGCACTCCTCATGCTCCACCTCCAATCACTCCCTGTATGTCAGCTTTGTCTTCGTTGAACCTTGTAGTGTTTGGAAATATGAATGTTGCTTTTTTTACATGAATAACGGTTTCACATCATGCACCAACACAAAATTAGGGCTTGAATAGCGCTGCTTTAGGCACTCATTTCGAAAATAGGTATATACAAGCTGTGGTATAAAACGCTGCCCTGGAGAGTGTGCGTCATGCTTTGACGTAGAAAAATCGGTGTGCGGGGCCGATTTAGTAATTCAAGGTGCGCGGGAATCGTGATGATGGTGATAGCGCTAAAACTATGAGCGCGTCCATGCGCGTGCTCGTGCGTGCACCACGTGGAAAAGCTCCCGAGCCACGGGGACAGCTCGGCTGACCCCAGAAAGCAGAACGCAAGGAAAGGTTCGGGCCACGTCCCGGCTGCTCGTTCTGACCCTCCGTGTCCGGGCCTGGTCCCGGCGTTGAAGTCCTCGGCTGCGTCCTGGACTGGGCATCGCCCCACCTCGCCAGAGAGCAGAACGCAAGGAAAGGTTCGGCCACGTCCCGGCTGCTCGTTCTGACCCTCCGTGTCCGGGCCTCGTCCCGGCGTTGAAGTCCTCAGGTGCGTCCTGGACTGGGCATCGCCCCACCTCGCCAGAGAGCAGAGAGCAAGGGCAGGTTCGGGCCACGCCCCGGCTGCTCGTTCCGACCCTCCGTGTCCGGGCCTCGTCCCGGCATTGAAGTCCTCGGCTGCGTCCTGGACTGGGCATCGCCCCACCTCGCACCCACGTTGGTCTGAAGCGGCGTTCGTCACGGCCAGCTGCTGTTCTGGTCTCGGAGCGAGACGCTGTCCCAGCTCTGTTCGCGGCAGTCAGCGGTACGCTGTTCTCGGCGGCAAGCCCAGGCGTTGACCACCGTACTGGGATGGCCCTGGCGGTTATCTTCTAGACCGAGCCCCGCCTCGGTAGGAACTCCGCAAGCACCAGGCATCGCGCCTCCTGACTACCAGAGAGCTCAAGGTGAAGAGCAACGTTCACGCCCCAAGCGTAGAATGTGAGTGAATGAACAAGAACAATAACTCTCTTCGCGTAGGACCGTTAGCGCGTGTATATCTGTGTGAGTTTATGTTGTGTGTATCCATTTGTCCGTCTTCGTGTGTATAAAAGTCTCTCGTTGTCCTCGAACGTCCTCTGTCCTCATCTGGCTAACCTGCGCCCGCAGTTGCCCACAAATTTTGGCGAGCCTTGCCAGGATATATCGGCCTTACCTTCTTGCCGAGAGCCAGATGGGCGGGACGAACCGATGGATTTAGAGAAATTGCACGCGATCGGAACGGACATGGGCCTTGCCAGGATCGGCACTCAACATCTTTCAGGCGAGAATTGGTCGCACACAGGATGCCTGTAAACGTGCAAAGACTGCTTTGTATTGGAGAGGAGGTCGGGTGGTCTTGCGCCGACTTAGAGCGAATGTTGCGAGAAGACTTTGATGAGGAACAAAAGAGAATTGATTTCGAACTACGGTACATGTGCAAAAATGACAATGAGCGTGTGCGTTTGCGACAGGAAGGAGAGAAGCTGTTGTCTGAGATCAGCACAGCTATTTTGGAAATCCGAGAGATTGCAAATATGGTAGCGCTTAAGGAGGTTAATGAAAAGAACCAAGTCAATAATCTCAAGGATGAGATAGTTATCCATAATGTTGACACAAGTCTGTCAGACACACTCGAAAAAGTGTATGTCGGAGAACATGATGATGTAGCTCTGTGTACACGATCTGCAAGTGAATGTGTTAAGCATATACGTGATCGCATTGAAGGTGACAGAAGTATGGAGCAGCATGGCCTCTGCAGTGGTCAGGTGAAACCTCTCGGCCAAAGAAAGAGCACGTCATGCGTATCTGAGACTCTTGCTTCGGAGCCCAGCGAAAAGCGAGTGGCATTGAAAAACCCTAAAACAGAGCCAGAAGATGACCATAATTCGAGCAAGAGGGGCCGGAACTCCAAGAGTAGTAGTAGAGCTAGGAACGCTGTGAGCCCACAACATGGTACGTTGTACCGTGCGGAGGCACACCAACTTCAAGACAACCGAAAGATACGGCGTGCTTTGGACTGCGTACCTTGGCGCTCGGACCCAGATGTTTGGATTGAATACTCCTCCATCTATATGAACATCGAGAAGCCACCGCGGTACACAGAAGCACATAGGAAGGAAGAACTCTGGTTCTGCGCTAGTACGTGGAAGAAAAGGAGGAAGAGTACAAACCTGGTTGACCGATTCCGAACTGAACTGCGACACGACAATGGACTTCGAACTGCATGCGGAACCAATTCCCCGCGCTGACATAATGTTTGCCCGACTTACTCGGCGTCGATGCTTCCAAGCTTGACCCGACGAATTCATCGTGCTGCCCGGCGCCTGTGTTCGCCGCAACGGCATGAGTGAGTGGTCGTTGGCCTAGGCATCGGGTCACGAGCGTGTGGTGCCGTGCATTCCGTGTGGACGCCCTTGGTACATCGTCAAAGACAAAACATTATAACGTTGAATGTGTTCAGTTTATGCGTATTGTGACAGTTGTCTACTCTATGAACATGTCGACCCTTCTTAACCCAGCGTTTCGCTGTTCTTGAACTGGGGGGAAGATGTGGTATAAAACGCTGCCCTGGAGAGTGTGCGTCATGCTTTGACGTAGAAAAATCGGTGTGCGGGGCCGATTTAGTAATTCAAGGTGCGCGGGAATCGTGATGATGGTGATAGCGCTAAAACTATGAGCGCGTCCATGCGCGTGCTCGTGCGTGCACCACGTGGAAAAGCTCCCGAGCCACGGGGACAGCTCGGCTGACCCCAGAAAGCAGAACGCAAGGAAAGGTTCGGGCCACGTCCCGGCTGCTCGTTCTGACCCTCCGTGTCCGGGCCTGGTCCCGGCGTTGAAGTCCTCGGCTGCGTCCTGGACTGGGCATCGCCCCACCTCGCCAGAGAGCAGAACGCAAGGAAAGGTTCGGCCACGTCCCGGCTGCTCGTTCTGACCCTCCGTGTCCGGGCCTCGTCCCGGCGTTGAAGTCCTCAGGTGCGTCCTGGACTGGGCATCGCCCCACCTCGCCAGAGAGCAGAGAGCAAGGGCAGGTTCGGGCCACGCCCCGGCTGCTCGTTCCGACCCTCCGTGTCCGGGCCTCGTCCCGGCATTGAAGTCCTCGGCTGCGTCCTGGACTGGGCATCGCCCCACCTCGCACCCACGTTGGTCTGAAGCGGCGTTCGTCACGGCCAGCTGCTGTTCTGGTCTCGGAGCGAGACGCTGTCCCAGCTCTGTTCGCGGCAGTCAGCGGTACGCTGTTCTCGGCGGCAAGCCCAGGCGTTGACCACCGTACTGGGATGGCCCTGGCGGTTATCTTCTAGACCGAGCCCCGCCTCGGTAGGAACTCCGCAAGCACCAGGCATCGCGCCTCCTGACTACCAGAGAGCTCAAGGTGAAGAGCAACGTTCACGCCCCAAGCGTAGAATGTGAGTGAATGAACAAGAACAATAACTCTCTTCGCGTAGGACCGTTAGCGCGTGTATATCTGTGTGAGTTTATGTTGTGTGTATCCATTTGTCCGTCTTCGTGTGTATAAAAGTCTCTCGTTGTCCTCGAACGTCCTCTGTCCTCATCTGGCTAGCCTGCGCCCACAGTTGCCCACACAAGCACTTAAAGATATTTAGGTACAAACACACAAAATATGCCTTTATAGGCATTATAAAACGCTATAAAAGCCCTTCTTAACCTCTAATTCATGCTCATATATCAAAATGGCGCGATAGAAACGCAAGAAAGAAAATAGACATTTGCCTATAATCCGGTCTCAAGAATCAAAACGATTCGCTATGAAGATAATCGGCAGATGCACGTTTGCACAAAAAAATGCCAGCTTGTTAAGATAAAATTAGTTCATGTGTAAATTGCGCAAATCTATAATGAGTCACGAGAAGGTCCTATTTCTTGACAGCACTTGCACAGCACCTGCAATTGGTCGCATCCATTTGCACAATATTGTAATAGTCATCCGTGCATATAACAACAAAATTTATTACGGGCTCCAGTAAGGCCACTCCTCCCGATATTGCTTTGACTCTACCGATGAAAGGGTCTATGAAAAAAAAGGTACCTTGACCCCTTTTGTCAGGTACCAATAGGACACACAGAAATAGCCCCTCAATCAGTGACCATGCGAGACTTTGTTGCATAGCAAGGAACTTCATTGCAACAATTATCTAAACCTTCTCAATCAACACCACTCATTTGTACACTTCACCCGTCTACTGTTAGTTGAAAGTGTTATGTGGCGCAGGATAAAATACTTATGAGCTGCTTCATGTTTACTGCTAGGCCCTTCTTCAATGAACCCTTCTTTGAGCGAAGAAGCACGTGCGAGAATACAAACCAAAGAATGACAGGAAGATTAAGAAAACGAAAACAAATCAAGCTGCGCCATCCTGCCCACCTGCTATGCAAAGCACCCACTCTAATTTAGGTTTTTGTAGCTACAAGATTACTCCTACTCTCACACTTCTTCTGACAGTCGTGTATAAGAGCTGTTTGTCGAGATTTCGCTTTCGATAAGCCGCTCACTTACGCACGACTAAGCACCTTGAGACTGTCAGATGCTGTGCATCTCACTTTTGGCTCTCGAATGTATTTATTCACTGGAACAATGGTGCGCGCAGGTTCACTTTTCTGAATTATGTAATGCTCAACGGGATCTGAAACGGCAGCACGTGAAGTGGGGGCGGCGAGACACTATGTGCGGATCGATTCAGAGAATGGTGATGAACTCGTACTGCAAATCTGGTGAATGGATAAAGATCAGCGACATGATAATTTTTGCAAGAAAGCTGTAAGCATGTCCAAGAACAATTTCGGAGAGGTGACAATAAAAACCTGTCCTCTAAACGCTTTGTGTAACTATTTCACAAGAGGTTTGAAAATTTGTGGAACTACTTGGGAAACAGCTAAAGCAGTTCCTAAAAGGCTTTCGCCATAATGGACTGCACAAATATAGTTGCGCCGGGTAGGCTGAAGATAAAACTGTTATTTTTGTAGTTTTTTTTTTGCTATTCTTGAACGCCTTTTTAAATGAAGTGCAAGCTTTGGTGAACCTATGTATACTGATAAATGTCACAAATAACAATTCTCGCTTGCATGAGTAGGATATAGTAGGAGACAACTTAGCATCACGCAGATAGCGGCTCCTCTTTTTGTTACCACGTTTTAAATGACACTGCATCTTCAAGTACAGGCCACACACTTCAAAAATACGTGTAAGAAATTATACACGACAGTCCTACGAATAGTATTTTTGCGTTAAAAAATAAAGTATGTGGAAGACAACTGAGAGGAAAGGCTCTCATCATTGTCAGCATATTGGGACCATAAGGGTACTGTTTAGTGTTCCAAAAAACAACAAAAGTGCATGCTCGGATTTCTTACAGTGCCAGTAAACAGACTCCGACTTTTTTTTACACCCCCTCATACAAGCTCGGCTATTCGTAGATTAGACCGCCGTGATCACGTTTACTGAATATTAAAGTGCCGCGCGCTGCGCAGAGCCTCTATTTCGAAAAACAATTCCCACGCGTCTTTCCTCAACTACCGAGCCCCTTGCACACCGTCAACTCGGCGATCGGCGATGTGACGTAGCACGCAGCTCGCTGAAGCAGCTCGCCGATGGGTTTAAATCAGGTGTGAAAAAACAGTAGTTAATTCAACGTGAGTTCCTGTTCCCACCCACACTTACAAAACTTCCCCTTGTTTCTTGGAACTGCGGTGAAAGAACCAGCCTCACAGTTGTTTCGTTCACGTGTACACTCCTCGCTCAAATACAGCGCCTGTGCCCACGTACCAACGTACTTCGCTCTTGACATGTGCAACACGGGTAAAAAGCGTTGCTCTGTCGTCGGTCGCAAATCGAGCGACTGGGCAGCGGAGAAACATCGGCACCGGGTGCCTCACGATGGGGCCCTGCGTGCTACATGGCTGAAGCGAATCGGCCATCTAGCGACGTACGTCGGGGACCTGATCGTATGTGGTCGACACTTCGCACCTGACCCTTACACGGTTGACCCGCGGCTAATGGCGTCAGTGAAGCGGAAGTGCGTTGTGACTGATCAAGTTCGCCGATGATATCAATCGCTGACGTGGTGCACGTTGCAGAAGTGGGCCGAGTCTCGACGATGGGCTACGCCTTCCTCTTCAGGAAAGAGAGACGGGGGCAAGGCCACGCGGAAATATGAAACTAGCTTAGACCGATGTTTTAATCCCTGTAACTTCCTTAATATAGCACGCATTCGCAAAATTCTTGGGCAGTATGTTCGCAAAGAAAAAACTGCACATATCTGTCTCTTAAAAAATTTTAGACCTCAGGGCTGTTTACTGGCCCTTTAGGAGTGGTGGATTGAGTCACTGTCTGTCATGTCATCCAATGAAGCTTTCTTACGTTGGTGGCAACATTGACGTCTACCCACCTACATAACTTTTAAGGTTAAAGTCTTTAATGGTTCCTACTCACAGCATCCGACCGTCTATCGGTCCGTGCCCTGGAATGGTCCCAGATGTTCTCTCTTCCCCTCACACTCTTTCATTAATTATGTGATGTCACAGTGGTGTGAGTGGCAACGCCTTTTGCCAGGCGTCTCGTTGCAGAAGTCGACTTTCTCGAACGGCTACCAAGCGGTTTAGCGAGGGTTTTACGGCAAACAAATGGAAGAAGCTTTCCAGAATGTTAATTCCCTGGTTATTACTCGCCAAAAGAAGAATGACTGAAGCGCATGTGGTGAGTCACTGGACACCAAGGCCATGAAGTTGCGTTCTAGCGACAACAGCGAGTGGCCGCATCACCGGGCAATCATGCCAGCGAAGCAGATGAAAAAAAAATTAAAAGACTCAGCGTAAATTACAAAGTGTTTTTGGTGAAGCGGATGGAAAACAATGAAAAGACTCTGTGTAAATTACAAAGTGTCTATGGTGAAAACCTAAGGCCCATCCGCTAGGAGTGTCACGCACAAAACTACAGTAAAAAAGACGTTGCATAGTCAGTCAAGTGGGCACCGACCTTCACCAAACACAATTTGAGATTTACAGTGTCCTTGAATTCTTTTCTTCTTTTTCCCCGTTTCCCAGTGCAGGTTGAATACTGGGTTCAGCCCTGAATTGTTTTTTGTCCTTGTTGTGCTTCCCTCTTGAATTTGCTGCAATGCACGAGTTACGCGTAACAGTTACGTCACTCGCTCTATGGGTGTAGATTGAGCGTTTACAACATTGTCACTTATCTTAGTTCGTTATGACAATTTCTATAATTTTTTTCAGTTGATCTTATCTCTTCTTTTTCTGTTTCTTTCTTACTACTTTGTTTCCCTGCTAATGTTCAGCATAGCAAACAAAACGTAGTCTACGCATTCTTTCTACCTACCTTATATTCCTTCTCTCTATGTCAGTTCATAACTGTAAAGAACAGTGTTTCTGCTCGCAATGTAGGATAAGTCTCTGTTCGCAATGTAAAGAATACGTTTCTCATGCATAAAGAGAAAAAAAACGTTTCTATGGCATCGTTGTTTGTAAAACCACAGTAAGGCTGATCATGATGCTATAAACAGCAATTACTGCGTGTGAGTAGCCAATGCGCATGCAGTTCCAACCACTAACAAGAAACCTGAGTGCGACTCATGGTACCTAATTAGGAAATTTTTTACTGCTAATCTCCAACTTTTAAAAAATTAAGGCATCTTGATGAGAAGCTTGTGTTCAGCACATAGTTAACTTGCAGAGGGCAACATGGCCAGAAAAAGAACACTGCCATCAGGCAACACAGTACAAAAGTAACCTAACCTCTACGTGCCCCTGCATTGCAAACGTGAAGGTGACTTTTGTGCATAGGAGCTCCGTCAGTGTTATTTCTTTCCTACAGCTGCGTGAGGCCGCAAGAGGTGAAACCTGCAGCGTATATCCATCTATGGCACACGAGAAGCTCCAGCATTGCCTGGGATATCAATGGCTCGCGGGCCACGTTCCTGTGGCCATTCATCAATAACGCTTCGCGATGCGGGTACGCCACCAGTGGAAGAAACGAAGAACCAAGTAGTGTAATGCAAAAAAAAAAAACAAGAAAACTTGGCGAAATGGAGACACATAATGTTATCGCAGGAAGTGGCGTACGAAAAAAGTAAAAAGGAAAAAATGGCATCCTTAGTTCGCTCGCTATAGAGACAAAGCCACCGCTGCTCCGCCGTGATCACCTCACGCTTCGGCCAGAAAGAATCATATTGGTTGTATTGCTGGGCATTATTGCGTCGTTGATGTCTAGAAGTTGAGCCTGGGGGTCAGTCTGGAAAGAACGTACGGAACATAGAGATATGAAGAGGAAACTGCCGAGCAGAAGAAACTGGCACCCACGTGCCTGCACAACCTACTGGTGAAGACCAGGCGGAGAGAAAAAAAACGTGAAGAAAGTAGTGCACGGACAATTGTAGGGGACAGATGGTTCCTTCCAATATATGCCGGCGGCATCTCCTCACTGTACGGAGCCTTTCTTTTCCTTTGACTTTCGTGAAGATATGACTACTACCACCTCACTACCTAGTGACGTGGCCTTCCACTAGTTTTTTTTTTTTTTTTGCTATGGTCATTCTCTGTGCTGTCTTAAAATTTCCGCTTCTCCTTTCTTGTTAGTCTAATCTGTGCAATGAAATAGCCGCGAAAGCTTTCCCAGAAGCCTCTCCTGGTGATGTGATAAAGCCCTCTGCGTCGTCGTGAATAGTCACAACCTCTCAGAATATTGATGCTGAGACAGAGACACTAGCCTCTTACTTCCATGCCACAACACAGAAAAGAAGCGTATTACTGCGATGACTTCAAAGAGCTTTTTTCGCAAAAAATGCGGCGTCGGCATCGGTGGTTGTGAGAAAAAATTATCTTCGCGGATTCAAAACTCTAGAAAGATGCAAATAAAATAAGTGATACAAATTTTGTGTTTCAGTGGATATGTAACCCATGTCGTTTTTATGGCAAGCGGGTGGTCTACCACAGAGCCTCGACTCGGCTTGCGAATGCAGTGAGAACAGCGTTTCCTGCTTCGAAATCAAGTGTGAGTAACTTTCATGATTTAAAAACGTTAATTGATTGATATGTGGGGTTTAAGGATCCAAAATTACCATAAGATTATGAGAGACGCCGTAGGGAAGGGCTCCGGAAATTTCGACCACCTTGGATTCCTTAACCTGCACCCAAATCTTAGCACATGGGCCTACAGCATTTCCACCTTAATCGGAAATGCAGCCACCGCAATGATTTAAAACATACGCGTCCTGTCAACATGATTCACAATACATCGTACGATAATGCCGTAATAATTCGTGGTAAAAGCGTACATTGTCATCGGGCGTCAGGACCTGGAATTAACATACTGACTTCATAGTTGGAAGCCAGTCACTCACTACAGAAGGCCCACAAGCTAGCGCACCCGTAAGGCTATGCAGTGGGTGGATAGCAAGGTCAAAATAATTTCCTACACTAAGTGTTTAGGTATGCACTAGGAACAGAATATTTCCATCGCGTTCAATATTAAATAGCAAAACTTAAGGTTCCCCCAGTATTTTTGTCTCTTCTGAAACCAAGTGCAGTTGCTCTGTGGCACCGGTTGAGAATTTGTACCAGGAATGAGGCTATAAACCTTAAACATATCTTAAAATAATGCTCACTTCTTTATTGGTACACTTATCAATTTGCGATAGTCTGGCGGCAATCATTATAGTGCATAGTGCACGGGGCATGACCAAATAGAACTGGTGTCATTGGCGTTCACACCTCGCTAATTGCAGCAGCCATCGTGTGATTTCTGCTCGAAGGAGGACATCGATTTCTGTAACACGAGGTATTCTTTCCAGTCCTTCATCCTCCATACTTCTCTAAATCCCATAGCCATTGCTTCAAAATGAGCCAATGGTTTATACTGAGGCTTATTACGATATCTTCAGGATTTATTATTGTTTTTTATGGCGAAAGCTGTTATGATATCACACATACAGCCAATATCGGTAGCTTAGTTGTTCTGGGCCACTGACACTGGTGTACGTAACCGCTATTATGTCTAATGAAAAAAAAAACTTGTCATGTACAAAAAGCCTCTACGTGGCATTCCCGTATTCATACACTATAGAAGCTCATCGACAAAAAAAGCCTTAAGAGGCGTCATATCAAGCTAGAATCAAGTTAAGCAATGTATCATTGTGGTATAGGAGGATAAAATAACAACCTGAGGTCACAATACGCAACCTGCGTAAATAGCGGGTGGTTTAAAGCTTCTGACCTTTTAAAAGACGTGCAAGCCACAATCAAGACATGAACGCAATGCCCCACAGATGTTTTGTGGAAACAGCAATTTTCCACAAAATGTATCATAACAGCATAACATGCGCTTTCCTGCTACGAAAAGATTAACATTTAGGGCATAGAAAGATCAGTGCAACCCTATTTGTAGTAGTTGCCTGAAGATAATTTATAATGAGATCTTTATTGGCCAGTTCCCAAGCTTTCGCTGTGACTGCTCTGGTATTCCGAACTGGGTTCTATAATGTGGAAACATCAGACGCGTTGCAAAGTATTTGTCTGTCGCAGCCGGTGTCCGTAACAACTACCTCGCCAAAAGTGAAAAACAAGAATGACATAAAATAAACTGTCCCAGACTGAACAGGGTTACAACCTCGGCACTCTCAATGGTAGCCCGGCATTCTGCCATAGATACATTCTGGTGCTCGGAATTACGTCACCGAAACGCCCTCTACAGCCTCTTCATGTCCTCAGAGAACGGTGTTCACATGGCTTAAAGGCGTTGAATCACATGGCTTAAAGAGTGAAGTAACAAACAGGCGTCGCACAATCGGGGTTGTGTAAGCGGGTGCCACGAAGTTCGAATTGTGTGGTGAGTGGGTCGTTGAATGCTGCCAATTCGTTACAAAGGGCTCAACAATATTTATTCAATGTCACGTAATACTATGCACATTATGCCCCGCAAAGTGCACATAACGTTCGCATACGTTTAGGGGGCGCCTGGCTGCTCTAAAGAAGGGCGAGTAATGGCATGGCACTTGCTTTTCTACTCAACAGTTGTGTCTTATGGTTTAATGGGAGCTTTTCAGATATACCCGCATTAGTAGACCCAAGAGAGTTTCCAATGATATTACAATGGGCTCTCAGAAATCCCGCTCTTCCAGGTTTCGCTAGGATGACTCTGGTATGTTTGCGCGTATGCGTGGCGTTTATTTTTTCTTTTTTAAGTTTCGCCGCTTACTAAACCAACGTATATTGAGTACCATGCGACCCGAGAGTAATAATGTACCATAAGTCACTCTGAATAAATAAATAAACAAAAAGCAACTCACTAGGTCTGTACTTCACAAGTTTAAGAGGAAGGCTAAAGAACTCTGTTTCTCGTAATTTGATGTACTCTCATTTCTATCCAAACATGTTCAATCTCTAGCATGGTTGTGCTGTCGCCGGAACCGAAGCGTTGCATGCAAGCTTTATGAACCACACCCGGTGCTGCACTGCCTGTGTGGCTCGCAGACCTTTTACAAAAAGGACGATGTTATGTTACGACGCCATCGTGTCACACCGCCTTATATATGCACCGCAAATGTTTTTGTCTGTGACGCCGTGATGACACCTTATCTTGATCACGGTGTCCCAGAGTCCTATGGTAGCATTGTGGTACTATCATTATCTTTTTGTATCACTAGCTAAGGCCGTCAACGCCTCCCTAAATAACTTTAGTCGTTTTGGTGTGGCCCTTATTATAGTTTTATTATTCTCCTGCGTTCTCTGCAGGTGTTCTTTCTGGTAATATGTGGGGTTTACCGTCTCAAAACCATCACATAATTATGAGAGACGCCGTAGTGGAGGGCTCTGAATACTTCGACTACCTGAGGTGTGTTACGTAAACCCAAATCTGAGCACACGGGCCTGCAACATTTTGGCCTTCATCAAAAATTAAGCCGCCGCAGCCGGGATTAAATCCCGTGACATGCGCGTGATCAGCCAATGTGGGCGTTGTTTGATCAAGCAGCTTGTTGTTATCAATCATATGTAATTATCACAAAGGTAAAAACAGCATAGATAGAAGGAATGGTAATGTTTGGGCTGAAATGTTTGTGTGGAATCTCTGTTCGAAAAATATTGTTTATTGTAATTCAGCTTTGAATACCAGCTTTCAGGACCTTGTAAATTTTTCAAGAAGGCTCTTGGCTATGATTGGCAATAATAAAAAAGTAAATACAAAGGCTACAACAGAGGTTAATGTCGTAGAACTTTTCAAGCGGCTTCTCTTTAGGGAAGTTATTGATACTCGTCTGAGGATACGATTTATCAACACGTGTTACAAGAAAAACAAACCATGATTGCAAAAGAGGGCTAAAATCTTCAATCAAAAGGGAAGAGCGACCATGTCAAAATGCCCTGTAATAAATGTTGCTTTCCTACAAAACATGGCTGAGATTTCAATTTTTATGACTTCGTACGTAAATGCCTCACGCGAGATTACACGCAGCGCGCATATCGAAAAGACTGTAAATCCTCTTCTCTGATACTCTTGTAACGCTTCCGTGTTTTGGCAGTTCAGCGCAGACGCAAAAATACTTTCTTTTTTTTTCTTGTACCTGATCTGGACATTTTTAGAACCATGAGGAGGAATCATTTCAACACCAGAGGCTGCGAATGCTTTGAAAATTCTCTCTTTTTTCACACGTTTCGTGATTTGCTAGATGCAGAATCTTATTCAGTGCGGAACTTGAATTAGCGCGTTGCTCTTGGCGCATGGTACATGCTCGCACAAAAGAATAAAAAACAAATGAACATATATTAGAGCAAAAAGGGAAATTTCGATGTCAAATATGACGCTGGTATAGATATCAATGAGCATGATTCGCATTTATAGTGCTGAAAGTCTCCACGCGTTCTTTCCTTATATTTTCATTTCTTATTCAGAAGACTCTCATATGGTTTCGGGATGCAGGTCGGTAGTTTAATTACCAGTGCAATTGGAGACACAAAATATATAGCATTTTTTTTTCTGACGAAAGCTTTTCAGCCCGGGCCTGGAATGCTAAACTCATAATTCCAACTTTGGACGTGAAGCTCGATTCGTAACTTAGCATGTTAAGATAGCTATATTTCAGATGTATGGTAAATAAAAATTCTAGCTGAAGACATTTTGAAAAGTTATTGAGCGTTAACATGACACTAAATTTCAGAAAAGCTGAATGGTGATCTTCCCAGATAATATGACCTTTAAAATAATCTTTTCTCCCCTGTGGATGAGCGGAAAGAGTGCACTCGTGGAATCATTACACTTGCGAAATTTGAAGTTCTCAGATAAACTAAATGAGTGTGGTGGTGCATCGCCACTCAGTGGTGCGTGTGAGTAAACAGCGCATGCGCTTCATACGCGCCTTGCACTTAGGTGACAGATGTGACCAAATGTATCAATCGGCAATTTGTAAAAGATAAGGTTTAGGCGATTCCCAACACATGATTTTCCGTTCGTCCTCTTCTGCTTGACAGCTCCATACATCTGCCTACAGCTGCGTAGACGTTTGAAAATAGCCATTGCTGAAGCTGAAGGTATAGCGATCCGTGTCAATTTAAGAATAATATCCGTAGGTTAGCGTGCCAAAACCTTGATCATACTGATACACAACAGCCGGCACAGCCTTGCTGCAAGAAAGAGAAAGACGACGTTGGTGGTTGGTCGTTGATGAACTGTCGCCATCTTGCTCGCCAAGCATGGTGCATCGTATTTAATTTATTGAATAAGTTACCCGTAACATTACTGGTGGAGGTGGACGACTCCCGTACCTCGATAGAGACGCGCAGCGGCTGCAACACCGGAGACTCTTCGGCTACTTCAACTGCCAGTGCCTCATCCCCACCAGTCTCTCGATCCGAGTCGACAACCTACGTCACCCTGCCACCCCTGCGGGATCTTGGAACTTTCTCCGCTGACGGTATCATCGGCGTTGACTCATGGCTGCACCGGTATGGGCGAGTCAGGGCTACCCACCGCTGGGATCCCACGCTCATGCTCGCCAATGTTGTGTTCTACCTCGACGGCACACCGCGGACATGGTTCAAAATCAACGAAGCCAAAATCACAAGCTGGGATTGCTTCAAAACGAAGATACGTGATCTTTTCGGCGATTCATCTGGTCGTCAGCTCGCTGCCAAGAAGACTCTCGCCACTCGCGCCCAGACGTCTACTGAATCGTACGTCTCATACATTCTTGACGTCTTGGCACTTTGTAGCAAGGTCGACCAGCGCATGTCAGAAGAAGAAAAAGTTAATCACGTCCTCAAAGGGATTGCTGACGATGCCTTCAACCTGCTGGTTTTTAATAATGTCACGAGCATCAACACGGTTTTGACAGAATGCCGCCGTCTAGAACAGGCTAAAGCCCGCCGCGTCACCCACGGCATCACACGCCTGCCAAACACAGCTGCTACTTCATCTTGTGATGACGCCGTTCACCCAATTCGCCGATGTGACAACCTCAACCACATCATTCATTGCGAGGTCAAGGCAGCCCAACCCGTAGCTACTCCATTTCTAACATCTCACTGATACAAGCCGTCGTTTGTCAAGAATTGTCGAACGTCGGCCTACACCCTATTCAACCAGTCTACTCTGCCGAGCCTTTTTATCGCCGTCACTCCGCTCCTCGCTTTGGTTCTAACCACTCTCGACAGTGCAATTTGTCCGAATGGCGTACACAGGACGACTAGCCTATATGCTTCAACTGCCGACGTGTTGGTCATATTGCTCGCCACTGCCGCAATCACTGGGCTTCGCCGACACACTATGGGCCTCCTACCCAGGCCACGTCTGTCTACCAGTCGTCCTTAACATTTGATTTTGATTCCCCTATGCCGACCCCATCCTCTGATTCTGCCGCACTTCTGACGAGACCTCGTTATGCCCACTCACCATCCCCTGCTCGCCGTCAATATCGTTCGCCCCCACAACGCCATCCTGCCTCTCCGACCTAATCGCAGCACCCCTGACCGGAAAACTAGGCACTGCAGCTTCTAGAGGTGAAGCTGCATTGACGACGACCTCTGCAAGAAATCCTCGTGTAACAATACCGACCACCCGGAATCTGTTGAACGTTACTTTAGACAATGTACCTGTGTGCGCGTTTAATCGATACCGGCGCGCATGTGTACATAATGAGTGCGGCTCTTCATCGCCGCCTAAAGAAAGTTATCACACCCGCCTTGAATCGAGCCGTTCAATTCGCCGACGGGGGAACTGCCGCCATTATTGGCATGTGCTTTGCCCGTGTGACTATCGCCGATAGAAGCTCTGCTGTTTTTCCACCATTATAGAAAATTACCCTCATGAAGTAATTCTAGGCATGGAGTTTCTAACCGCTCACTCGGCCCTTATAGATTGTTCAGCCGGCTGTCTTGACCTTGAAATGCCTCTACTTTCTGATCTGACCAACCCACCCCAAAGTCGCCTTTGCTGCATTGATTTCGCTCGCCTTCCACCAAACTGTGTCACACATATCTACATCTTCTCTACACCACCTGTACCTGACGGCGATTACATGGTGGCACCAATTCATGCCGTGATGCTTACGCATGGCGTCGCTGTTCCGCACACCATCTTGACAATCGTTGAAAATCACACACGCCTTCCTATTGTCAGTTTCGCGCTCACTGCCCAAATTCTTCCACAAGGTATCTCCTTGGCCAAAGTTACTGCTGTACAAGACCATACGGTTGAACCCTTCAGATTGGATGATTGCTGCACCTCAGACCATGAACCAACTCTATCACGTTCATCGGGCGTCGACGTTGATTGATTTGATTTGTGGGGTTTAACGTCCCAAAACCACCATATGATTATGAGAGACGCCGTAGTTAAGGGCTCCGGAAATTCCGACCACCTGGGGTTCTTTAACGTGCGCCCAAATCTGAGCACACGGGCCTACAACATTTCCGCCTCCATCGGAAATGCAGCCGCCGCAGCCGGGAATCGAACTCGCGACCTGCGGGTCAGCAGCCGAGTACCTTAGCCACTAGACCACCGCGGCGGGCGTCGACTTTGACCACATGGTACCATCAGACCTCGCTCCTGATCAAGCAGAAGCGCTTCGTCACGTCCTGGAGTTCTATAGTGACATTTTCGACTTCACCAGCACGGCTTTAAGCCGAACGAAAGTTGTTACTCATCGCATCAATACCGGTGACGCGAGTCCCATTCACTGACGTCCATACCGTGTTTCCACGTCCGAACGTACAGTCATACAACAGGAAGTCGAAAAGATGCTTGAAAAACACATAATCAAGCCCTCTTGTAGCCCCTGGGCTTCTCCTGTCGTCCTGATCAGAAATAAGGATGGAACATGGCGCTTTTGTGTAGATTATCGGCATCTCAACAAAAAATATTACCACGAAGTATGTTCATCCGTTGTCTAGAATTGACGATGCCTTAGACTGCCTTTACGGTGCTATGTATTTTTCCAATATCGACCTTCGATATCGCTATTGGCAGATCGCTGTGGACGAGATGGACCGTGAGAAGACCTCGTTCGTCACTCCTGATGGTCTTTATCACTTCAAAGTTATGCACTTTGGTCTGTGTAATGCGCCGGCCACATTCGAAAGAATGATGGACTCATTGCTCCTGCCATCCTGCCATTGCTCCTAACATAAGCATAACCTGCTTATGTTATTTAGACGACGTCATCGTTTTCTCGCCCACATTCGACTCCCATCTCAACTGTTTATCGGCGATTCTTGAGGTTTTTCGTCGAGCCGGACTTCAACTGAACTCTTCGAAATGCCACTTTGCTTGTCGTCAAATAACCGGACTTAGCCACATCGTCAATGCCGAAGGAGTCCGCCCGGCTCCCGAGAAAATTCGCGCTGTCACGGACTTTCCTGTTCCGAAGTCAACAAAGGACGTTTGCAGTTTTGTGGGCTTGTGCTCCTACTTTCGACGGTTCGTTAAGGAATTCGCCATCATTGCACGCCCATTCACAAACCTCCTGAAGAAGTACACCCCGTTTTTTCGGGGCTCTGATCAAGCCTCAACTTTTTTCTCAGCTCACGACGCTCTTTACAACCCCGCCGATTTTAGCTCATTTCGATCCATCAACTCCAACCGAGGTTCGCACTGACGCTAGTGGGCACGGCATTGGGGCAATGCTATTGCAACACCAACGCGGACATGACCGTGTTATAGCATATGCAAGCCGACTGCTATATACCACCGAGCACAACTAATCAATCACGGAGCGTGAGTGTCTCGCTCCTGTGTGGGCAGTCACCAAGTTTCGCCCATACCTAAACGGGCGTCCATTCCGGGTAGTCGCCGACCACCACGCGCTCTGCTGGCTGGCCTCACTCAAGGATCCCACAAAACGCCTCGCTCTTTGGTTCCTACGATTACAAGAATACACGTTCACTGTATCGTACAAAACAGGGCGGTCACATCAAGATGCGGATGGTTTATCACGCTACCCTGTGGAAGAGGCTGCCCATACTGACACCTTTCCAGACCTTCTGTCTGTGATGCAGCTACTAAACCTTAGCCATGAACAACGCCGGGATTCTTCTCTGTGAACCATCATTGACAAGTTTGAGTCAATGCCTCGCGACGCATCTCTATGAATGTTCCTGGTAAAAGACGGGATCCTGTCTCGCCGTAACCTCGATCCATATGGTCCTGACTCGCTCCCCGTCATACCAACACATCTTCGTGTGACTGTTCTCAACCAACTTCATGACGCTCCTTTGGCGGGCCACTTGGTCGTCTCACGCGCATACGACCGTGTACGTCGTCGTTTCTTTTGGCCTGGTCTTGCCCGCTCTGTTCGACGCTACGTCGCCGCTTGTGAGCCCTGCCAGTGCCGCAAAAAGCCATCTTCTTACCAGCTGGATTTCTTCAGCCGACGACATTCCCATTGAACATTTTTTTCGAGTTGGCCTCAACCTGCTTAGCCCATTGCCGGTCTCCAGCTCCGGCAACAAATGGATCGCTGTCACCACTGACTATGCGACACGGTACGCTATCACACGAGCACTTCCGACGAGTTGCGCAACCGATATGGCTGACTTTTCGGTATATGATATTATTTTAGTACACAGAGCTCCACGCCAACTTCTCACTGACCGGGACCGGACCTTGCTATCTGCTGTCGTTGATGAAATCCTGCGCTCTTGCTCTGCCAAGCACAAGTTTGCCACTTCGTACCATCCGCAAACGAACGGTCTTACGGAGCGCCTCAACCGCACCATAACCGACATGCTTTCTAAATACGTGGCAGGCCGACCACCAGGACTGGGACGTTCATTTCCCATTTGTGACGTTCGCATATAATTCGTCACTTCACGACACTGCCGGCTATCCACCATTCTGTCTTCTATACGGCCGAGAGCCCGCCCTACCCTTTGACACCTTGCTGCCCTCGGTCACTGAGTATGCCGGCAAAGCCATCGCGCGAGCCTACCACGCACGCCAAATCGCCTGCAGCCGCCAGCAGGCCTCGCAGGAGCACCAAAGACAGCTCTACGATTCCCATCATCAAAACATGCACTTTTCACCGGGTTCCCTTGTCCTCCTCTGGTCCCCCGCTCGGCGTGTAGGGCTTTCTGAAAAACTGCTGTCACGCTACACTGGACCATACCGCGTCGTTCGCCAGGTGACTGACGTTACATACGAGGTCGTTCCAGCTGATTCAACGTCATCATCGTCACTTTCAAGTGACATCGTGCACAGAGCTCGACTCAAGCCTTATCACCCTCCTTCTACAGCATCCGAGTTGCTCAAGCACCAAGACGGTGCTTCTAGCGCCGGGGGTTATGATACACAACAGCTGGCACAGCCTTGCTGCAAGAAAAAGAAAGATGACGTTGGTGGTTGGTTGTTCATGAACTGTCGCCATCTTGTTCACCGAGCACGGTGCATCGTATTTATTTATTAAATAAGTTACTCGTAACATTATTATGAAACACTCCAAAGTGTAAGGTTCCAGAAAGTTTGACAATCTCTTGCTCTTTACCGCAGCCTGCCCTCGCACAGTGCACGGGCCTATGCTATTTTGCCTCCGTCATTACGTGGCTGCTGCTACCAGAATAAAACCCTTGACCTTGCGTTCCGCAACAGAGCAACACAACTACTATTCCAGCGCAGCGGAGAATTGGTGTCAGTTTCAAGGAGATTGTTGAAAAAAGAAGACACTTGAAAAGATAGTGTCCACCAGCAGAAGAACGACTAGGCCGCACTAGAGTGAAAAAAAAAACATAAAAAAATTGTATTCTCCTAAACTTCAAATCTTAAGTATTCGTTTCATGAGTTGTGTTTTTTGCTGATTTTGGTTATTTTCAGTCGCAGCTTTGAGGGCCATCGACCTTG
This sequence comes from Rhipicephalus microplus, assembly GCF_013339725.1. Lineage (NCBI taxonomy): Eukaryota > Metazoa > Arthropoda > Arachnida > Ixodida > Ixodidae > Rhipicephalus > Rhipicephalus microplus. The sequence goes on from NC_051169.1 coordinate 97,447,610, forward strand.
CTTTCTGATAATAAGATCAAGCTTTCATTACATTAACCACCTATAGCAAACTACAAAAGGTAGGCAGGCTTGCCTTGTTTGTCCGCTTTTTATTTATAGTTCTTTCTTCTCCCTTCTAGTGTAGGGCAACTGAAAATGTGTCACAGTTTTAGTTGAATTCACACGAATGCTATATATATGTATCACTGACGTGTTGTTTGCTAGCTTATTCACACCTGTGCGCACGTTTTCTATATTAATAATTTTCTCATTCTGTGGGCGAAGGTTCTAACAAGCCTCACTAAGCTCAACTGTTAAAAAGGGAAAGAGTATAAAAAATATAGGGATGTTAACCATTTAACCATATTTAGCCCAGTTTGCTACCATATAAACCAAACTGTCAAGTTCTCATCAGCCACAAGGGCCTAAAACTACATGCCTGAATCATCTTCAAATAAATACACCAAGGAGAATGCATGAGTAGCACAGCGTGAACATATAAATGACTGTCGAAGAGACAAGAGTACACAAAAGTGCGCCATCACGGACTATTTAGGGAACGCCGAGTGAAAAGCAAGAACCTTCTTGGTGATGGCTGCCGTATGTCTGTAAGCATTGTGGAAACGTTTCCCAAGTTGACAGCTCTTCTATTATGCTGCGTATGGCTGCATGATGTATGAATTAGTATAAAGGTTATAAAGCTTTGTTGGCAGAAGGTGCAGTCCCATTCTTGTTGCCGTAATTACTTTGTCTTTACCCAGCAATTCACCGCAGAGAGCAGTTGCTCCTTCAGCCCTCTCTGGTGTTGCCTAGGTTGAGCTAACCAGACAAATGCGCGAATATAGATCAATTTCGTAGAGGCGTTACACCCATGGTAGCAGCGAAGATTACTAAAACAGCTTATGCACATTTAGTATTTATGACAATGAGCGCTTCTCAACAGGACACTATAGCGTACGCAAAATATTCTTCAAATGTCGGTGCTGTTTGATTTCCCTCGTTCACAGAATAACCACGAATATCTGTTCATTGGATAAAAATGAGACTATCTGCAGATGAAAAACGAGTTATTCTCATTCTTTGAAGAATATCACTCCGGTTGTCACGAGCATGTTGTTCAAATTTTTGTTCAAACGCACAAGCTAACGACCACGCTTCTGTCCATAAGGTAAGTTTCTGCTACCAGCATAGCCGTCTGGTTGTGCTGACTGAAAAAAGACAAGCGAATTGCAAGAAATGATTGTATCGCACTGCTAATGCCTACCAGAGCACTTGACCTGATTGTTTATGCCATGCGACTCGCGACGCTTCCAAACGCGTCAGACTATGCGGACGCCGAGTGAGTGGAAAGGGGTGGAGGTAGGAGAGGACCTAGTGAAGGGAGCGCCTGAGCTATAGGACTGTCAGAAGTGCAGCCGCGGCCTACGAGATGGCACGCAACTATGGAAATTTCGACCACCTGATGCTGCATACGTGCACTGACATCACACTGTACACGAACCTTAAACATTTTAGCCTGCATGAAAATGCGATCGCCGCTGCCGAAATCGAACCCATGACCTTCGGGTCACCAGCCGAGCACCATGACTTGCTTCACCGCGGGGACTACATCACGCTTGACCAATGTCTTGCGAACAAGGCCGAGTGGTCAGCTGAGCACAACGGTTTTCTGCTCCAGGGACACCATCCATCGAGAATGACTTCGGTGTTGGCTCCTATGAAAGAATTTCCTTCATCTTCCTTCTAATTTTCGTTCACTTTCTCAATTTGATGTCAAAAAAGTGAAACCTTGTCTATTAGGAAGTATTGACGAGGACCAAATGTTTACCCTGGTAATATAATGCCTACTCACCAATCTCATACTTCCGGTTCGTACAAAACATTTCAGTGTAACATTGTTCACCTGCACTACAAAACTACTTCGGTAAGTAAAATATGAGTTATGTCAGTCACAGAGAAGCGGGAAGAAGTAGGGAAAGAGATTTATGATATTTTCTGATTGACAGTTTTGACACTTACAAAGGACACAAGCTTACAAAAAAATACGTGTCATAACACCTTGAGTTGCAGGTATTCAGTGACCGAATTTTTATTTACGGAAGCCCTCAATGGACGTTCAGCAAAAGATTCAAGCAATATTCAAGCACGTAACAAAACTAGGACTGCGAGCTGACAGCGACAAGGTCATTCCAGCAGAAAACGTAGCTGCAGCGGGAACCTAAGTGTGGCACTGAATTGACGTACATGGACAGCCGTGACCCAGATTAAGACGTAACTCGATAAGACCAAGCAAGCGTTTCCTAATGCAATGTGCTTAGGGTAAAAAAAGTCGCTGCCAAAATGACAATGTGGGGTTTCCTTCAGTCTTGATGTCGTGCTGTATTCTCCTTGTTTCTTTTCTCTCATGTTTTTATTTTTACGCAGAGAGATTACCCGCATGTTTTGCTTCCTGTCCGATGCTAGTGCGTTTTACCGTGTAGGCCTCAAAGCGCTGAAGCAATGTTCAAGAAAAATATGGGAGTGTGAATGTGACCTTCGTCATTACATGGAAACTTCCTTCAGAGGTGATCATCTTTAGAGACATACATTCATACAGTCGTGCATAGAAGCGAGCAGAGGGCGCGGTGCTCCCGCTAGTGCAGCTTTTCCGGTTTCTTTACTCTAATGGCTTTGCTCCTCAAACTTTCCTGACCTTTTGTTATGGCTGTCAGCTCTAGTAAATATGCAAGTTTGACAAGATTTTTTACCTTATGTGTTTTCGGTCTTGAACAACTTTGTGTCCAAAACGGAAATATCAAAAATTTTTCTCTGTTTCCCTTTTATTGCTTTCGTCGCGAGGAGATGATAGAATGCAATTGCAGCGTCCGACAGATCTTCGCAACTCCGCTCGTACTGGACCAATACTGGTAATTTTTGCAGCGGTGAATTGAGAAGGCGAAGAACTCTTTCACTAAATTAGATCCGAGGCTACTTGAAAAAAAATTGAAGGGCCTTTTAACACTATACAAACCGCATCTGAAGACAGTTGCAGGAACATTGTCGGCATGCAGCAAGGCAGTGTCATAACACCGATAATTTTTTATCTCGTTAAGCTTTCCCGAGCACGAAAATGGCATAGGGCAATGCATGGCACCATATACGCAAAGGACATCGTCGTTTGGGTAATGTTAGAGAACTTACAAAGAAATCTAGTAGCCATCATAGACCTTAAATGAGGTGGCTGAAGAGTTTGTAATAAAGCCGGTCGTGTTTGTTCGCTAGATACATGCTTATTTTTGTGCTACCGCCCTAAGCTTATGGGAAAACATGCCAAAGGTTACAGCCATCCTACTGTATGAAAAAAAGTTTGAGTGCGTGCCAAAGAATAACAACAATTACCCAGAATCGAGCAGATTGATGTGCTTGGAGTCATCGTACATCGTAGCATGCTACGGTACCAACAGAGTAACATTAAAAAATCGGGACCCATAAAGTTTCCAATCACCAACAGACATCTGGGTATGAAGGAGGCCAGTGTTGCCAGACTCACTCTTTTCCGCCTTTAGTCACACCGCCTATACTTGGCCGCCTGCAAGCACTGGTGTAATGCGAAGAATGCCCACACGAATGCTCGAATGAGGAGAGCACTCAAGATGGCACGGTGCGTTCCAGATAGTACGAGCGTGCAACTTTTGCTACAGCCGGGCGTCCACAACATCCTGGAAGAATTGTTATAGGTAAAAAGATTCTCGAAAATCGAGAGATTCGTCAGGGCATGAACGGGCATGATCATTCTCGATAAATTCGTGATCCCCCATCACATGCAGTACGGTGTAAAGACGTCCCGTTCCTTCCAAGCTCGAAAAAGGAAAATTTCAAAGTGCTAACCTACTTAAGAACATGCTTGCCAAACATAGTTAGGACCGAAGGAAGACCAGAGCCAGAAATTCACTTTAGGCTTTCAGTGAGGACAAAAAGACGCTGTTTGCATACACAGCAAAATCCACACATTGATGCGATTTTGCAGCGTCAATCTGTAGCACTTAGTAATATCTGATCAGTTTGTGAAGGATACGCGGTAAAAATTCTTGAGTGTGCTTTTTTTAATGGAAGCATAGACCCTTGCCCTCGCAATAAGTTGCCCCGGTTCGAAATACGTACTCATTCATTCGCAAACGACCATCTGAAATTACGCAAGAAGCAGCACTGCACTAGAGGCCACGGCTATACAGAAAAATAATGTTCTCTATGAAAGCATCAGCTCCGAAGACATGCACTATGATTGGCTTGTGTGAATCGAACGTGAGATCTGCGTGAAGCTGATTCGCACAATGAAGGAAACGTGACACAGCAGGAAAACATCACTGCGTACGTGATCACGGCAGAGTGGTCCCTAAAACTATTCCACAAGTAAAAGTGAGTTGGGTAACTAGACGCGACGCGAACACAATATTACTAGCCACCTGCTTTTCCATGCGACAAGGAGGCGTTTTCGACGCGTTAGAGACAGAGAGAGTGCTTCAGGAAAGAAGGCACGAAAAGTACGCTGTATTGCGGCCTCCTGTCATGATTATGAGGTTGAGAGCCTTTAGAGATGAGGGAGAGGGAATGAAAAATATTTGAAAAAGAAGACAAGATAAAAATAGTAGTAAGCATTACGGGAAGACGGTGTCTTGTGAGCACAGTAGTTCACGCGAAGCCAAGGCAGTAGACTTTCAAGCCGCGAGATCCGCAGAAGCAGCAAAACGACAAGAGCATCGCGAAGGCGTACAACATAATGGCTCCTAGTGCTTTTTTTTCTATGAGAATTCTTGAAAATACAATATTGGATTTCAGCTTCCACACTCCCAGAGAAAATTTGCTTCATTCTTTGCGACAGCAGTGGAGATCAAAAGCTCTCAATGTCAGGTCACCCCAAACAGCGTAAATGAATGGGTAGGGGTGGCTTTCAAAATGAGAACCGGGAACCTTCGAGCGATAGCGCAAAACACCAACCGATGATTCGAACCAAAGCGGGACACTGATCACTACACAGTCGGAATGGCTTTGTTCGCACGATGTGTAGCATGTGTTAACACCCTGCCGCACAGAAAAGCTACCGCAAACTTCTATGGTCCATTTCTATTAGCGTGTCCACTTCCGTTTCTTTTTAGTTGTTTTTTTTTTCGACCAGATTGTGGAAGCCTAATGGTTTGCCGTCAAATTTGGGAATATATACAATGCCGTAATAGCAACGCCGTTTTTCGGAAGAGGAGGAGGATGCTAACTCACTGTAAGAATCTGGCAGCCTTGGTAGTGCAGACCCCCCCCCCCCCAAGGCGTCCACCAGGAGCCCTTCGGCCCTGGTGGCATCCTCAGACCATAGGATTGCCCAGACCAATACATCCGATCTCAGCATTAGGGTCTACCACAGCTCATCATATTGTCACAAAGACACAGGGACGCAGGCACAAAAACAGGACGTTTACTTTCGTGACCAAAGGCCAAAAGCACGAACACCAGAGCATGCGCTCACAGAAGTACTTCGTTATCCTCCTCAAAGGCTGGCCACTATAGTTGCCAGCCTACCTTGCGTCAATTCCCCTCTTTCAAGAGCGACCGTCCCGATCGATTGACTAAAATGCTAGAGATGGCCATGAAAAAAGATGGTCACGTAAACGAAAAAAAAAACATAAGCCCGCGCTGTTGTGGATAATAAAACAAAAGTTCGAAGTGTTCATATCTCGCGGGCATGGTACGGTATCATCCGTACTACAAGGACTGCTTCTGGACGTGGACGTCTTCGGTTTAAACTTGTATTTGAGCTTGAGGAACTACCTCGTAATTAACGTCACTGAGGCAGCGCACGATTTCGTAAGGCCCAAAATAGCGTCGCAATAGCTTCTCCGAAAGCCCACGATGTCGAACTGGTGTCCACACTCATACATAGTCACCTGGTTGATAGTGAACGTTCCTTCGGCCTTGTTTGTAACGGCGAGCGTCGATATCTTGCTGCGTGCGAATACGGTTCCGTGCAAGCTGGCGGGCTTTCTCGGCTTTCTCAACGCAGTCGTCGACGCTGTCATTTCCGCTGGTGTCCTGGTCTACGCGGAGCATAGCGTCTAACGGTGTTGTGACGCGACGGCCATAAACAAGCTCGAATAGTGTTAGGTCTGTGGTCTTTTGCACAGTGGTATTGTAAGCAAATGTGACGTACGGCAAAATTTCATCCTACGTTTTGTGCTCTACATCAACATACATAGATAGCATGTCGGTCATTGTTTTGTTTAACCGCTCCGTCAAGCCGTTAGTTTGGGGATGATAAGCTGTTGTTCTCCGGTGGTTAGTGTCCGTCAGCTTGGTGACTTGTCGCAATAACTCTGCCGTAAACACTGCTCCGCGATCGGTTATGAGAACAGGAGGTAAACCATGACGCAAAACAATGTCGTGGACAAAGAATCTGGCGACCTCAACTGCAGTTTCACTAGGCACGGCTTTGGTTTCTGCATAGCAAGTCAGATAGTCGGTTGCGATGATTATCCACTCATTTTCTGAGGATGATGTAGGAAATTGAACAAGAAGATCCATTCCCACTTTCTGAAACGGTGCTCGAGGTTGATCCAAAGGTTGTAGGAAGCCGGCGGGCTTTGCGGGTGGAACTTTACGCCTCTGACAGTCACGGTAGGTGCGGACATATCGTTGAATGGACGAATACAGCTGTGGCTGGTAGTACTTTCGTCGGATGCACGCTAACGTCCTAGCAAAGCCTAAGCGACCGGCAGAAGGATCGTCGTGGCACGCCTGCAAAACTTCCTCATGCAGTGCTGTTGGAACGGCGATGAGAAAAGTTTCCTGGCTGCTCTTAAGATTTCTCTTGTAGAGAACATTGTTCCGCAGGCAATACGTTAATCCAAGTGAGAGCCGGCGTGGGACGATACGTCTTGTCCTTGAAGATGCGGGATGACAGGTAATAGCTCAGTGTCCTCACGTTGAAGCTCAGCCATCCGGACCACATCAACGATGCCAGAAACGGTAAATCTTGTTCAGTGTCAGATGACGTCAGGGAAATAGAAGCACGAGACAGGCAGTCAGCATCTGTATGCTTAAGCCCTGATCGGTAGACCACCGTTATGTAGTACTCTTGAAGGCGGAGGCTCCAGCGGGCGAGGCGGCCTGATGAATCCCGTAGATTGGCAAGCCAGCAGAGCGAATGGTGGTCACTGACCGCTCGAAATGGCCGGCCGTATAGGTAGGGTCGAAACTTGCTAATAGCCCAAACGACTGCTAGGCACTCTTTTTCGGTGGTAGAGTAGTTAGCCTCTGCTTTTGTGAGACTGCGGCTGGCGTAAGAAATCACACGCTCTGCGCCGTCCGGCCGTTGAACAAGAATGGCTCCGATTCCTACGTTGCTGGCGTCTGTGTGAATCTCAGTGTTGGCAGTATCGTCCAAATGTGCCAGCACTGGAGCTGTCTGCAATCGATTGCAGTAGCTTTATGAATGCTTCTTGTTGTTCTTTTGTCCATACGAATGGAACATCTGGCCGTGTCAGTCTTGTAAGAGGTTCTGCAACTTTTGAAAATGCTTTGACAAAACGGCGGTAGTAGGCACAGAGTCTGAGAAATCGCTAAAGAGCCTTCTTGTCTCCTGGACGAGGGAAAACGGCAACAGCAGTCAACTTCTCCCGATCTGGTCGAACACCCCCCGGGCTCTTCACGTGGCCGAGAAACTTGCGTTCCTTATAGACAAAGTAGCACGCTTTGGGCTTGATAGTAAGGTTCGCTCTCCTTATTGCAGTGAGGACACATTTTAGCCTTGAAAGATGTTCGTCAAACGTGCTTGAAAACACAACGACATCATCCAAGAATACAAGACACGTCTGCCACTTTAGTCCAGCAAGTACAGTGTCCATCATGCGTTGCAATGTGGCGGGAGCGGAACACAGACCGAAAGGAAGCAGTTTAAATTCGTAGAGCCCGTCGGGAGTCATGAACGCCGTTTTTTCACGGTCACCCTCGTCAACTTCAATTTGTCAGTACCCTGACTTTAGATCTAATGATGTAAAAAAACTGAGCATGGAGTAGACGGTCTAAGGCGTCATCAAACCGTGACAGGGGGCAAACGTCGCGTTTTGTGAATTTGTTTAGCCGTCGTTAGCCGACGCAGAAGTGTAGTGTGTTGTCGTTTTTCTTTACTAGGACGAAGCGTGACATCCACGAACTGGTAGAGGGTTGAATGACGTCATCATTCAGCATTTCTTGTACTTGACGCTTAATCACCTCTCTTTCCTTCGAGGACACACGGTATGGATATTGGCAAAGAGGCCGCGCCAACTTTTCGGTGACAATGCGCTGTTCTGTAACGGTAGCACGTTAACTTTAGATTCTGTGGAGAAGCAGTCCGAGAATTCCGTCATAAGGTTCAGCAGCCGCTCTTTTCGTGAATCTGGCAAGTCCGGATTAACGTGAATGCGGCTGCCCAAGTCAGCACAAGATTTTTCATGTGGTGAAGTCGTATTCATTTCGCTGACATTAGAAAAGTCGGCGATTTCACTGAGGAAAGCGACAGTGGTGCCTCTAGGGACGTGCTGAAACTCGTTGCTGAAGTTGGTCAGCAGGACTCGAGAGCGTTTATTCTCTAACCGAACAAGGCATCGGGCTATGCAGATATTTTGTTTGAGCAGCAGCGGGATATTTGCCTCTGCAATACCTTCATAGTCATGGAATTCATCGAAAACGTTGCAGGTTATCAAGGTCAACACGCTACTCTTCGTCGGTAACATGAGGTCATCGTCAACAATTCTCAAAGCATTGACGCAACTGTCGTGAGGGTTGCGCGCTAAAACGTGTGCCGTAGAAAACGTCACCTGCGACTCTTGCAAGTCAATCACGGCTCCGTTATCATGCAGAAAGTCCAGTCCGAAAATCAGCTCCCTTGAGCAATTGGGTAGTATCACAAATTCTCCGAGATACGTAAATATGTGAATACTGACTCGCGCTGTGCACCGTCCCACCGGAGTGAGAAGATGGCCTCCGGCCGTACGTATCTGCGGCCCAGCCCACTGGGTAGAAACCTTGTTCAGCCTGCAGGCAAGACCTATGCTCATAACGGAAGTGTCTGCTCCAGTGTCGATTAGTGCCATTTCTTCTTCGTTGTCCACGGTTACCGCGATGTTTGATGTCACCACTCTTCGTACCACGTTTGACTTCGTCTGTACATCTTTTTGCTGGCGTCGCTCTCGTCGTAGTGGAGGATCTTCCGTAGAGTCAGCGTCAGCGGCGTCACCTCCGGAGGTCACTGAACTCAGTTTTCCCGATTTGCAAAGCTGGGTGAACGGCGTCTCGAAGCGCCGCGTGAATATGCTGGACTCGGTGACCTGTAGCGAGCAGGCGACGACCAGCAGGGCTCGTGCAACCAATGTTCGATAGTGCAACAATTAGAGATGAAAATCTATTCCAGTGGTCGCTCGCCAGGTCGTGGACGAGGGGCATTAGGCGAAAATCCACGGAGACCCACCCGGCGGTATGGACATGTTCGGTAGACGTGTCCGGCTTCCCCGCAGTGAAAACAAAGGGGCGGTGGTCGGGTGTACGCCAGAAGTCACTCTTCATCGGTTGTGCTTCGGCGATCAATGGTGGGCTGCGAGGTTGGAAGCCTACCTGCATTTGTTGAGCGCGTCGCTCATTGGGGTAAAACGCGCTGGCTGAGCTGCACGATGGAGGACGTCGCACTGCTTCCGCGTAACTCATTTCGACACATTGCCTCTGTTGTGGCTGCCTCGGACTGTAAGGGAGCGTGAAGGGCTTGCCGTAGCTCGGCGCGTACCATCTCCGCAACGGAGAGCTGCTCTACAGGTGATGCAGTCACCTACGTCTTGTGTAGCTCCTGCTCAATGAGAGCTCTGATGAGCTCTCGCAACGCGCTGATGTCATTGCGGAGAGTGACAGAAGTGACCTCACTTGGTCATTGGTTGTTAAACTCAGCACGGTTACTAGCAAGGATGGTCTCCAAGAAGAAATGGCCGAGTAAATGTACACCCTGGTTATACTGCCTGGCACACTGTTGAAGGGCCCTCTCCGTGGCAGTGGCTTCCTCATAGAACTCCGCAAGTGTCGCAGGCGGGTTCCGGATCAGGCCGGCAAAAATCTCTTCTTTAACACCACGCATTAAGTAGTGGACTTTCTTGGATTCAGTCATAGAGGGCTCCGTACGCCTGAAAAGCCGATTCATGTGTTCTATGTAAGTTGTCACCCTTTCGTTAGGGCCTTGAACCGTTGCCTCTATAGCACGCTCCTCTGTCGACGTCTTTTTCCTGTCCTCTCGGGCAAAGGCCTTGAGAAACTGCCGGTGAAACTCATCCCATGGCGTAAGCGTTGCTTCATGGTTCTTAAACCACGTTTTCTTCGAGAAAACAGTACACATAGTAGCTTACGCTCGGGGGTCCAGTCGTTGATGATGGCGACCCGGTCGAAATGCTCGAGCCAGTCGTCGGCATCTTCAAAAGCAGCCCCGTGAAATGTTTTCGGGGTCTTGGGCTGGTTGAAAACCAGGTGCGCTGGTGCTGGCATGGTGACGTTAGGTGGTGTTTGGTTCATGGTCCTCTGACGTTCAGGCAGCAAACCGTGCTGCGGCTCAACTCCCTGCAGACAACGGCTGGAACGTACGCGCACAGGGGTAAGCTCGGCTGAGCTACTCGATGGGCTTGATTCAGGAGGGCTCTCTGGGGACCGTATCATCTACCGTACTCCACACTTTCCCCAGAAAATGTTACAGAGGCACAGGGACGCAGGCACAAAAGCAGGGCGTTTACTTTCGTGACCAAAGGCCAAAAGCACGAACACCAGAGCGCGCGCCCATAGAAGTACTTTGTTATCCTCCTCAAAGGCTGGCCACTATAGTTGCCAGCCTACCTTGCGTCAATATTTGTAATAAAAGCCGAGAAGAGGAATTCGGCAGAGACTCATTTTCGCGTCAACGAGGATATACTGTCTATATCTTATGTAGAGAAAGCATCGCATGGCTTCAGGCGCCCGAGCTGACAAAGCCAGGCGACGACGCTGATAACAAAATCGAGTGCGTAGGAGTGAGGCCATTGGTTGTTAAACTCAGCACGGTTACTAGCAAGGATGGTCTCCAAGAAGAAATGGCCGAGTAAACTAACACAGAACGGTGAAAATGACTAGTCCTTTTTCATTGTCCAGCTTCACTTTTTCTTTGATCTCATAATGCGGGAGACCAGTTCAAGTACGATAAACAAGCTCACCCATTTGTTAAAACTTGCGGAAGGACAGATTCCACCGCACTGTTTATCCCGTAAATGAGGATCTCGGTCTTGCACTCCCTTGATCGGACAAAACAGTGGAGTAAAATATGCGAGCTACCAACAGAAAGAAGCCTAAACTAATTTCATAGGTAGTTTACAAAAGGCTGATATTATTTTGTGCTGAAAGTGTGCTACCATTTGATATCTTGCAAATTGAACTGGCAGTTACAATTTACGCAATAAAGACAAATGTCTAGCTTGTTGCCGTGTCTGCTCCCATTTGTGTTTAGTTTTGAGCCTTCACTGCGTTTTCGTAGATGCCTTGTTGACCAGTGGTTTGTGAAATGTTATTTCAATTGAGTTTCTCATCGTAGTGAAACGTTCTGTTCTACAGATGGCACTCTTTATGGCAGCACACAGTGAACAACAACAACATAGCAAGTTATAACTTTGATGACCCCGGTTGACAGAGCATTTTGGTTTATTCATAAAGAGAAAAAAGAAGTAGGAAAACATGACGCCACTTTCAGTAGCGTCTTTTTCAGCGTATGACTCTATGCACATCGAAGCCACACACTCTAGCTGCATAAACTCATAGAATAATGTAAACGAATCTTTCTTGAACAGCCAAACTCTAAATTACATGCTATACTTTGGGGATACCAATTTTACGCAATCGGAACAGCATCACAAAGTATTGTAAGGAAATAATTATTAGAATGCCAAAATTGAACGTTTTTGATTGTTGTCACTGCTGACAACGGCAACTGTTATCTGACCTAAATAAAAGGAATGCTTCACTGTTTCTAACAGAAGCTACACGTCACTTGAGCATGAGCTAGTAGTGTCGCTTAACATAGAGGTAGACGTACTTCACCCTCTACCCTGTGTCACTTCACACGCTTAGCGGACTTAGGGACCAGAGTCGCGTCGCTTCGTCAACAGTGGTATTGCGATCCTTCAGACAAGAACTTTTGTATTCTCCCTAGAAGGTAAATTCCTTGAGCGCACCGGCTCTTAACCCCGTTACCGTTTAGGTAAAAGCGAGTCGTTTATGAGGCATGTCGATGTCACTAAATAATGTCACACCTACTTCCTTTTTTTTTCTTTCACAGTGTGTTGCCGGCTGCGTTGCGTATCATCTATGAGTGACCAATGCTACGACTGCCATGGCGAACTATGATATTACCTGGAATGCTCGTAAGCAAATAAACAGCACCATCAGACAGAATACCAGCTTAATCAGATAAAGGAGTGTTTCTCGTGTGCCCGAAAACAATATTTTTTAAGGGCGAAGCTCCCAAAGCCATGGGGCTGTCCGCGCTAGCTCGTCATGGTTTGTGACCGCCTAGTTCAATGACTCAGTCAGCAGGTGTGGACGAACGGACGAACGGATGGACAGACAGACAGACAGACAGACACACAGACAGACAGACAGACGGACAGACAGACAGACAGACAGACAGACAGACAGATAGACAGACAGACGGACGATGCACGGTTTACCCATAAAACCCTCCGACGCTTCGTTCCACTCGTTATCATTCACACTGTGTATATGCTGTGGTTTTTCGCAATGGCATTCCCAATGAAACATTACCCTTCAATATATGTTGTATTTATCGCCACAATTCTCACTTGCCAGATCCCTGTTCGCAGTGCATTGCGTAGTATTTTGTATGCTAACCCACATGGCATAATTTTTTACTTGCTTAGTAAACAGAGCTTTGTGTTCACAGAACTTCTTTTCCTTCAGGCCTTTACCTCAGTTTTCGGCCGACTGCCCTAATGATATGTCCCTCTTCGTGAATGCATGAAGTAAACACTTCAGAATTTTTTCAGCCTGCAACGTGTGTGTGAATACGTACTCAGATATCGCGCTTGACATTAAAATATGTCCCATGCTGAAAGATAGCTGTGCATTGGATAGCCAAAAATTCACAACTGTTGAGTAGTCAACCGTCACATATAACAGTCGTTAAAACGCATTTTGTGTAAGTGGGTGTTGCCAAAATTGACAATTTGCTGTGTATCTTGTATTGAACAAGCGTTCGTGGCAACCTGCAGACTAAAGCAGTTTCGCACGAGCGCATACAGCAAACAATCCAGGAGACAGGTTTTCTTGCTAATTCTGTGACATATTGTCATGAAAGGTTGCCACGGTAACCAAACGTGCAACGCAATTTTGTAACTGTTTGTGTGCTTGTACCTTACGCGACACCTCGGCAATGAGCAGCGCAGTATGACGAGGGCTCGCATCTTTGTAAATGCATTGACTGACAGCTTTCATTGACAGCTACTGTAGAGAAAAAGAGTTGTGTGGAACGAAAACTTTTTTTTGCAATGTGCGTTTGCGGTTTTTTTTTCTCATACGCATTCAATAAATATAATGATGATAGTTGGTACAAGCCGTAAAATCTGAGGTTCACGGTGTTGTTTCAGTGTAAAAGCAATCAATACTCCTCCGTACTGCTCAGTGAATGGTGCTTCAAAAAATATCCACACTCATTTTTAAGAAAAGTTTGACGCGATGAAATATAAGGGAAGAAAAAACTGTCTCTTAAGGGTTTGCTGTCTCCAGTCAGAGTATATAGCGTTCGATTCATCACTGACTTGAAGCTGTACAGCCTTTCCAGCTGTCAGAAAACGTCAGGTTGTGGCAAAACGTTTTGAAAACTAAAGACAAAGCGTGGTTAAGTGCTCAGTAGAATCAATAAAAATGTTCTATGCCTAAAGTGCTTGTGGTTGTGTCTACTGCTAGCCGAAACTTCATTTAAAAACAATATTAGGCACAGTCGCATGAAGTTAAGTTGTCTCATTTAATTTTTTCTCCGGAATGTGGCTCACTGTGCAAAGCTTTTTGTTTCGTGTATCAGCTGAAAGCTTGACGAAGCCGTTCCCTAATGAACGTGTTATCAAGAGAACGCTGCCGGGAAACTATCGACATCCAAGTGTGCATTGAGTCTTTATTGTGCGGCACTTGTAGAAAAGCCCGGTAAACAAGATGAACAAGAACAGTCCATGAATACACCTCCAAAGCTTTGAAAGAGCAAAATAACTAAAAAAACTAATGGATTCACGCATTTCAGTTTATTTGCCGAAGAACCAGGACTGCGAATAAGTTTCGAGATTGGGCTCTTGTTTCCACAAACGCCGTCTACAAACTGCGATCGATGTCACCTCCAAGGAGCTGAAAGCCTCAACTTTGGGCTTCATAGTACGCAATTTTATACGTGCCGCTGACTTATTGATATTGCTTTCCACTGTATCAAATTGCTCAGAAGGAAATATATATCTTGATCACTGCCGCCTTTTTGCGCCTGTGATGTGGTGATTACAAGCATCATTAGCCCATACGGGAGTGCCTTCGGGGCGTCGTTAGGAGAAGCACGCCATTTTGATCTTGTGATTTTTTTCACTCATGAGCGATAAACATGCAGTACATAGAATTGCTGCATCTTGGTAATCATATAGTTTATACCACTGTTTAGAAGACTTTCTGCGTATAATTTCAAGCGACATATCGAAATTATGCATTGACACTCAATGGGGCCGACATGAATTTAAATGACCTGTGTTAGAACCTACGCCTTTAGAGAAGTAGAGGCTCGGACCATTTCTTTTGGTTTTTATGCTTTTGCGGATGCCTCTCTCTCTGAACTAATCTGTACTGCAACTAAGTGTTTCACCTGACCTATTTGTCGATTTGCGTTGTGGTTTACGTTGGGGAGATTATTTCCACAAAAGTGAATGGGAGGTGTTCAGCATAGCGACTGCTGCGAAGACCCGTGTCGGATACGAGAGAACATGTGCCTCCACTAATAATGTAACGTTTGGCTTAGGCACTTAATATATATAGTCAGGTAGATATTCCGTCACATTGGTAACAACGTAAGCGTTTATTTCGACAGTTTCGGAGATAGTCTGGCCTTCATCATTCCTGACGAAGGCCACACTATGGCCGAAACTGTCGAAAGAAACGCTTCTGTTGTTACCGTTCTCACGAAGCATCTATTTGACTATTTTCAACGCTACAGCCACTTGCGCCACCATAACTCTATATACAGGGTGTCCCACGTAACTTGAGCCAAGAATTTTAATGTAAAAGGCACTTTAGACGCAAATAGAACCAAACGAATACTACTCACACTAGACTCTAGGTACTCAGGCTATTTTGATATTCCTCCCCATACTAATAATATTATTTCTGAATTACCTAACTTTTTAAATATGTTCTAGAAACCCATATAATGAACACTTAGATGTACAGCACTTTCAGTAACCACCTACTAAATAGTCTCCTGTACAATACGTCTCACAGTTCTATTTTTTCCACGTTGCAAAGAAAGCCCGCGAAACGTCAAAAGAAGCCGTGTGACGGACCACGAGCGCACTGCTATAGTGCTGCCATAAGCTTTTTTTACAACGCGGAAAAAACAACAGCGCTAGACGTATTGTACAGGGAAAAATTTTGTCGTTGGTTTCTGAAGGTGCTTTACATCTCAGTGTTCGTATTTTGGCTTTTCAGCTCATAATTAGAAAATAGGTAGTTAAAACTATCAATTATTAATATAGGGAAGAAATAAAAAAAATAGACTGAGTACTTACAGGCTAGTGCGAGTAGTACGCGTTTGGTTTCGAATCGCCACTATAGTGTTTTTCGATTTCCAATTCTTGGAAATTGGCAAACACTTCAATGGCGATCGATATATATATATATATGTAATATATATATATATATATATATATATATATATATATATATATATATATATATATATATATCCCAAGATAAGGAAATCGATGCGCTGGGCTTGACATTACGCGGACGGACGCCATTCCTAGCCAATACTTCCATGCTGAGTTAGCATTACTATAGTCAAAAAAGCTTATATGTACCCAATATATTAAATTGCCACAGGGCCTTGATGACTTCGTTCATTTGTTCTGCGCTGGATATAACCGATGTGACAGAACAATGTTCAGTGAGCAGTAAGCAGCTCTTTTTATATTAGAACGAGGTTCAACACGGTTTTTTGTGAATTTTCACTTGACGCTTCAATCTCTTTGGTATTTACTATCATGTAGTTGTTACGGAGCATCAATTTAAAACTCCATAATGTTTTGTGTGCTGAAGAGATAGCCAAAGAGTAAAGTTGAACCAATAGCTTTATTGTTTTTCATTCAACTGATAAAAATGACGATCTGTAACTTAATGATGAACGAAATAATAAACGTCGCGGAGGTCGACTTTATATATTAGGACACTATTGTGTTTACGAACGCTTGTGAGCTTTTAGTGATCCCCTACTAGTGTACTGCAAGAGTAGATACTAGGTATGAGGCTTTGTAGATTGATTGATGCCACTGCTTTTATAAAACGTAGTGTTCATCATCTGTTTTTGCTCTCTGTGAGAGTTATTCGTCCCACAAGTAATATCCCATTATTAAGACTGCCTTGGCTGCTGAATCTTTCAGATGTCATTCTGGATTCTGGAACAAGTAAATCTCGTAGCACGACCACATTTTAGCATTATTTGAAATGATCAGGCAACGTAACATGTTCCTATTTAACGAACAGGGCGTAACCCGTAGGTGTAAGCCTATGTCCAGCGGAATGAGGCCACAATTGTCATTGCTTTTTAATGTATGACGATTCCAGACATACTGAATACACGCGCGCGCACATCAACCTACTCGTAATGTTATGAGATTGAATTGTGCTAACACATGTAAGGAAAACAACAGAAATAAAAAGGAATATTGTTTTTTCAAGACTGGCACGCCAAAACGAGTTTTCATCCGTAATACTTGCAGTGTTTCATATGAAGAAATACCAATCGTAAATCAAAACCTAAGCCGGAATAAATTATATCTAAGAACACGAAACGGAGACAGAAACCTAGGTAAATATGCCTAGATACCTTGTGCCATGCCGGGGCAGAAACCGAAGCCGTTGCCTCATCTCAGAACGCTAGTTTCAACACCATAGATTTTTTATCTTTATTTCTTTTTGGCTGTTTCGACGGGCTGTCGGTCTTTAACAAGATTTTTCAAGAGCCAGCAAAGTTCCTCGCGGACGTCTTTTTGAGAACGACGAGCGACGGCAGGAAGCGGTCGGTGGTGTAAACTGAAATATTTGAAATATTTTTATAAAGAGACATGGGAGGGAGCTCCTTCCATCTGCGCTATGCTACTCTTGTCGATAAAGCCAGTGTTGGCGTAGCGCAATGTATCTCACTTCGGCAGGGGCTCCGTAAGGCGTAGATGGCAGGCAATATAGAAGTAAGGGTGAGTGAGGTGTCCCTCTAGAGAAATCAACGCTCACTTCATAGAGACACGTGGGCTTCCAACGCGCGAAAGTGGTTTTCAAGGGTCTGAAGTAAGATTGACTGGGTTCACTTTCGAACCCATGTTAAGATAACTGTCCTGAAAATTTTTCCTTAAATTCTAAGCTTACGGTGAGAATTGTTACTTACTTAGACTCAGTTTATGTGTACGATAATATTGCGAGAGCAGTTCTTAAATTTCTTGAGTGTTGTCCAATACCTTGCTGTGCCCTGGCTTTTCGTCCGTCAATTCTTTAGTCTTGAAGTGGAAAAGTGTTTGAAACAGGGAAAAGTAAAATCTTTATTCTGCGGTTAACCACAGCGCTGACCTTTCATCATTCTTCCGTGGAACACTAATGATTTTTAAAAGTTAGCTGTTTCAACTTAAGCTGTTTAACGAGGCATATATAGACGGGCCCCCAATCATTCATCATTGTTTCCACTTTTCTTCGAAGCGATTTTAGCTGGTGTTGCAGTTTTATAGGACCCAGTTTTTGGAAACGAGAAGGCCATGCACCAATTATTGTATTAGATCGCTTGTGAATATTCAAGGCACTGAATAAATGATAAAGGGTTCTCTCGAGGTATAGCGGCAAATGTGGAATATGTGCTAGCGGCGCAACCTTCAGATCCTCCATGGCACCTCAAACAGCCCGTCATCAACTTGACAATACCAGGGTTCCAGAAAAAACGAGATTTATCAATTGCAGCCCTTAAGCAGCTCACCTTACTTCTGCTGTACGATAAATACCAAGACTACACCTTGTCTGCACCGACGGCTCCGTCCTGCCAAACAGCTGAACAGCGGCGGTCGCTATTCAAACGCAAGCCATAACCATCAACTTCAGGACAGCTCATGTAACCATATCGACGGCAACAGAGCTTGCAGCACTTCGCGCAGCGCTGTGTTTCATTAACGACCCAAGCACGCAACGGTGGACGATCTTCTGCGACGGCAAGGTGGCACTGCAGTCACTTTTCTCAAATTTACTCTGTGGTCCGCACAAGCAGTTGGTATTTCAGACGGCATAAATGCTACAATATGTTACAGAAAAAGGGCACCACGTTATATTTTAGTGGTTGCCAAGTCACTGTGAAATTATCGGTAATGAACGGGCTGAAGAAGCGGCCCGATAAGCCTATACAGAAGACAACGACTAGTCAGTACCTCTTTCTAGAACATATGCTGCTAGGAAGCTCCGCATGCTTGCTCGCCAGTGCTCCATGGCAATTTGGAATGAGCCTCTTTTTAGGAATGCAAGTTTACGATCCCTTGATCCTACGCTAAGCTTACGGCTTCCGACGAAACTTCTACGAGGTGACGCTACTGCTCTGTGCAGGCTATATATAGTTGGGAGTCGCGTTTACTTGTTCGTACGCTTTTCGCGTAGGGATGGCCGACAATGCCACCTGTGCACACTGCGTATATGAAGAAACAATTCGACTCGTCCTGTGTGACTACCCAGAATATAAGCTAAATAGACAAGAACTATTTTTACACTAAGCAAGTTAGATGACCAGCTGCTGTCAGAGCCATCGTCATGAGTCATCATCACAGAAGAAGTCCGCGCAAGCGCTACTGGGCTTCTAGATAACTACTGGCCTGTCGCAACGCCTCTGAGCTGACTGATTTTGTGTGTGCCTGTGTGTCTGTGCCTTGCTTTTATTATTTTTTAACTCCTTTTCTATCTCTTTCAACCCACCAATTCCCCAACCCCAGTGTAGGGTAGCATATTAGATACTAGCATCTGGCTAACCTCCCTGCCTTTCTTTTTTCTCGTTTCTCTATGTCTCTCTCTATTTAGAAGAGACAGAAAAGCTCGAACATCATGGCCGTACGATTACTTTATCCTTGGTATACTGGAATATAGGCCCGTCACTAGAACCAGCCTACAAAAAAGTGCAGACATTATACATTGCTTCTTTGGTAGAGGTCACAATGTGCAAAACGTTCCATCAATTGCTCTACCGTGTTTACTCTTGCCACTGGGCCCACCAAACAGGCTCACCTTGTAACATGAATTCAGTACTTTCAATCCTCAAATCAAGGAGCAAAGAACTATGAGAGATCATAAGCCTCCAACATAGTCTCGCTTCTCGCCTCCATTTGCCCAGAAGTGGCAACAAAATTAAATGCAGGGTGCGTATGAAGGCCAACAATAAACATTATACTATTCTTTAAAACACAACAAAAACTATATTAGACGTACTTCTCTTCTTGGCAATGAAGACCTCTATCGAGCTTTGCATAAAAAATGTTTTTCTCTGGATCATGTCAGTACAAAGAAGCAGCTCCAATACGTGACAAACTGATTGTTTCCTCAGTCTTCGAACTTTTTGAGGAAAGATTTTAATTATTTCCCCCAAATGTTTTGTACGAAAGTGCACTTTCTGAAAGTCCCGCTTATTTTAAGATATGTTCGGGACAGTGTGAAGGAAACAAAAAAAAAGAAATATGTGAAACATGCGAAAAAAACGAAACATTTCATTTTTTTTTGAATGTACGATGCTGGCAGCGTAACGCGAATAATTTTGGAGCACTAACAAGATAGCAAAACACAATCCTTGTACAACAGCAAGCACAACTGCGAAGCTTGAGAACCAAAAATTTATATTTTGCGCGAAGCACATATATTGCACATTTACTAGTACAGAGTAGTCTCCACTTTTTTTAATGAGGTCAAGATAGTTAGCCTCATCGTGTTTCCAATTCGACAAGTATTCATCAAATGCAAAAAGGTGATAGTTTTTCCAGCTGCCAAGAAAGCACGTGAAATATACAAAAAACATGCTGCAATACTACCATCTGCAAACAATATGATTACTGTTTTGACAGGCTATCGCACATTGATTCTGTTTGAGGGCACGAAGTTCTGTTTCATGCTGTGGCTTAGTCACGTGTCATTTTTGGCTGTTCTCGAGCTTTGTTTATTAGTAAAAAAACGAAGCACAACTTTAGTAAGTTATTGAAAATATCGCAGTGAGATATATTTCAGGACGCCTACATATGCCTAATTGACGTTTTGATGATTTAGTGAGCACGTGTCCAGGTAGAATCAGATTTATGTCTATTTCACTAATCTTCAATAGAAAAAACTTAGCAGTTGCTACCACGGTATACCGGGGACAATGTGCAATGGGCATGCTTTCAGTAGCAACGTCATCTTGCCATGAAGGGGCTGTATGGCATACTTGTAAAGGGGGGGGGGAGATTGGTTACAAGACTGTCAAGCCTATAAGTATCACGCAAAATTTCAAATAGGACGCTGGCACACGTATACCAATGGAGGCTTCAGAACGAAAATTTTTCCTGTTAATGTTTTTGCTGCGGTAAGTGTAACGCTCCGTGAACTTTTTTGTGAAACTAACAACACATACCGTTACTGTCCATACGTTATCGCAACAAGCTTTCGTAAGCCGTGTGGACTAGCACGACGGTAATATACCAAGCGCAATTACCGTTTTTATGGCAGTCATGTACCACCTAGATGAGGGTGGGCTTGCTTATGAGCTACCGGTGAGACTTGGTGTGAAAGTGCTGCATAGTCATTTGAATAGACACTCGTACCTCCAGTATTGAGAAGGGTGGCTCCACAGATTGATAAAATCTCAATGTGATATTGACACCTATGCATGGTGCAGTGTTACACAATGGCAATGCGATTATTCTCACACACTGTGTATTTAGGGCACCTACACTTCCGTGCTACCCTCGGATTTCCAAAGAATTGTGGACCCTTGAATCTTGAAAACGTGGGAAGGAGTTAAAGCAGGTCAGAACTGCTGTGGGGAAATGAAGCTTCCGGGAACATAAACTGGTTCAATGCAATTGGGTTCAAACTGTCCGCAGTTTCTCAGTATGCACTCCCGTTGTCACCCACTCCCACGGACGGTAATCCCGCGAGGGCCACTCTGCACAAGACGTTATAGAGTGGGCATTTGAGTGAGGACAAACCGGTAACATCGTGCGATGGGCCGACAATTGTTGGTGTCGACCTCGGAAACGAAATGCCAGTCACAAAGGGCACGTGCAGCCACGTCAACAACAAAGAGTGCGGACAGAACCTTCAATAAGACAGGCTCCGAATCACAGCCACAACAGGTGAAGGTGCACTTGCCGTAATCATTCGGTGAGCAAAAACAGTCACAGTGAGGACACTGATGTACGGTTGTTGTATTGAAGGCCTGTCAGTCCAGAACTCTAGGCACGAACTCTGAGGTGCTTATCGACGTCCCGCTGGCACATGAGGCGCAAGGAACTTGAGCTGTGGTGACAATCATTAACAGGAGAGTGGTGGTGGTGCACAACGCATTGGGTAAAATAAGCTGAGTAGAAAATGTTAGATGGCAAGCAACCTGGGCGCGAGGACGAGACGTGTCTGCATCAAGATGGGCCTGTAACAGTTGTTTAGTGTTTTACACAGCGATGAAGCCATATGTACATAGCTTGCACGTGGATAACAAATGAGCCCTCTCACTGAACCTCTGTTTGACAGGCGAAGCACGCAGGTGTAGTTAGTAGAAGGGCACCTGAGTATGCTACGGATTATGCAAACACTGAAGAGGACCTTGCAGCAATCGGTCGGCTTACTGAGATGGTATTGCACCAAGTTTTGGTCGGCCAAATCTGAGAGCTTGTGAAACTGGTTGGTAGTTTGATGGGGAAAAGGGAGACAAGTGGCCATGTGCTCTGCGAGAAATTATTGCTTCGAAGCAATTCCTCTTGACATAGCATCAGAAGCTGGCAATTTAGTCTGAGAAAATTCATTGCAAGGGAATCGATAGGCTGGCTGAACTACTGATCCTCACAAAGAGTCCCAGGGTATAGTCACTCTCGGCAAAGCTAGAAATAAAAGTTAACCCAATGAGCCCTGCAATCATGCTCAGATTTTGAAAGGAAAAGGGGAGAAAGAAAAGCCGCGATGATTTGTTTTTGGAAAAACGTACCCATAAAGCTACAAACTGCTGCACAAGCACAAGGGTCCTGAAGGCACACACCCCTCCGGTGAAAAGTGCACGGCTACTTGGCATAAGAGAAATAACTGTCCTAACGAAACAAGAAGCTGTGTTACAACGGCCTATTTATGAAGAAGAAAGTGCATACTCTGAAGCAAGAAATCAAGACCAGAGACTGTGCGACAATGTACGAGCTGTTCAGTACGCGAAACAGGGCTAATACCTAAACGAGGGGACAACTTTATGCTTTTGTTTATACACGGATTGCTGAGCAAGCTGATATCGCGATCTTCACCACCCTTTTCGATGGTATGTGCTCAGCTGTTTCGCTTACGCGGTGCTTGTCTTCAACTGCTCTGCCACGTACGTACGTTCCCTGTAGAGGTATAAAGGATATTTCTTGTCGGACATACTCTGGCGGGCTATCGCTGTTGAGAAAACAAACAAGCGAAATAACAGAAAAAAATATTCTCAAGGAGGGCAATTCCTTAACGTAAAAAAATTGATAGGATGGTTCTTTCGATTGGCATATATATTCGTAAATGGTGAGGTGCTAAATGCCCGTGGTGATACAGTCTGAACTTCAGTCCCCTGTTATGGCGCATGCGCCGTTATGACACGTAGTCTAAGAGTGATTCCAGAGACGTATTATTTGTATTATTATCTGGTGTTTAAAGTCTCAAAGCCACCTTGTGTTCTGGAGGGGTGTCGTGGTAGAAGGCTCAGGAAATTTCGATTGTCTGATGTTGTTTGATTACCGTGCTCCGACATAGCACCGTAACAGAACCTCTAGCTATTCGCCTTCGTTGAAATGCTACCACCGTGGCCAGGATCGCACTTGCTACGTTTAGATCAGCAGCTGCGCACCATAACCACAACGGAGGGTGACCCCGGAAGTGGGGGCTGTGTTTGGCTGCAAGAATATATTGCCGCAGAATTACCGAGTCCCCCTTGAAGTTATACTATGGGAAACACATTCGCATATTTCTCTGCTTCCCAACGTACACAAGCGCGTGGTCCTTTACGTCTGCCTGCGTACGTTGCCCTTAGTTGCTGTTATAAGGTAGAACGCCTACTCTTCGGCGATCATTTCAAGTCGACAGACACAAGAAGTAGCTGTCTATTCCCCATTATCATGCAATTGCTTAGTAAAGTGAGTTGTACGGACTGACAGACAAATATCTTTATTCAAGTCCGGCGAGACTAGCCAGAGTGTGCCCGCTGGAGTTCCCGGCTCGACGCTGCTGCTTCCATGTCGGTATCCGGATGCCATCCCTCTCGATTGTAAACGGGCCCTCTGAGTGGTTGTTGACTCGATTATTAGTAGTCGCTCGTATGCCGCGAAACATGTAGCGCAGGGCATTGCCAGATTATATGTGCTATAGTTCTGAACGTACAGAAAGACAGCCAGTTGAGCGTGTTGGTACATCGTCGTAATGAAGGGTTACAAAGGACGGGGACTTTTAAAGAATACAGGACGATGCGCTGCTAGCAACTTAAAGTTCTATTTAAAAAGCTATACACCTCTTTTTATTCCGGAAGCTGTTGGTATACTGGCTGTTGATCCGGCTATAGGAAGCGGCTATACGAATATTACCTTGTATTTAGTACCGTAAGCATGATCGCTCAAGATATATATGTATATATATATATATATATATATATATATATATATATATATATATATATATATATATATATATATATATATATATATATATATATATATATATAAACTTTTATACTCGGTGACTACATTCTGTGGCGGAACAGCCCAGGCTACGAAGCCCATGCACACCCTTTTCTTTAGTACACTTTTGCATGTTGTCCACGAACGATAACTTTTGTATACTGCGTAGCATATTGTAAAATATAGAAAAAATATATGAATCCTGTCTGCAAGATTGTTCGCATTATTATCAGGAAGCATCACCCGTGTAGGTTTTTCGTTCTTTGCTGTTTCTAGCCTTCTGGTTTTCCGGTACCATTTCACCATTTCCCTGTCCCGGTAAACAACGATCGCGTCGCTCGGTTGTAGCAAGTTGACATCGAAGCTTGTGAGCGAGTTTGAGTGCGTGTTCGTTAGGTGATGTGTATTCATCGAGCAGAGAAAACGAATACAGCGGTACGTCGTGAAATATTTTGTTTTCAGCACATTACATCACTCGGAATGCCATTCCCAGTGAAATCGTCAGTGAAAGCGGGACTCTGATTGCTATAGTCACCTTGAAAGTGACACCGGCTACATGTCAGTCTTCAGCAACACCAGCTGTATGGAAGAAAAATTGCCATTGGAAACAGTACGTAAAGCCAATCACCCTTTTCCTAAATTGCGTTGCACACGTGGTCGCTGTTTAAGCTGCCTAAACTTGTTGATACAATAACGCTGAATTATGCGTATCGTAACAGCGCTCCCATCTGCATCTACAGAGGTAGTCGTTCTTTCCCCTTTGCCTGGGAAACAGACGCGTTCATGTATATTACCCTGTTGACTGCGCCAAAACAGCGTTTTTGGTGAAGTAAAAATTGCGTTTCATCCACTTGTCACTA
The DNA here is from genome assembly GCF_013339725.1 of Rhipicephalus microplus. Classification (NCBI taxonomy): domain Eukaryota; kingdom Metazoa; phylum Arthropoda; class Arachnida; order Ixodida; family Ixodidae; genus Rhipicephalus; species Rhipicephalus microplus. Next base: position 97,472,643 of record NC_051169.1, read on the forward strand.
ACGTCATCCACTAACGTCAGACGACCAGTCATGAGTGATCGGTGCCAAGATTTCTGCTTCCTATCGATGCCTTCACGTCCCGTAAAAAAATAACATGAGCGTCTTCAGAAAGTTCTTGCGTCTCTAAAATAACGTAAAGAATGATGCTTTCCAAGCGTGCACTGAAATTTAGGAAATTATTTCTTGGTTCGCATTGATACAATTGCCCAGTTTCTGCTCAACGGCATCTTTTTTTTCTGAAATAAGATTCAACACTCAAGAAAAGCTTCGTGTTCTTTTCCCTTAAAACAAATAATTCATTTATTGTCTCCTAAATAAATGCAAAATATATTGCATTGCGGTCGTTCGAAAAATTACATGCGGGATGCGCTTCCGAAACCACCAAAACCAATATCGCACGAAAACAGACTGCTTGGCGTAGTAATACATGTGCAGAAGCTCCGTTTACGAAGCTTTGGCTGTGTTGCCACAGAAAGCTGTCGCCGAGTAAAGGTGCGTAGGCGGGAAGCAGCTGCCTGTTTATATTTAGTGGGATATTTCATCAAAGGTCAAGAAGGGGTCGCCGTAGCCGATGAACGTCCGTTTCTTTATTTTATTTCAGATTATGTCTATGAAGTTGTCCTCTACCGGATTCAAATGTGCTTTTTACACGAACCGGATAGCTATAGAGCGAATTTCAACCAGAGTGCGGTTGGCCATAGCGTTTAGTTTGTCCTTCTGTATGATTTCAGGAAATAAGCATAAGAGACTAACAATCAATCAGACATTCAGAGGTCACAAAGTGAAAGCTATCGAGGGGAACTGCTAACAAGAAATAAGTGGGGGCTAGAAGAATCTCGGCAAACAGCGAGTCATATAGTTTATACAGTTTCTAAGGCATCAGTAGTGAAGAGCAAGACTAATCATAAATCGCAAGAGAATTATAAAAATCACGAATTATTAAAACGACATGAAAATATGAAATGAAGTATTAAAAAGAGATAATTAGCATTAATTCAAACAGTGGAAAATGGCGCGTGCTTCCGGCGCCGCCAACAAGCATCAAATATAGGCAATATGCAGACACTTAGCAACAATAGCTTCTGGAAATGTTCCCTAAAAACGTAATCAATCCTATGCGTGTGATAAGTAATTAATCAAGTGCTTCTTAATTTTACGTTTGAATGATAAGAATGAAGATCACTTGAAACCATTTGAAATGAATCGCAAAGTGCAATGCATCATTTTGTAAATTTGGGATGGTGAATCTAGCTTCCATAATTTGTTCTAGTATTAGTAAGAACTAGATTAAGGTGTCGTGAAAATGTTGTACAATTGTTATTATTGAGACTGGATCGACTGAAACCCAGGATATTGAGGTTGATATTTATAAGATGAAACATTTGTAGCAACACCTTATGATTGAACAAGACACGCAAAGGTAGACCATTTAGGGAACTGAACATTGGAGCAGAAGAAGCTGTATGTGGTTGAAATATAGGTATTCGTAATGCCCCGTTGCGCTAAATATCTAGCTGATGAAAATGTGTCGCCCATGTATTAACCCAATATACAAAAAGTGCCGCCAGAGAAATAGCGCTGGCCTTGCGAAAAGAAAGTACGAAAATGCTCCGCGTATGCACGTATATGTGAGCTCAGATCTTCTTCTGGTTGTCGTTATTACTCCTATTAAGAAGTTCTGTGCCCACACAACGTTGGAAATAATCTGGGGCATCGTACAAAAAACTCGATGACGTAATACAACTCTGCACATTAGTGATACATTTTAAGTTAGTGAACGTAAACGAAACACAACAACAGCAAGGATTCCAAAGTTGGCGGCAAGAAAACAATGCAAAAGCTATGAGCTTTTTTGGGACATGGTATTAGCCCACATAACGCAGTGCCGAGAAATGGCGAGCAAAAGAGTGAATGAACGTAAACTCTAAATTGGCGGTGGTATCCGCAACATAGCGCATGTGTATGAAATAATGAGGGTTATCTTGCATGTCATATATTGTGAGCTCCGATAAGGTAATGTGCCTTAAAGTTGCGTTTCTCTAAAAGACGTTCATGCTTTGTTTATTTTTCACCGATCAAAGGAGCCATCGCAAAGTATAATGAATGACCATATGAAATGAAAAAAAATATTGGGCAGTGGGAGTTAAAAAGAAGAAAATACCATCCACTGTTTTATTTGCCTCTGAAGGGCGAAGAACTGTGAAAAACGGCAAGTAAAAGTAATCAGTGTAAGTTTTTGTAGAGCGTGGTTCTGACTGATTTGAATCTTCTCTGGGCTGCTCAGAGGATGTAAGCAGCTTGCACGCCTTATCTCAGATGTACTCTGGAATGAACATGAATTTTTGCGCGCACCGAGATGGTTGGTAATCTTGACGGGCTACCGCGTTATTTTGCGTTTAGTTATGAATGCCAAAGTTTCAGAACAGCGTTAAATTGATAGGGGCAGCATTATGGGCAGTACCAGCGCACAAGCTCACGGGACGAAGGGAAGAGACGCAAACAAGCGCTTGTTTGTGTCTCTTCTCTTCGTCCCGTGAGTTTGTGTGCTGGTACTGCCCATAATGTATCACCAACTAGCCCAACTATCAGTCCTGCCATAGGGGCAGCACTACAACTTTCCCTCACACCTCCCTTGATTCTTCATCCCAGCAGCATTACGATGGCAGTTGTTCGTTGCCATCTGCTTATACAATTTTGTTTGATGTCTACACGGGGTATCATCCTTGCAAGTTAATATTAAGCGATATGTTTAGTGAAACTCCTCTTACGTATGAAGCTGTGGATATTTTGTAGCGGCAAACTGAAATGGGTTTCGTGGGATCAAATGTGTAACTTCTTTCTCGCTCTCTGTTTTATGCATACTGCTGCAGCCAATAAGAATATCATAGGATTATTACAGTCCGTAACTCACAGGACACTACTGCTATAGCAATACATATTACATAGATGCTCATCAAAGAGTACACAAGGATCTGAACCAGTGCAAACAGTTTCAGCATGCTTAACAAGCTATTTTTGTGGTACATAAAACCAGTGTGGTGATGGAAACGTTATTATTGGAAGGTCAGAAGCAGTGATTCTTGAGCATACATTTTCTAAAAAAAGAAACTGTTTAGAGTCACACACAGTGCCACAGTGGCTTTGACGAAAATATTTGAGAGCTGTATATATGTATAGAAAGAGAGTTCATGCAAATATTCTCCTTTTCAAAGGAGGCTATCAACAAATTCTGAAATCGTTAATTCAAAACGCCATTAGCCGCTGAAAAAAAATAAGAATAAAAAACTTTTCCCCATCCTTTAAAACTAATTGTGAGAGTGCGTGTGCACGTAAACATGGGACGCACTCTGGCCATACAAAGCATTTTAAAAGCAAAACGGCAAATGAATCACCCTCGAACATTCATCGCTTTTTTTTTCCTTTTGCCCGCGGGCTGTGAAGTGTGATTAGACGTGTAAAGGCTGATCCTAAGGGCAGGCCACTAATCTTACTATGCATCCTCGTATTGACTGTTGTAGAGCCGAAACAAGTGTTGCCGATATAGAGAGAGCGCAAATCGATTAAAGCTATGGAGCTTCAGGATCGCTGGCCATCGGCGTACATACTCGATAATCAATATTCTTCAGCTAAAATGAAAATCACAGCAGGCGTAAAAAAAAAATGGCGTACACGAAATTTTAAGTTTTTTTTTAAGTCACCATTCAGCAGGCCTTTGCCATAACAAAATAAAAATTTATTTCTCAGTCTTCCTGCAGAAAGTGCACCTAAATTAGAGCTCTGATAACCATATCAAAGTGAACGACATCGAGGGAGTTGGTGTTTTATAATGAAAAGTCGTCAAGCCCTGTTTCTGAAGAAAAGGTAGTAAAAGATTGCTGTTATGAACCTTTTTTACTGTGAGGAAAATTTCCTCCTCTCTGGTCTGTTGCACGAGAGCACGAAAGCCGACGTCACAGCCTCGGCAGAGGACTATGAAGGTACCCAGAATGCCGTGAATGAAATGACTATAGAGTGCCCTTTTTGGGAATCTATGTTTGCGGAGCAGAGAATGAAAGTTGGCGGTAGTGGGAAGAGCGCAAGGAGAAGCGAACGACAGTCTCGCAGGCATCCGTCCCCGCAGTGCCAGAGTAGTGCGCGCCTTCGTGCGTCGGCTGTTGTGGAACGCACCAACGCGCTGCCTTCCGCGGTATAAATGGGTAGTCGTGCTTCGCTCTGTCTGCGGCGGTTCATGTGATAGCGGCTGCACGAAATTGTCAGCGCCAATCACGCTCCTCTCTCCATTATGTTTCTATAGTAAACTGTGTGCACATGTGTAAAAATATTCTCAGCCATTTCTTTTTGAACTGGCACAATTGGTAGAACTGCGTCGTCTACCACTCTCGCTTAACGAACTGCGTGAGCACAGGGTCAACCCTGCTGACATCAGAACTTGGAGGTGCGCCCCTCGAAGCAGAAGCGTTTCGCTCAATTTGTCTCAAAATCAAAATCCCTAAACAGGCTCAAAATTAACATTTGGTAGCATCTAGGTCGTCAGTGAAGTTTTTCCCATTGTGCTTTGTTGTGGAGCGTTGTTTTGTTGTAGAACGCTGTACGGTTCACAATACTTGTATATCAGTTGTTACCTCATTTGGGCTTTTTCTGCCCGCATTCCCACTTTCAGGACTAATGAAGACTACTTAAAGAGCTCTCTACCTTGAATGTGACCCTACGACAACCATTCAGATGCAACAAATTCGGCCAACCACTTCTTCCTGCCGTGATTATTTCTCATACATCCTTTAGTTCGATGCAGTTTCCTTTTTTGTATGTACTTGCATCGCACCGGTCACTACTACATACACAGGCTGCCCTAGTATCTATAAGCATAGGGTAAAATAGGTCGATGCACTATATAATAATGCCATGAATGTATGTTGTTTAGTATTGCAAGTAGTTAGTTCACACTGTGTTTTTTGTTTAAGCTTAAGTGCCTAATTATGAATGTTGGTTTAGGTAGCTTTTGAAAAGCAAATAATCTAGCCAAAACTTCTGGTAAAAGAACTGTAGAGCGAGTTTCGAAACGCCTGATTAGACAGATTTTACCTGTGTATATTTTCGTAAACAGCGTTTTTCTGCTTATGATGAATATGGCAGCGAAAAAATGTATACTGAGTAACATGCTCGTTTGCGCGCTGAGGTGCACTGTGATTGGAGTGCTCGCTAGCGTTGGCGTACAAACGATTTGCTTCCTGCAGGATGATTCATGGCGCAGCGTTATCGCTTGTGTTGCCGTTAGGGGAATTTTCGTCATCGCACAGCCAGGCCCTGGAAACCAGGCGCTCGTTTCGGTTTGAAGGAAAATGCGTGCTCGTAGCAGTTGTCAGACATTCTGATAATTTCTTGAAAAAAGAGAGGTTAACGCACAAGCTCGCGTTTACTTTTTACATCCCTTCTTACTAAGAAAAAAATTGATTGAACTCTAAAGAACTCATGTTTTCTTTATGGGACTTTCTTAATCCTTATTTTGTGTACTTTTTGTTAGGCAAAACGCAGAAAAACATGTATTTAGCTCTTGTCATCATTCTGTCTTACCTGTTGCTCATTAATATCACACGTTGGATTCCGCTCGGTTAGCTGCCGAGTATGAACACTGAAAAGATAATATATTTTATGCGTTCTGCCGTGAAAGTAAACCGCAGTAAGACGCCCATAAGGTGAACCATAAATTAGACGACGATGACTGAATCAGAGCATCGTAATTTGTGTGATTCGGTGGTGTCCTAGGGACTTTCTCCGCGAAGATATTTTAGGTTTCCTACAGTGAGAACATCTGAGCAGAAGTATTTGGGTTCGTTATTTGAGCACGTAATCATTTTACATCGGTGCATGAGTAAACCCATTTCTCTGTAAGCGTCACTGAACTAAAAAAAACACAGTGTCGCAAGGCTAGTTTTTGATGACGAGAGCCTATAGTATACATGCCGATGAGAAAATATGTGTCAAGAAAGGCTTGAATGCGTGTTGACTCTGCCATAAAGTTTGTTAATCTTTTAGTTTCGGTGTGTAGTTCTAATTATACTAAGGTACTATAAACTGGTTCCTGTTCATGAAATTGCATGCAGTCAGTCCGAAACATTGTGTGCCTTTGCTTAGAATACTGTCAATAATTCGAGGGGATCCTTAAGCTTCGCCCTGAATGGATAAACGCGATAGTAATGTACTGTCCCTAGTGCGCACTTCAAACACATAGTGCATGAAATCTTTTTGCACTTGCTATGCACCCACTACGTAGCCATGACAGATTAGGCGCAGTGACGTGTGTGCCTTTCGTAATGAGTGACCTGCTATACACCATAAATTCATTATGGTGATCACATGTTCTGATGCCTAATGACATGCCCGCTTGTAGCACTCATGATAATTCCAATATTTCATCTGCTATTCCAAAGCATGTATACAGTACACGTGTGTTTGTAAAGCATGAAAGTTACTTTCACTGCATTTCAAAGCAGAAGAAGCAATTTTCACTAAACTCCCGAGCAACCGCCAGACTTTGTAGAACACCCACTTCCCACGCAAACAAAGCGGGTTTGATCCCTACTTAACCCATATTTTTTATAATTTATTTTATAACGAAGCTCCTTCGGGTCGGGCCACGTCCCCTGTTCATCGGCGTGACATGCTACGGATATCCATATCTATATGAATATTCATATGGGTATGAATACTCATATTGGTACCCATGTAGATATTTATAGGAGTATACGTATGAATATCCACATCCACATGGATACCCATATCTATATGAATAGCCACATGACTACTGATATGGATATCTGTATGAAAAAATATATGAGCATCCAAAGAGTATACGCGCATTTAGAATAATAAACAACTTTGTATATACCGTACAGACGTGTTCTCATGTTTCTGCATGATCAATTGGGCAATGTAAGGGAAGAATAATTCCTCGGAGCTTCGCCAAGAGTTCATCACTGACTTCGTAGGTATGCTGTGATTTTTTTAATTGCATAATTCTGGATGTTTCGGTCAAGCACGAGACGAGGATTTTTCGCTCACAACCAACGATGCCGACGCCGACACCAACACTGACGCCGGATTTGGTGCGAAACGAGCACTTTAACGCTTTCGCGTTAAAATGCATGCAATCGACTCCCTGATGGTTTGAAAAATTACAAAACGCGGCAACGTCGCTGGACCCAACATTTTAAAAAGTATAGGCAATATATTTGTCACGGCAAACATGCCAGTGAGCCGGAACACAATTACCAACGACATTCTCTGTGTATGTTTTCTCGTTTTTCATGCCTATATATTTCCCAAACTTCTGTCCTGTTTAGTACTCGAGATCTGAAAAAAAATATTTTAGCTGTCACAAAAGATGCAGTTCAGTCAAGTACGAAGTGGCCAGCTTGTTTCAGTTTCAGTTTCAGTGTCAGTTTATTATTCATTTCAAAAAAGTAGTACAGTAATATTAATATACAGACGAGGGTCCTAAAGTTAAAAACTGTAACGGGACCCTCGATGCATTATAACAATCAATAAATCAGATCAAGTTAACAGGCAACGAGTGAATGGAAATCAATTATACAATATAGAGTGGTAAGTAATTATTATAGGCTAAGTGACACATCAGGCAACCAAAAGCAAGGCAAATAAGGAAAGAAAAAAGAAAGAACGAAAAAAAAAACATCTCGTTCAGTAGCGGACACTGTCAATCGAAATGCAATGATCTAAATGGCATAACCAAAAACGCAAAGCCCCCAAAAAGCCCATATACAGGCAGCTAAAAATTTAACAGAAAACTTTTAAGCGACTTTTTGAATCATGACAATGTGGGCATCGTTTTAACAGAAAGAGGCATGTTATTCCAAAAAGTAATGGCCGCAAAGGCAGTGGTCATTTTTCCATAATTTGTGCGCGGCGTGGGTAGCAAAAAGTTAAGGTTCATTGCAAATCTGGTTACATTGTTGTTTTGTAAGAAAACTGAATCAATGAACTCAAACGGTAGCAGTGCATTGCGCAATTGAAACAGAATAACGGCTATGCTATAAAAAAATAACTTACGAACAGGTAGGATTTTGTTGTCTTGGAGTAGAGGGCCTGCACTGGAGTATCGTGAGCTATTAGTGATAATGCGGATCGCCTGATTTTGTATGTTCAGAATGGGTGATAGATGACAGTCATACGTGTTTCCCCAAGCAGCGATACCATACATGATATGGGAATGAATGAAGGCGAAATACAGAGACATAAGTACGTTTATATGAAAAACTTCACGATAGTAATGTTGCGTGATAGTAATGTTTGCTTGCGTTCAGTTATTTTTAGATCATTGTTTGCTCATTGTGTGCATCTTTCAGTTGTGAAGCTAAGCTGCTTGTGTACACTGACCCTTCACACTACGTGCATGTCTTTGTTTTTAATACCAAATTTGTGATAAAAAAGACTTCCTTTTACTCGTGTTGATCTAAAATTGCCCTACAGTGAAACCGGTCACCTTCCTTACTCCACTTCACTACACCACCGAACATCATTTAAATCATGGGTAACTAAACCTGACGAATAGGAGCGTTGCCTGAGTGGTAATAGAGTACGAAAGCATGCCGCTTGCATGCGAAGTGGGAAATGAGCGGTTTTTCAGCAACTCTCGTCTTCACAGTTCGTAGTCTTTCTTCTACTTGCTGACGTCACCAATGATGTCATGAAAGGAATATTTAGTGTTTGAAGTATTTATAGTAAGACACCCCACGGCCACTAGTCGAGGAAACGGCGCTGCCGCAGCCTATGAACCGTAGGGAGCACTCCAATCACAGCGGCATTGGCGCGCAAGAAAACTTACCATGCCACGTTATCTTATTTTTGTGTTTCGCATGTATTTCGCGTTTTTGTATTTTCATAGAGCAGAAAAGCACCATTACATAACCGAAAATTAGAAACTGTCCTATCGCATGTTCTGGAAGCCTGTCTATAGCTTCATAATCGGGATTTCTTACCCAGCTTTACTGCTTCGAAATTCAAAAGTGCTTTGAATAAGAATACCTAATTAAGTATTGAGAAAGAAAACACAAGAATTTTGACTTACTATAACCTATAGTCTATCACACGCATTTGGTCGCATTGCCATAAATTGCGTCTTGACGTTTGCAAACTCTGCATATACATAGAGATGGGGCACAGTGTACTAGTATGTCACTAAGAAATTGGCTCTCGTGATTTTATTTACTACACCGTAGCGTAAAAAGCTGCGTTGTACAATGGCGTAGAGGTATATATGGTGGTATGTTACCGAACTCAAGCTACTGATTATCGACTGCAGTTCTACGCTAGCACCACCATCAATGTTTCAGAACCTTGGTTGCTACGGGAAATATTTTTCCCATTTAGCCCTACCTTGAATACGCTTCAAAGTGTGCAATTGAAGCATCGCGTTGAATTTTTCAAACATGTTTTTGCGTTACAGCTTCTCGCATGAATCAATAACCACATGTCCGTAGTTTTGTTCTTTTCTCCTGATATCTAAACAGTAAAGCATCGAGATTTATGGGTTCAGGTACGTCAGCCCCTCGTTTGAACACAGTCGACACCTAGAGGCAAGTGGGAAAAACATCGTGGTATGAATGATTCTTTGCGTCGTGTTCTAGCCACAACGTGACCGCATATGTGCGAACTTCATGCATGTTCATAGAGGACAGCTGGTCCAATTTTGTTACCGCATAAACTGCTTGCTCGAACGCGTAAACGACATATGCAAGCACATAAACTTCTGCTTGTAGGCACTTTAACTCATGAGAGAACGAGTGCACAGGTCCTTGCGGTGCTCGGTGCAATCGTCGTACCATTGTTACAGCCCGAATCACTGCAATATAAAATGAAGATGCCACTTTATTGGTCAAGTACATTCCTTAGTGCATTTGGCGTTTTCATGAACTAATGAAGTAATGAGTGACAAGTTGCGAATGTACCATTTTAGAGACAGCATCTCATGTTATGTTGGGAACTTCGAGATACTTATAGTATCGCAAATCATTAAGTAGCATTCGTAAAGGCTGTTTGGCGGTTAAAAAGCCTCTAGCCATGCGCCGTACAAGCATTCGTGCAAATAGAAATATCGACTGCACAAAGTCCTACGTCAACTAACTACACAGATATACAGGCTCTCTTGTATTCGCTCGAGCAACAAGTATATTGTTGATTGGCTCGGTTACATAGTACTATTGATAGTGTAGCAAAGGCAGAATGGAAGCTAAACACTAAAGAATAAAATAAAGAAAAAACACCGAGCACAGTGCGAAGACCAACACACGAATAATTGGCAGAATGCACTTCTGTCACACGTAATAGGAGAGATAGGCTGGCTTCGGGCATTATTGTTGTAATGGAGGAAGCATATAACCACTAGGCTGTACTCAACGCGCTTCACTCACAGACAATCGGCAACAGCCGCTCACACTGAAGTGCCCTGGAGTATAATTCGACATGTCCCGCCGACCGCCCATCCACAATAACACGATAATGGTGCTGACACCTACAGCCCGATCTCACGGGGAATAGTGTACTTGTTCTCCGCTGAATTGTCACACCCCATGCCGCTATGGAGCTTCGCTTATATAAACACTGCATGCTCAGCGATAGCGAACGTCCTTGCATTCCAGGTCGCTCCCAGTAGCCATCTCTTTGCTCTGATTGCATGGGAACTCGTCCAGCACCAACCGCATAGTAATGACTGCGAGCAAGCGCTATAGTCGCCTTTATTACGAATGCTTACAGTCATTCGTAACTATAACGAATACACACAGGGAATTATGGTAAGCACTCACAGCGGTACAAGAGACGCTATTTACTTTATCGCGTGCCTACTGAACTTATCGCCTTAGTTAGACTGTGTACCATCATCTCTGGTGCTTATATATGCGTGAACATGATACCATGGAAAAATCTCTTTGCAAAGAATTAACGGTGTCGAGTTCACAAGTTGCGAGCAATACAGTCAGCGTTTTTGTGAGCGTAATTTTGAGAAAGCTGCAAACAAAGAAAAAAATGGCAGATGCCACAGGCAGTGGGAATCGAAGATAGGCGAATCACGAACGAGAAATGCTGATATGTCCCTTTAATATCAGCACAACGTTGAGGGAGATGATGCGGTACTTGACTTGCGTGTCGTGATTATCATGTTTGAATGCGGCGTTTACTTTCGTCATCTATTCACGTCACGTGATATCAAATTTAGTATACGTGAAGCTAGAAAAACGGCCACAGACATCATGAAGGGCCCAATATACTTCAATGTAGCATTGACGCGCACGCACGCTGGGCACAGCGGCGCCACGTTAGCAAAACGCGAGCACTTATAGTTTGACGCCAGGCGCAACCAGCGTCCATAGGCGCGGACCGACGGCAAGCGGCGCGAAATGCGGCATGCTGCATTTTGCGGCAATGCGTTACCCAGACAAAACTGTGTCTTCCTCCTTTCGTGACGGAGGGACGCTGAACGCGCTGATACGCGAATGCATCAAAGCAAAGCACCGCACCATGCACCTGCAAGTATATGGCAGGACCGGCGCCTGGCGTGGCAACGCCGGCGTGACGCGACGAAATGAACGCTGGCGAGCATGCGCACCGCGTCACGTCGAAATGTAATGACGTCTTCACTGTGGCATGTGTATCGTGTTCGATGTAACGAACCGAGGCGACAAGTTGCTGAACAAGGAATTACCAACTGGTCATTTATTTATGACGCTTATATAGCTGCGTGGGCAGCGAGGAGAAGGGAGAGACAAGGAAGGAAGTGGCAAGCGGTATCCGCGCAGATGCGCGATAGCCCATTCTGGTACATCTTTTTTTCATTCAATTTGGACTCATAATACCAAGCAAACAAACAGCAAACAAAAAAAAACAAGTGAACTAGCACGTCTTACGAACATCTTCGTAGCTGAGGCGCTGTGGCTCGGTCCGGGATCTCGTTGACCTGCGAAGTGTTGGCAATTAAGATCAGCCTCCCGTTGATTCTGTTTGCTCGGTTTCTTCAGAAAACCTGGTGCTTTACGGGTTTGAACAGTGGTCAGCCACTGCTGCGTCACACGTGCCATGTGCCGGTACCGAGCCTTTGGCGGCTGGTCCCATGCTATCGGGCGGCTCGAAGTCTTCCAGACCGCTCTCGTAGCCGTTCTCCTTTTCGCAGCGTTCGTGTGTTGGCAGCAGATGTTGTCGATTTCGCCTCAGCTGCCCTTCACTTTCCGTTTTGAGCAGATATGAACGTGGCGCCACCTCCTTAAGTACCGTTGCTTTACGGGACCAGTTCCCATTCTTGATCCGAACAACGTTGCCTGCATCAAGGGGTGATAATGGCTTACCCTGTAGTGATTGCCGATGTTTCGATACAGGGCACCTTCCATCGGCATTAAACTCAGGGACCGTTGACCGAAGACAATGACCTTGCAGCAACTCTCCGGGCGACAAACCGTTTCTAAGGGGGAAGATCTATAAGCCAAAATGCCCAGCAATAAATTCGCACGGCCTTCCGTAGTTTTTTTGAGAATTCGTTTCACAATTCCTTTATGGAACAGACCTTGCTCATTTTTGTGCTTTTTCGGGTTTTTTCGCCGCTGTTGTGGGGTCTATCGCACCATATATCGTGGTAATGGATATTCAACCTCACGGGGCACCGTCCGAATCCGGTTCGACCGCGGGGCTGCTTCGAGGAAGCGAGGAAACGCGTCTAGAGAGAGTGAGGACACTGAGCTGTACTCCGCATCAAGCGACGAGTCCTCGGACGACGGCTTCCAAGCCGTCCTGTACCGCAAGGCTAAACGACGAATCGTCAAAGCATCTTTGGCATCAACCACGACCACCGTGAAAACTGCCCCTCAGCGATGGCCTCACTCTATTCTGTCTGTGCCGCTGAAGGCTACCGACATTCTACGCGGGCTGAACAGGCAAGCGCTCTCTGTGTATCTCGAGAATATTACGCCAAATCAGATCAAAGAAGTACGTCTAAACGCAAGAAGGAACATCTTGGCAATCAATGTGCTGAACCCACGTGCGCTAAACTCGCTTCAGAAAATAACGCAACTGGGTAACATCAATGTCAAGTCTATAATACCAGCTGATAGCACCACTTCAACAAGAGTCATTTATGACATCGCCACTGAAATTCCAAACTCGGATCTCTCAGTGCTAATAAAACCGGGAAATGAAGATAACGTCATTGTGAATGTCAGCCGCCTTGGTAACACATATTGTGTGAGAATTACGTTCAAAGGGGACTGTCTCCCCTCCCATGTGAAGGTTGGCCACTTTCGTCACCAGGTCCGACCATTTATTCCAAAACATATGTGATGTCATAAGTGCCAGAAGATCGGCCATGTGCAGGGAGCGTGCAGGAACTCTGAAGTGTGCCCCCGATGCTCAGAACCACACACCGAGAACAAATGCAGCGCAACCGTACTAAAGTGCCCCAATTTTCAAGGTGCCCCCAGTGCATCTTTCAAAGACTGTCCACGCATAAAGAAGGAGTTTACTATTTTTAGACAAATGGTGCGAGACAGCTCTACCCACAAAGAGGCCGCGGAAAAAGTCCGGCGAAGACGACGACGTCACCGTCGAAGATATTCGCGAAGAACACAGTCACTACAAGAAGTAAGTCAACGCATCTGAGAACGGCACCCACTGCAGGGTACACCGCGGTGAACGCAGACGATAGAAGAGAGAAAACAAGTAGATTTCTCTCTACTGAAGAGTGGCCGCCACTTACGCGCACGCAACTTGTGGAAGAACCGCATCAGAAGCCGCATTCATCAGAGAAAGCAGCGACAACAGAGGAGCAGCGGAACTTGGATAAGCAAGTGATTGCTCTTCTATGACCCATAATCAATGCCATTCGCACGGTGTTAAACAACATGCGCAAAACGTCAGCCAGAAGTGCACTTCAAGTACTGGACGCTCCGAGTCCAGTACTGGCGGCTGTTGAGTAGATAATGGCCCACCAGCCACTGTCTTTCAGAGAAGAGGTCAAAAAAGCAACAATTTTTCAGTAAAATGCACGGGCACTGAAATCACGCATTGCAGATTTCCGTCGGTTCGTTTCCACCAATATGTTTCCCATCATCGTCATCTGCGAGCTAAATTTATCGAGTGCTATCAGACTCTCCGGATACGAATCATTTATGTCGGCTTGTTATAGTTGAAACAGCAAGGTACTGCTGTTTAATTCGACGTGACCTGACCTACATTCTTTGGTGTGTACCACCTGACAACGACAACCAATATATATGCTTAATTGTGAAGAAAAAGGGTCTTATTGTCACTGTTGTCGGTGCATACCTGTCGCCATCAAGTATATTTGACCACAGAAGACTAGTACACATCCTATCATCCACTCCTGGCCCATGGGTGATCATTGGAGACTTCAACGCCCACCATACGCTATGGGGGAGCCCAAGGATCAGCGCAAAAGGTATAAGTCTGATAACGTTTGCTTCAGACAACGAACTGTGCTTGTTAAATGGTGGCCGCCCAACATTTTTACGTGGTCCTGAATACAGCAGTTGTCTTGACTTGGATTTTGTTTCTCGTGGTCTAGTCAGATGTGCCGGATGGCTTGCGGACATAGAAACAAATGGGAGCGACCACATTCCCACATATGTCAAGATCAGAGTATTATCACCTTGCAAGGTACGCGAAACTATCCGAAGAGTGGACTGGACCAAGTTTGAATCTCTCATGGAAGAACGCTGTCAAGAGAACACCTCGTTTGACTTAGAAGAGGTGATCAAGTCCACAGTGCAAGACACAGTGTGCACCCTCACATGCTCTTCGAGAGTAACCGAATTTGACGTGGAATTAGAATGACTTCGGGCTCTCCGACGGCGTACGGAACGAAGGTACTGACGCACGAAAGCAATCGACGATTTATGAATCGCTAGACGTCTTCAGCAGAAGATACAACGCCGCATAGACAAGCTAGAGTCACAACGTTGGGCAGCCTTCTGCGCGTCGTTAGATCCTCGCAAGCTTTTATCAAACTTGTGGAGGACAATAAGAGGGCTCCGGACAGCTCCCGTTCAGCTGTCTCTATTCGAGACTCTAGCCCTCTCTCAACAGAGATCGGAGGTAGACGTGGCAGAAGAGTTCTGTGCCAACTTATCCGGTCAACTCGCAGATCCCAACATCTTCACGCTCTCACGTGGTGGCACGACATCACACGATCACCACATGAACCAATTTTTTTCTATGAATGAACCTAAAGCAGCACTGGCTTTGTGTAGACGCACATCAGCACCCGGGCCTGATGGAATATTATACAGAACACTGTGTCATCTTGGTGAGTGTGCGAGGAGTGCCCTCCTCGAGATATACAACAATTCGTGGCGAGAGGGCACCCTCCCAGTTAACTGGAAGACCAGCTGTTTGGTTCTATTACTGAAGCCTGGCAAGTCACCATTGGTGCTCACTACATACCGCTCGATTGCACTGGCTAGTTGCTTGGGCAAAGTGATGGAGAGGATGGTACTTGGACGGCTAGAATGGTTCCTGGAGCATCACAACATCTGCCCGGACGCTATGACGGGATTTCGCCGTGGCAGGTCATCTATTGATAGCGTCATAGACCTGGTCAGCTATGTGCAACACGAAAAAGGCCGTAAGCGTCTCTGCGCTTCCTTATTTTTTGATGAGAAAGGGGCGTACAATAACGTCACACATGAAGATGTCCTCACCGCTCTCAAGGAGGTAGGAGTGGGTGGTCGGATGTTTCAGTGGCTGCGCAGCTATATTTCTGAGCGATCCGTTTTCCTGAGAACCGAGGATGGTGACACTTCTCTACATTACAGCCACCGTGGTGTTCCCCAGGGTGGCATACTTAGCCCTGTACTATTCAACCTGACGCTAATAGCTCCCAATCAGCATCTTCCAAGTACTGTCAGATTGTCAATGTACGTGGACGACATCTGCGTTTGGACGCCTGCAGTAACACGTCTACAGCTGCGAGCACGAATTCAGAGAGCTGCCACTCAAGTTGCTATTTACCTCCGTCAACGAAGTCTGGAAATTTCCTCTGAGAAATGTACACTTGTGGCATTTACGCGCAAACAATGCAGAACTACAGCGTTCTGATAAACAGCGAAAGGATACGCCACCTCCGTTCATACAAGTTCCTAGGTGTTATAATTGACAGAGACCTCTCATGGAGCTCACATGTATCATACATGAAAAGGCGATTGACAGGCATCTGTCATTTGTTCGAGTTCTTCGCTGGAAAGAACTGGGCAATGCCCACAACTGCTATGTTGCGATTATACAGGATTCTTTTCCTTGGTTCCTTCGGTACAGCCTATCTGTGTTAACCAACGCAAGTAAAACAAGCATACGAATGCTTCAAAGTGTTCAGGCTCAAGCACTCCGGATATGTTTAGGCTTGCCCCAAAGTGCGTCAACAGCGGCAACTATCGCCATCACAAGGAACAACCTCATAAAGACCCACAGTAACGTGGAAGTGCTGAGGACACACATACGACACCTTGCTCAAACTCCTCAACATCACCTAGCCTCTCTAGCAGTGGTCCGACCATGCACATCTTACTGCAAAACAGTGACCGCACATGGTGAGTCGATTCCAACTTTGTTCTCTCCTGCCGCTAGACCTTTGACTCCGCCATAGTGCGTTGCTGAACCAATGAATAATATTAACATACCTGGCGCCCAGAAAAAGGCCAATTTGTCGTCACCGGCTCTTAAACAGCTCACACTACTTCTCTTTTATGAGAAATACTAAGACTACACACATACATACACTGACGGATCGGTTCAGCCGGACAGCTCTACAGGAGCAGTATTGATACCAAGGTTGGCCACGACAATAAAATTCAAGACCTCTCACGCAACAACATCAACGGCAGCAGAATTGGCAGCACATCCTGCCGCGTTGCAATTTGTAGTTGATCAACCTACACGCAAGTGGACTATCCTCTGCGACTCGAAGGCGGCACTGCAGTCTATACTATCAGCCTTACGCCGTGGACCACACGAGCAGCTAGTACTAGAGATAGCAGAGGTTATACACCACCTGACTGAGAAAGAGCACCAAATTACATTCCAGTGGTTGCCCAGTCACTGCGGAATCATCGGCAATGAACGGGCCGATCAAGGTGGCCTCTCAGCCCACACAGATCATAAACTACGACTACCACTTTCTAGGACAGATGCTGCACGAAAGCTCCGCAGGCTTGCTCGCCAGCAAACTATATCACAATGGAATCAGCCACACTTCAAGCATTCTCGACTGTACTCGCTTAACCCTACGCTAAGTCTTCAAGTCCCGTCGAGGGTTTGCCGAGCAGACCAGACCCTGTTATGTAGGCTGTGGTTGGGCGTGGCGTTTACCAACGCCTTCGCTTTCCGCATTGGGACGGCTGACACCACAGCCCGTGGCCACTGTGGCAAAGAGGAAACAATCCAACATATTCTTTGTGACTGCCTAGCGTATAGTAAACAACGACTATGCCTTCGCAGGGAACTCAACAAATTAGATGATCAACCTCTGTCGGAGCAGGGAATTCTGCCGTATCGACAGGATGCGACTTCACCGAATAGTTCCCTGAAAGCGCTACTACACTTTACAATCGAGCGGCCTTACTGAACGGTTGTAGCTAGGACGCCCTTTCTGTGTGTGTTTTCGTTTTTTTATGAGTGCGCGTGTGTTTTTTTTCTTTTCTCTATCTACCCCCTCTTTATTGCCCCTACTTCCCCGCCCCCAGCGCTGCGTAGCAAACCAGATGCCAATATCTGGTTAACCTCCCGGTCTTTCCTTTCTCACTCTCCCTCTCTCTCTCGTTTCACAATCTGCACGCCCTTTTCGGCTAAGCTGTTTGAGCGGGGAAAATTCGGGCTAGATGTTATTTGTTCGAAGTCGAACCGTTTTGCGAATGCAGCAAGTTCCCTCGAAGAAAATTGGGGCCTGTTGTCGGTGCAGACTTGCGCAGGAATGCCATAGCGATAGAATATGGCGGATATCTTAGAAATAGTTTCCGCTGCTGTTGTGCTCACCAGTTTTCCAACATCTGGGAAGTTCGACTGGTCGTCATACACCACAACGTAGGAGTCCCCTGCAAACTGAAACAAGTCAATTCCGACGCGATACCACGGTCTTTTCGATGTAGGCCATTGTAGAAGGGGCTCGCTCAGCTGGCTGTAGGTGTATTTTTTACACACCTGGCATGTTCGTACTAGGTTCTCAATGTCACTGCCTAGTCCTGGCCAAAAAACTAGCCTACGTGCCCTGGCTTTGCATTTGTTCTGTCCCATGTGGCCCTCGTGTATCCACCCCAGAATTTCTGATCTCATATTTTTCGGCATGACAATCTTGTTCCCTTTTAGCAGTACGCCGTCCACTGCCGATAACTCCAAAGTGAATGGCTTTAGTTCCCTTCGAATCGTCGCACTTGCTTTTAGTTGCTCTAACACGCTGCTTAAATACGGGTCGGCACGGGTCTCTTCTTGAAGTCGTTGCTTTGTTCGTCTGCTTACCAGGCTTGAAACCACCTGAATTGCGTGGACCTCCATGTCTTCCGCTTCATCAGCGGCCCCAGGCAGCGTCGCAGTACGGGACAGCATGTCTGCGAGCACCAGGTATTTCCTTGAGATGAACTGCTAGACATAGTCGTATTTGAAAAGACGGATGAAAAGTTGTTGCAGTCCGCAACACTTTTTTGGGCGATGGCAATCAGAGGCCTGTGATCAGTTTCGACAAGAATCCTGCGGCCATAGACAAACGGGTGAAACTTTTCGCACGCAAATACTATAGCCAGCGCTTCCTTTTCAGTTTCAGCATAGCGTGTTTCATTCACTCTCGCTCAGAACACGCGATAGGTACGTGAGTGGGTGCCAGTCGTTTCCGGGTTTTGGCAGCAAGGCGGCACCAATCCCGCTTTTAGAGGCGTCTGCAGTTACCTTCACTTCTTTTTTTTAATCAAAGAGCGCTAGTATTGGTGGGTTCACCAATGCGTTGCAGATCTGAGTCGACTCGTTCGCGTGTGCTGACGTCCATTCGAACACCACGCTTTCCTTCAAAAGGCCCCGAAGTAGTGACGTCCTGTCACTGAGCGAGGTACATACTTGCGGAAATAATTCACAATGCCCAACATTCTGCGAACTGTCTGTTTATCTTTCGCCTGCGGTATAGCCTGTATGCTCTCGATTAAGTCTGGACTGGGACGGACACCGCTCTCGCTGATCACGTCACCAAGAAATGCTATCTGTGTCACACAAAATATACATTTTATTGCGTTAAACGTCATCCCAGCTTGCTCCGCTCGCTTTAGTACGGCTTTCAGCTGTTCATTATGCTGCTCTGTCGAATCCCCCCAGATTAGTATATCATCAGTTTATGCACGCACGCCTGTCAGGCCTTCAAAAATTTCTGTTAAGGTCTTCTGGAAGACCTCACTTGCTGAAGAAATTCCAAATGGCATCTGCAGGAACCTGTAGCGACCAAAGGGCGTTGCGAAGGTGCTCACGCGTGACGTAACCTCGTCCAACGGTATCTGATGGAAGCCTGCACTTGCGTCTAGCCGGTAAAAGTACCTTGCGCCCGAGATTTCACTTTCAATGTCCTCCCGAGATGGCATAGGATAGTGTTCGCGCTTTATGCTTTTGTTTATGACCCTTGGGTCCATACATAAGCCAAGACGGCCATCCTTTTTCCTTACTACAGCTAAAGGACTTACCCTATCGGTAGCCTCGTCCACTTTCACGATAATAGAGGCCCTTTCCATGTGATTCAACTCCTCACGAAGCTGCTCCTTGATCACAAACGGTAAGCTTCACTACCGGAATGGCATCCGGTCGCAGTACCATCTTGTACTGTCGCTTTACACAGCCAGTTCCGCGAAATAGGTGTGGAAAGGCCAGCGGGGGAGCGTCTTCTCCTGAGTCTACTGCATTCACAGTTGGAATCGGTCTGAATCCCTGACATGCCTTGAGACTAATGATGGCATTGCGACCTTTCTTCACAATAAAAAATGCAACGCGACGTTCTTGGCCGTTTAAATATTCAGGACTTTTGTTGATACTCCCACGTGCTTGATAATGCTGCCGTTATATTCAGTAAGAACTGCCGTGCTTTTTCTTGGCTTCGTTGCTCGGTTGACACGCCAGAACAAAGACAGAGGTTGTAGGTTGGCTAGTGAGCCAGTACCTACTTTAAATTTCAGTTCTTGGCCGCCTATCTTGCTGCGCACTGTCCAATCTGCTCCCACACCATCCACCATGCCAACACGCTGATGTTCAAGATATCAAAATTATCCTCCCGCTTTTGTGCATAATCCACTTGGTCAACCTGACGCTTTCTGCAACACGCTGCAAAATGATTCTTTTTCTTGCACACGTAGCAAAACTTTCCCCGAGCAGGACATTCTTCTGGAGCATGGAATCTTCCGCACGGACGACATCGAGACTGGTTTTTGCTGGTTTGTTGTGTTCTTCTCGTGTACTCCACTTGCCGGGTTTCCTTCCACCACTCTGCATTTTGCTGCGCAGATACTTTGGCTCCTTTGCACATTCGATCAGCTTTCTGCAAAGTAAGGTCCTTCTCGCTTAGCATTCTCTGTCTGAGTTTTTTATCACTGATCCCAAATATTACTTGGTCCCTTATCATGGATTGTTCAAGGTCCCCAAATTTGCAGAGTTTCGCTTGCTTCTTGATGTCCCTCAAAAATCTTTCAAACGGTTCTGTCCCCTCTTGTACTCGAAGGCGGAACACACGCCGTTCATAAACTTCATTGCCTTGCTGGACGCAGTACTCTTCAAACTTTTTGACCAAAGTTTGATAATCTTCTTTGTTCTCACCTTCGGAAAACTCGAAGTTGTTGTACACGTCCAGGGCATCGTCACCTGCGGCGCTGAGGAGTATGACCGCTTTCACAGCTTCTGTCCTTGCCTTTTCTGACAATGTAGCTGTGAGGAAGAGCTCCAACTTGTGTTTAAACTGCAGCCAGCTTCTTCTCGGGTTTCCGGAGAGCTGCAGCGGTGGTGGGGGCTTGACGACATTCATTCTGCCGCCGAGACAAACCCTTCTGACACCATGTATTGTGTTCGACGTAACGAACCAAGGCGACACGTTGCTGAACAAGGAATGACCAACTGGTCGTTTATTCATGACGCTTATATAGCTGCGTGGGCAGCGAGGGGAAAGGAGAGACGAGGAAGGAAGTGGCAAAAGGTATCTGCACACATGCGCGATAGCCCGTTCTGATATATCGACATGTAGTCATGTAATCACATGACACGCATCTCATGATTATCATGTTTGCACCAGTCACTTACCTTCATCATCCATTGGCGTCGCGTAATATCGAGCTTGGTACATGTGAAGCTTGAGAAACGGCAGCCAGCGCATCATGAGCGTGGCATGTAGTCATGTTATTACATGACACGCATCTCATGGTTATCATGTTTGCATCAGCCACATACCTTCGTCATCCACTCACGAACCGTAATACCAAATTTTGTACATGTGACGCTTGTGAAACGGCCGCGAGCGCATCATGTGTGTGGAAGGTAGTCATGTTGTTACATGAACCGCATGTCATGATTTTTATGTTAGGGTCTGTCGCTTGTATTCATCATGCAATCATGTCATACCATACCAGTTTTGCAACATGCCATGTGAACGAAACCACCGCAAGAGCTGCAGGACCATGAAATGTAAATCACGACAATAATGACAATCATGTCATGATTTTCGTGTTGTGACTAATCATAAATGTTCTTCATACAGTAGTGTTATGCCATACCAAAATTGGTATTGATAACATTATTGAAATGGCCAGGAAAGCTAAAAGTCGTAGGCGGCTAGATAGATGGATATGCTCAAAATCGCCGAAGTTCGCGAAGAAATGCTTCGCGTTTAAAAATCTTCTATCGAAGGGAAATTTGAGCCTACAATTTCGGCGTCGTAATAAGGGTTCTACCACAGAACTTCTCGCAGAATATTAGAAGAAGAGAAGGACGATGATGGACTAGGTCGTGGAGAGTGCGGAGCTGGACTGAACTAGATCAGCTGAGAAAGAACGCGTTTATTCCAAGGTGCTCTGGACAAACAAGTCACCTCTGTTTTCCATCCTTCCAACGAGGATGCTTCCTTTATTCTACAGTTTATGGTGCCGAGAAACCCTCAATTCTGCCATCCAAGTGACCCAACGCAAGTACTTCGCCCTCAACGAGGATGGAGCGTATCAAAGGCAAACCAACGGCTGAGCAAGCCCTGCTCACGCGTTTGCGAAACGAAGCACGGCCAAGACACCTTTTCTTTTAAACCTCTCTCAAAATCACTGTGCAGGAAATTACAGTATGTATGATATGTATTAAAAAGAGTGTCATTATTACATGTAAGGCTACGAGACTGAAGCATAGAATCAATGGAGGCTTCAAAATATTACTATGGACAACAAGATTAGCTCCGTTTGCAGCTGTGTAGATCTTCATACTACCTTATGGACACGCAGTAGGTGCATCGCCAACTCACAAAGAGAATTAATTAGCTCGCTGTGTACGATTCGTGCCTGTGCTTGTAGTAAGAATAATGGGATAGTTCGAAAGTAACAATAGCTGAGCAGTGCCCATCAGCTTATGGGGTACTTGTCAACTGCTTTCATTCGTAAAAATGTCTTCTTTTGCGATACAGAGAAATTCTTCATGGTTAGCGCAGAATTACGCTCCGCTGCAAAGTTGCACATCACAATGTCCTTCACCGAAAAGTTTTCTATTTTCTTAAGTATCCCATACTCCTGCTTTTAGATCTAAACTTGCTTCCTATGGCTCCTTGTGGACATATCAGCGGTGTTATCAGTGTGAATTGAAATGCTGCTGTAGTCCTAAGGAATTTAGAAAATGTGGAAATGGAGGCAAATAACATGACGCAATGCATTACTCCTCTACAATAGGAGGGCCATCAATTTAGTCATGTTCTTTGGGCAAGTGTAGTACTAGAGGTATCTTTATCTAACGTTTAATCTGGGCTAGTTAGCTGTTTTAAGGGCAAAGCTCCTTCAGCCGTGGGTCGTGCTTCCGCGACATATGTAGACAGTAGTAGTAGTAGTAGTAGTAGTAGTAGTAGTAGTAGTAGTAGTAGTAGTAGCAGTGACAGTAGCAGTAGATGTAGTAGTAGCAGTAGCAGTAGCAGTAGCAGTAGCAGTAGTAGTAGTAGTAGTATAGTAGTAGTAGTAGTAGTATAGTAGTAGTAGTAGTAGTAGTAGTAGTAGTAGTAGTAGTAGTAGTAGTAGTAGTAGTAGTAGCAAGTAGCCACCTCCACGGCCGGGCTAGAAGAGTAGCATGTGCACACTCTTTTCAAGTGAGGAGCAAACCCACGCACGTCCATCATAAATCAAAAGATAATTGTTCCTGATAAACTAACTTATAGATACGAGTACCAGTTACTTAATCTCTAATAAGTGTGCGTTGAATTTGATGCTTACTGAAAAAAAAATTTCAGACAGAAGGACGCACTTTGAGCGCTATCTGACCAGAGAAGGTTGCCTTGTTAAGCTCGCTGGGCATTGCATCCTTGGCTTTATTAATGTTTAGTGAGGTTTTGCCGCACTGCCATGAACTAGCGGTGGTGAAAGGTGGGAACTAGACACCAAGCGCAGGCCATAAGAGAGTGCCCGCATGCCACTCATCTACTCCGGCTGTGCCACCTTTTGTTTAGTCTTTGGAATGTCCGCTGAATGGAGGTACTTTTATATCATGAAAGACGTGAGGTAACAGTACTTGGAGTTTTCACTAGATGGACTGACCAATGGAAAGACAAACAGATGCAAGGACACACGGAGAAACAACGGATAGACGGACACACGGATGAACGGACGCATGGACAGATGAACGGACGCACTGACCGGCAGATACAGGGACGGACGCAAGAACGGACGCATGGACGGACGAATAGCCACACGAGCGGTCGCACACATGGACGCAAGGGGGGACGGAAGCAAGAACAAGCGGACAGACGGAGGCGCAGAATGACTGACGGACGCTTCACCCCGCTCATCATCATGCACTCCATCGATATACATGGTGTGGTTTTTTATTTTACTAGAAAAATCCCAGCTTTGCCACAAAGGCGAAGCAATTACCGCGATAGCAACAAATTGGAAAGTGACACGCAAAACGATAAGATTCAAACGTGCCCCACATTTCTCAAGCACAAATGACGAACGAAACTTATTCACAGGTACAAAAGAGTGCGAATGAGTGTCTCAGTTGTTGCTTCGCTATGTCTCTGCGTCACTGTTCTGTTCTCGCGCTATAACTATCACCATGTCATACCAACTAGCCCATCCTGCCACACTTCTAAGTCTCAATAGCGCGCTATTTTCGCAAACGAGGACTGTGCAACGATTGCAGTGACTTTTGTGCGCCCAGTAACTACAACGGAATCGTTCTGGTGAAAGCCCAAGGCCAGCCAAGACGTACAATAGTCCCCTCTGCGAGAGAAGCGCACGCATGAGCGTCCACCCTGCCCCCTCTCCACGGGGAAACGTACGTGTGGCAGATGAATGCACATGCCGCCATGTTGTGACGATGTGACGACGCACGCTCATTGCGCCATCTTGATGCTGACGCTGAAAACACGATACCTCCCCCCGACATGCCCGTTACAAGCGGTAAGTGGTAGATATAAATAGCTTGCCGTTTGAACGTTGAAGGAGGCACTCCTTCGAGGCTCAGTGTCGAGCGCCTCACACTTACAATTCCCAGGTCCCACGTTCGATCCGTGCTCTGGAGTCTTTTATCTATACTATTTTTTTTCTTGCGCATATATATATATATATATATATATATATATATATATATATATATATATATATATATATATATATATATATATATATATATATTATATATATATATATATATATATATATTGTGGGAATAATAATTCATTGAGCCAGTTAGTCTTCGTGAAGGTATAGGATATGGCACAACGGGAGCGTTGTCAACAAGGATAAATATATTTATTTCCCAACAGTTTCGGGAGGGGTCCTCTCTTCATCAGGGGAGTTATCCCCTGATGAAGGGAGGACCCCTCCCGAAACTTTTGGGAAATGAATATATTTATCCTTCTTGACAACGCTCCCGTTGTGTCATATCCCATATATATGTATATATATATATATATATATATATATATATATATATATACATATATAGATATATATAGATATATATATCTTTATTTATTTATTTATATATTATAAAGGGGCGTTAGGCCGTTACGACAGTCCTCGTGGTAAGAAAGAGATTATAGGATTCCAATTGAATGCGGTTAAAAGAAACCTTATTTCGTTTCACCTAAATGTAGTATTGGGTAGACACGTAAAATACATTTGGACTTCGACCCTGACAGGCACACACAAATACACAAGCATGCGCCCACACACGCGCACCACACATCAACGCACATACACAAGCACGCGCAAACACACACACACAAACACGCACGCACTAAACGTGCTAGTTTGATGTAAGTCTTATTGATAGGAACACCTATCTCCTGTTAGGCCACAAGTTCGCTACAGAATCAACTAGCAAAAAATCAGTAATAGATAGATAGATAGATAGATAGATAGATAGATAGATAGATAGATAGATAGATAGATAGATAGATAGATAGATAGATAGAAAGTAACATTTATTCTGGTCCAGAAAGCCTGTACCCCACTTCATTGGGACTAGACCGCGGGCTGCTCCCACTATGGGATAGGGAGGACAAGCCTCACCGCCGCGTCGTGGGCCTTCTGGGCAGCATCTCTCCACGCGGTAAACTCGTGTAGATGCGTCGCAAAGCAGAAAGGGAGGGGGGTATCGCGTGAATGTTGCTTACTTGGGTATGATTTAGGAACGCTTACTTGTTACTTAGTCTTCATTATTCGTATTCATTGAATGAAGAAGAAGCGTTGCCTTCAACTAGAGGTGAGACGCTGATGTGCGATCCAGTGCCTACATATATGGGGTGGCCAGTGAACAGTTGTGCAGCTCGAGAAGCTGGTTTTCCCTCGCTGACGCTGCCTGCGTTGGCCTTGCGGGGCGAGAGAGTGGGGGAGCAAACAGTTGTCACGAGATGCAAGCGTGCAACAAGGTACGCAAGGCGTGAGCATGCGCAGTCGGGGTGTGGACATTGCCGCCGACGCACGACGCGTGTAACACCACGCGAATACGAATTGCTCCACATTAAAAAAAAAATGCCCGCAGCTTCCCTCGGGGGAACACTGAGGAGGATGCGGAGCATATAATTGGTTAACGGGGTGTTAAAGTGCAACTTACTTGGGTCGATGGCTGAATTGGTTAACGTGGTTGTGAAATGGGGTGTTAAATTGCGACTTACTTGGGTCGATGGCTAAATTGGTTAACGTGGTTGTAGGAGGGGGTGTTAAATGAGTGAACACGTGCACACGTATGCGAAAGGGCGGCGCTGGTCGAAGGGACGTCGATCATTGTGTTTGTGGATTCGTTGGAATTCATTTCACCGCGACCTTGGACGTCAACGCACCGTACAAACCAACCGACGAGCGGCAACTGAGCGAGCGAGCGCCGACCTTGAGTATATATACAGCGCGACGGCGCATGCACTGTCAGCTGTCGAATGTTCGAGAAGGGGGAGAAGAGCAACGGCGCATGCGCGCGCGTCAGCTGCCGATGTTCTCGAAGCGCGACGGCGCATGCGCGCGCGTCAGCTGCCGATGTTCTCGAAGCGTGACGGCGCATGCGCGCTACATTATACAGCTAGCGAATGTTCGTGAAGAGGAGAAGCGCACGCGGTGTGTAGAGGAGGAAGGGTGCACAGATGGTGGAGGAGTGAAGCGCGCGCGGTGTGTAGAGGAGGAAGGGATGCAAAGATGGTGGAAGAAGGAGGAGGAAGCTTGCGGACGGCGCCGCACTACAAGCCTCGAGTATTAGATGCTGCGCATCTAAAAAAACTACTGAAACCACAGATGCAGCCCCTAAGCGACTTTCACTTGGCAGTGACAGCTAGCATGAAACAACATGTTTCTCCAACCGCACGTAAATACAACGTCTGATCGGTTTGGTCTTACTGAAAAGAATTCTTCCTTGAACAAAATAAATCTAATGGAAGTGGCTGTTCACGGCTTCCTTACAAATGATGCCTCAATATTCACAACATTGGGGATGCTCATGTTTTCCTAATTCCTCCTCAATTGACGACTTTTCGCACATCTCTTTCCTATACACAAGGTTTACTTACTCCCACCGGCAAACTTTGCCGCGAAGCTTCGTCTCTGAATGCGTTCAAATTGCCAGCTTAGCTGAAATTTCAACCGTCTATTTTATTGATGCAGCCCTTTAGTAATTCTCTGAAAGACCATTTTGTGCAGATTGCGCTCAGAGAGAAACACAACGATTCGGTGTCAGCTGGCTCAGTGATCACAATTCAACAGCTGTCGTAAAGTGAGCTTGACAAGAGGAAGAAAACCGATTGTGCTTCCACGCTGTGGTGTGCTTTTAATGCTCGCTCGCTTCTGAAATCATTGAGGTTGTTCGTTTTTCTTGTCACAACCATCGCAAGGGGCGTCATTGGTTGGACCATTGCCTGTCGCTCTTTGCTAAGCACGAATAAGCAGCGCACTGAAGGCTGACTGAATGGCGAGACTGAAACTTGAGCAGTTGGCTGCATATCCTTAGCTGGCTGTATAGAACGACAGTACCCCTTGCACACTGTGAAGGTAAGAAAGGACAACAAATGAGTCCGGTCTGCATGATATCTCAAACAATTTATTTATTTCAAAAGTAATCTAATAGACGCTAAGTAACTGCTAGATTTCTGGCATGTGCATACTTAAGAAGAATTGCGAAAGTTAACAGATCGAGGCACAACACAAACTTCTTTGCAGTGACTTTTTGCCATGTAAAAAATTCTGGCCAATAAAAACCTTCGAATAGCAAGGTTGTCGTCCCTCTTCGTCATGAACTGCCTTTTTTTAATATTTCGCGAATATTGCTTGATTATTCTGCGCATGTCCACGAAAAGTCAGCTGTGGCTCTTGAGAACCACCACACTTCACGACTGCTTGTGAACGAGCATCGCGAGACCGTCCTTTGTACTCTCAAGCAGACTACTTATCCATCTCTTTCTTACTCTTCTTCTTTTTTTCTACCTCCTTCCTTTCCATTTTGCCTCTTTCACGCACCCCAAGTGTATGGAAGGCAAACGAGCCAAAGCTTGGTTAACCTCTCTGCATTTCCTCTCCATTGCTCTTTCTCTCCCTCTCTTGCGATTCTTTCCCGGTATTTCTTTTGTATTATCATTGTTCCTCCGGTACATTAAGCTAGGCTATGCTGTGCAAGCCGATAGTTCTGGACGGCGTGAATGATCCTGAATAGTGTGGTCTAATGGCTAAGGTACTCGGCTGCTGACCTTAAGGTCGCGGAATTCAATCCCGGCTGCGGCGGCTGCAATTTCGATGAAGGCGGAAATGTTGTAGGCCCGTGTGCTCAGATTTGGGTGCACGTTAAAGAACCCCAGGTGGTTGAAATTTCCGGAGAATTCCACTACGGCGTCTCTCATATTCACATGGTGGTTTTGGGACGTTAAACCTCACATATCAATCAATCAAGCAAGCAAGCAATCAATCCTGAATATTCCCTCTGTTATAAGGCTTCAGTACACTTTCAATAGTTCCTTTACTTTTCTTTATTTAAGGTATAGTTCAGGTTTTCACACAGAACTGAAACATGGCAAGCGAACATTATAGCAACAAAGATGTTTTTTGGGGATGATTTAAACTTCAACCAAAACTTTTTGAAGAAACCCAACGTTTCGGAACCGACTTCTTTCCTTCAAAATGGGCGCCGACGCGGCTGTTGGAAGAACGTTTTGAAGCGAACCAAGTCAGTTCCGAAAAGTCGGGTTTCTTCAAAAACTTTTAATTGGAGTTTAAATCATCTCCCAGTTTTCATACCCAACCAGACAGACATGTGTCGAATGTTTACATTCAAGATATTTTTGTTTGATTTGAATTGTTTTTAATCATTCTCTATATACTTTTCATTTGCAATGTCTGATTTTGGCATGCTGCCTAATTTGTTCTTTGTGTTATTTTTAACGGAGGGTTCCGCTGCAGTGGCTCGTCTTAGAAACACTTCTATTTTCTTTATTCATTTAATTATTTATTTATTAATTTATTTACTTGGCAATACTGTCAACTCTTTTGCGAGAGTCCTTACAGAGAGGGTAACACAAAAAACATTATAGCAAAAAGAACATTATCAGCAAATACACAAATACAGAACGGATCAAGATCAATCGCTACAATTGTACAGATAATCATCCAAGGTCTGTTCAAATTTTGACAAATCGTTCTGGTCAACAACACTCACCGATAATTCATTCCACATTTCAATTGTATTAGGAAAAAAGGAGTATTTGAATCTATCCGTACTAGTCCTGTACGTTTGAATGGCCCTGTTGTGGTTGCTTCTTGAGCTCTTTTTACCTGTTTACAGTAAGTATACTACCTTGCTCATATTTATTGGCCGTTTACAATTTGAAATATTAGTTTAAGACGATTTTTTTGTCTGCACGTTTCTAACAAATGGAGGCCAGAAGAATGAAACGTTTCTGTAACTGATTCCGTCCTTCGATACCGGGAGCATATAAATCGCACCACGTACCTTTGAATTTTTTATTTGTTTCTTTAAATAATATTGATGAGGGCTCCATACCACCGACGCGTACTCAAGAACAGGCCTTATAAAGGTTTTATAAGCAGCAAGGTTCACATCGGCTGCTGCACCTTCTAGTTTTTTTTTTCGTAAAAATCATAGCCTCCCATATGCCTTTGAACAAACATTGTTAACGTGTATGTTCCAAGATAAATTTTCCTGTGATCGTTAATCCTAGATATTTAAATTGAGTAGAATTTATCAAACACTTGTCTCCGATGGTGTATAAAAATAAAAGACGGCTCTTGTTTGTTGTATTATGTGTGTATGACGATTTAGAATAATTATTTTCATATTCCATTTTTCACACCATTTGCTCAAGGACTGTAAAGATATGTTAATTTTAACTTGATATTCTTTGTTTCGTACAGTGGAATAGAGTAAACAGTCATCTGCGAATAGGTCAAGGTGCAGACCTGGCTCCATAAAAGCAGAGATGTCAATAATATGCACCGAAAACAAAAGTGGTCCCAGAAAAGATTCCTGCGGGATTCCCGAAGAAAGCACTGACAGTGAGTCATAGGCTTGCCCATCCAATTTTACCTGCTGCTTGCGATCAGTTAGGTATGCCTTAATCCACTTTATAACAGTGGCATTAAGTCCGACTGTTTCGAGCTTGTAAATTAGCTTAGTGTGTGGCACCTTATCGAAAGCTTTGGCAAAATCTATGGCTATTACATCAATCTGCTTCCTCGTATCAATTGCTTTAGCAAAATCGTGAATCGTCTGTAGGAGTTGATTGATTTATATGTGGGGTTTAACGTCCCAAAACCACCATATGATTATGAGAGATGCCGTAGTGGAGGACTTCAGGAATTTGGTCCACCTGGAGTTCTTTAACATGCACCCAAATCTGAGCACATGGGCCTAAAACATTTCCGCCTCCATCGGAAATGCAGCCGCAGCAGCCGGGAATCGAACCCGCGAAATGCGGGTCAGCAGCCGAGTACCTTAGCCACTAGACCACCGCGGCGGGGCCGTCTGTATGAGTTGTGTGATAGTGGAGAAGCCTGATCTGAATCAATGCTACTTCTCTGAATACTACTGTGATCTTTGTACCTAGAATGAATAATAAACTGAAATGAATGAGAGGATGAAATGAATGAGAGACGTTTTAGTCCTAATGCGAGGTTCAAGCATTCTTCGAGTTTCGGTAACTTGAATGCGTGTAACACCTGTTTTGAACATCAAAGTGTTTAATACCGGGTTCTACCAGGACATCAGTGACGGTTCATTTCTTGCAAATGACCTCAAATAATGGCACGTGATTAAAAGGCAAATTATGGACCATTTCACTGACAGAAACTCTGAAGGGATGCGAAGTAGCAGCAGTGCACACGGCTTTGGCCCGGTTGAAACGGGTGTCAACGCGGCCTGTAGAAAAATATTTTGAAGCGAATTTCCATCTAGCGTTTCCTCAAGTAAGCGTTTATTTGAAATTCAAGAATGCGGGAGGTAATACGGTTTTGTGTGAGTTTTATCGGAGGTAAACGAGCCGAAAGAGTGTTTCCACTTGACGTGGGGTAGAGCGTTGCGGGTGGTGAAGAGGTTGAAGAAAAAGAAGTGTGTTGCGGGTGGGCGGAGCCAGCAGCTGTGGGCACTGCGGCGAGAGTATTGCAGGTGAGGGACAGTATGGTGGCAGCGCGCACCTGCAAAGGTAGCTTGTGAAGGGAGCGTGATGTCTACGAGCAGCTGCAGCAAGACCTACTTGACACCACTGCAACGATGAGGGGAACGCGTTGCGGCGTGTTTGAATGGACGGACGGACACACTTATGGCGTTACACAGTTGAGTAAAAGAGCTACTTCGCATCTAAAATAAAAAGATTTTATCAGCAGGAGTCTAACGAAAGGCCTCTCGGTCCACGACAACATGCCGGGCAAGTTATTCACTGCGCCATGAGCACGGTCACACACACACACACACACACACACACACACACACACACACACACACACACACACACACATACATACATACACACACACACACACACGCGCACACACACACGCGCCCACACACACACACGCACACGCACACACACGCACACACACACACACACACACACTGTGCTAGCTCCAGAAAGGTGCGTTTTACATCTATCACAGTGCTGCCACAGTACTCTTTGTAAAGTTGTGTATCATCACCGTGTCATCAACGATTAGGTCCTCCGACGCGGCCGTTCCTCGTCCTTTTCCGTACGTTTCGAGTGCAAGAATTGCAGTTTGGTCGACCCATCAAACACCACCAGGTGGCGATACTACCTTAAGCGCCACCCTCGCTGGAGTGTTCTAGAACACTGTGTAGACTGGTTCATAGCATTCATCGATGCCGAAAATAGCTCTGTGACGCGCGCGTGCTTCGTCTGGTTGTAACTCCACGTTCCCCACTTACGCTCGCTCCCCGAAAAAAAAACTGACCCCGTATCTGATGTTTCACAGCAAATGTTGTCGAAAGGCCTTGCACCTGAAGAAAGTGAAGAAAACGGCTATTTGATGTTCTGCGTAAGAATATCGTTTATTTGTATTGTGATAGATAGAGTGGCTGCGATAGAGTGGCTCGATCGGTGCAGTGAAGGCAAACGAGCTCATCGAGGCGCGTGAAACACGAGAGCTATCTGGCAGTTATCTTCGAAAACGTAGGAAGGCGTACGCGCCAGTCCTGGAGGCGATAAGGCGTAAAACGCAAAGTGACGGGCAGGTGACACCACCATGTCGTCTTAGCAAAGCGTTGGAAACAGTTGTCTTTTTCAGCATAGCGTTGGACTGTCAGCGCAGCGTGATAAACTCAACGATCCTTAGAATTATTTATGTATGCCTTCTCGAGTATAACAACACACATACAGAATATTGACGTGATGTTATTGTGCCTAAGACATGCGAAATATTATAATTTTAATTGACAATAACACAAGTATGAACGGTAAAACTTGAGCAGTATTGGTAAGCAATGGGGATGGGGTTGAGTTTTGGCCACTTGGGGTATCATTTTGGCGGACAAACAGACAATTGTTTAGACCGAGAGACCAAAATTTTTGCGTCGAAGGTCTCCAAGAAAGACTATCGTCTTTAAAGCGCGGCCGGCCAATAAGAAACACATGACGCGCGTTGCGTTTCCCTCTAGTCGAGCAGTGGTGCTCAACAGCTCTAACATGCTGCGACTAGGTGACTTTAGCCCAATTTCGGCGTCTAATTCGGGATGCTCTCGTGGCTGTCATATGGATTTCTCTGATACCGTTTTCACTGTTAACTATTACAGCTACCACAAACATCTAAGACCATTTTTTATTGATCGTTTATTATGAAAGACCGTTGTCAGGATGGAGATGTTTCACTGAGCATCAACGTGAATGCATCCACGTTTAACGGTGCGATAGCTGTCCAACACCAATATACACTGGAAAAGCCCTTATAAATAGGCACAGGAAACAATACCATTGTCACAGAACGAGCGCTAAACAAGAGCGCGCCGCCAAATCCTTGCGACAACGGGCGGCAGAAACGCCGCGAGGTAAAAAGAAAAAAAAAGAGAAAGCAAACATCCAGGGCTCCCGGGCGCGCGCTCTCCCCGCAGAAGCACGGCTTCGCAGACGATCCTCCTCACCCCACATCGGCGGCCCAGCAAGACCGCGATTTTTCTAGAACGAAGGAGGCGGGGTCAGACCGAGTGAATCATCCTCCGGAGAGGGCAGTCGAACCGTCTCGTGCCTCTCCCCAGCCTTCGCTGCGTATCGCGCCGACGAAATGACGAGAAATCTCTAGAAGGTGGCGCGGAAGGTATTTAATCGAGCGGCCGAGACGAGAAAGCAGGAGAAGACGGAAAGTTAGCGCCGGAGCGCGTAGGAATTCCGCCGTGTAGTCGGCGAAGGTTCTGCCCGTAGTGACAGAACAGGAGGAGACGGAAGTGAGCGCCAGAGTGCGTAGAGATTCCGCCGTGTAGTCGGCGAAGTTTTGGTCCGTAGGGACGGCTCGAGCTACAGGCTAGAGCGTGGGTTTACCGCTATCGAGCGAAGACGCGGGCAACAGCTGCGTGTGTGAAGCCGACGGATTTCCGGCGAAGAAGGTGAAGTTTGAAGAGTGGCCAATTGAAGACGGGAGTTTTCCTGGAAGAGAAACTCCGGCGAGGTTTCCTGGAAGAGAAACTTCGAGAGCTACGGAACGACAACAACGCTGGACTTTGAGTGAGTGATTTTCGGAAGAGTATCATCTCGACTTTGGTTCCAAGAACTTTGGACTGAATAGGTTTTCTATCTCTTTAGTCTTTAAGTGTCTTGGTTGTTCAATGCATGCGACTGCATTGTAGTGCGTATTGTTGGCCGTGTCCGTTGTTTCAAGTGTGACTGATTGTATTGTGTAGTACGTTGATTGATTGGTTTGATTGGTGACATATTGTATGCAACTATTGTGGAGTGTGCATTTTTGTGTATTGTTTTCGATCTGCCATTATTGAGAATATAATTTTGCTTGTTTATCAACTCTCGGCTCTGACTTGTTCTTTGGGCCACAACCGGCGTCTGCTGGCGCGCCAATAAGGACCACTTCTAAAATTGTCCACGCTTTCGTGGTGCGGTTCGGGGGGCCGATACTTCGGCTCTTGGAATTAGCCCGGCGATCGCCTCCTAAATTAACGGGACCGGTGAGACAATTAATCTGGCGTCCGCGATACAGGACCTTTTGGTGCACAGTGTGTCCAAAGTAGTGAGAAAGAGCCTCGAGTTGTTGATACTGCTATCGGACCGATTTTGTGTGTTGTTCAGTGTTCTCGTTAACGAGTGCAGGGGAGTGTTCCGATAGACTGATTTAGGCAGATACTTTTTGCACACGGCAAGGTTGTATTTGCGAGTTGCGAGACACAATGGATCTCGAAAAGTTAGTTGCTCTTGGTGAGAAGATGGGTCTTTCTGGCGCCGAACTACGGTAGTGGGTAAGCCAGAAGGAGAAAGAGGCGGTGGAGAGAGAGAGGTTGGCAGCTGAGAGAGCCAAGGAAGAAAAAGCAGCTGAGTTGGAGCGAGAGAGGTTGGCAGCTGAAAGGGCGAAAGAAGAAAGAGAGGCAAAGGAGCGACAGCTGAAAGAAGAAAGAGAGGCAAAGGAGCGACAGCTGAAGGAAGAAAGAGAGCAGCAATTGAAGTTGGAGCTGGAGAGAGAGAAGTTGGCAGCCGAAAGGGCGAGAGAAGAAAGAGAAGCGAGGGAGCGACAGCTGAAGGAAGAAAGAGAGGCAAAGGAGCGACAGCTGAAAGAAGAAAGAGAGGAAAGGGAGCGGCAGCGGCAGCACGAGATGGAACTCGAGCGGCTCCGTTTGCAACAGCGAAGCGAAACTCCCGTCCAAGCTAGAGTTGAAAGCAGCGAACGGGAAGATCACGGCTTCCGCTTGAACCCAAGCAAGCTGCTCGTAGCGTTTGATGAAAGGAAGGACGACCTAGACGCGTACCTCCACCGATTTGAGACGATTGCGAGGAGCCAGAATTGGCCGGAACAGCAATGGGCAACTGCTTTGAGTACTTGCTTGAGTGGTGAAGCGCTCAGTGTGTACGGTAGGCTGACGCCGACCGATGCAGCCAACTACGCAAAGGTGAAAGCTGCTTTGTTGAAGCGATTTAGATTCACTGTGGAAGGATTCCGGGACAGATTTCGGACAGGAAAGCCAGCTGACGGTGAGACAGCTACGCAGTATGCCGCCCGACTTTGCCATTATTTCGACAGATGGATTGAACTTTCAGGGACAGCGCAGGAGTACGATGAACTTAGAGAGCTCCTAATTAGAGAACAATTTCTTACTAGTTGCCACCCAAGCCTGTCGCTGTATTTGAAAGAGAGGAAGGCTGAGTCACTTGAAGGAATGCTTGAATTGGCTGATCGATTCTTGGAAGCGCAAGGTGGAACTAATTTGGCCAAAGTCAAGAAGGATTGTCCCGATGATTCGAAGAAATTGGCTCCCGAAGAAAAGAAGCGTGCACCAGAGAGCATTCCGCGATGTTTTCTGTGCAACCGAGTGGGTCATCGCGCGAAAAACTGTCGAACGATCTTTACGAGCACTACGGTTGTAAAATGTTTTAAGTGTGGTCAGACTGGGCACAAAGCAGACGCTTGTCGAAACGGAGCGAGTCAAACTCACCAGGTATCCTGTGTGCAAGCGGCACCGAAATCTGATAATAATGCCGTCACTGATGGATTCGTAGAGTTGAAGAATGGGAAGAAAATTCCTATTGTGGGTGCTGTAATGTCAAAACAGCCAACCGGTGTCACGAAAGGAATGCCAACGCTGCCTGGAAAAGTTGCGGGCAAAAAGATTACGGTGTTAAGAGATACCGGCAGCTCCACTGTTATCGTGCGGAGAAATTTGGTACGGGAAAGTGAGTTGACAGGCAGAACGAAACCGGTTTGCCTAATTGACCGTACAGTTCGGCTGCTTCCCAAAGCAGAAATTGAGGTTGAAACCCCGTACTTCAGCGGGAAGGTTACTGCTTTATGCATGACGACCCCCCTGTATGACCTTGTCATCGGAAACATCGACGGGGCGCGAGGGCCAAGTGATCCAGAATGTTTGGGAGAAGACCCGAAGTTAGAGCCCTCGCCAACACAGCGGCCGCGAGATACAGTGGAGGAGCATCCCGTGACGGATCTCACTAGAGCCCGAGGCGAAGCCGCGGCGCAAGAGACAGCGAAGAAGAAGACGATCGTGTCGAATGAGTTCACGGGCCGAGCAACCGGACTTACGTCGGCACGACCTCAACCGACCGACAGTGCACAGGAGACGGAGTTGGCCAGCCGGGCAAAATGTAGAGGCATGATCAAGCGGGTAAATGAACAGGCAGGACCCGTCGAATGTAATGACCCGTTAACGGTGTCGGAAGTGACAACGATGGCTGAGACGCCGCCTCAGATATCGTCGTTGGAAAGGGCTCGCCGAAAGGGAACGTGGAAAAACAAGAAGAAATCGAGCGAGCACCGCAAGAAAGGGCGCAAGCGCCACTCAAAGTACACAGGATAGGTGCTAAGGTGGAATCAGAATGTGTTTGGCAGGGCTGAGTGACATATGTTGTGTTAATGTTCTTGTTATCCTGTGTCACAAGTGTCGAAGTGTTGTGCTATGATGTGATGTATATTGTTGTATAAGTGTTGTATAGACAGAACTTTGCACGTTTGTATTGCTTGAAATGTGTGATGAAGTGTTGTAGGCATGTACCTGTGGCTAAATTTCATGTGTTGTGGAATTGAACAACAATGTACGATTGTATTAAGTGATATATTGTGAATGTGAAGTGTCATGAGCGACGGATTGTGTTACAGTCTGTGAGAATGTGTGGTGACTGTTCGCGCTCGTTTGTGTGGTTTTGAATATTATGAGATAATATTCTTAAAGTGGGGGGCAGTGTCACAGAATGAGCGCTAAACAAGAGCGCGCCGCCAAATCCTTGCGACAACGGGCGGCAGAAACGCCGCGAGGTAAAAAGAAAAAAAAAAGAGAAAGCAAACATCCAGGGCTCCCGGGCGCGCGCTCTCCCCGCAGAAGCACGGCTTCGCAGACGATCCTCCTCACCCCACATCGGCGGCCCAGCAAGACCGCGATTTTTCTAGAACGAAGGAGGCGGGGTCAGACCGAGTGAATCATCCTCCGGAGAGGGCAGTCGAACCCTCTCGTGCCTCTCCCCAGCCTTCGCTGCGTATCGCGCCGACGAAATGACGAGAAATCTCTGGAAGGTGGCGCGGAAGGTATTTAATCGAGCGGCCGAGACGAGAAAGCAGGAGAAGACGGAAAGTTAGCGCCGGAGTGCGTAGGAATTCCGCCGTGTAGTCGGCGAAGGTTCTGCCCGTAGTGACAGAACAGGAGGAGACGGAAGTGAGCGCCAGAGTGCGTAGAGATTCCGCCGTGTAGTCGGCGAAGTTTTGGTCCGTAGGGACGGCTTGAGCTACAGGCTAGAGCGTGGGTTTACCGCTATCGAGCGAAGACGCGGGCAACAGCTGCGTGTGTGAAGCCGACGGATTTCCGGCGAAGAAGTTGAAGTTTGAAGAGTGGCCAATTGAAGACGGGAGTTTTCCTGGAAGAGAAACTCCGGCGAGGTTTCCTGGAAGAGAAACTTCGAGAGCTACGGAACGACAACAACGCTGGACTTTGAGTGAGTGATTCTCGGAAGAGTATCATCTCGACTTTGGTTCCAAGAACTTTGGACTGAATAGGTTTTCTATCTCTTTAGTCTTTAAGTGTCTTGGTTGTTCAATGCATGCGACTGCATTGTAGTGCGTATTGTTGGTCGTGTCCGTTGTTTCAAGTGTGACTGATTGTATTGTGTAGTACGTTGATTGATTGGTTTGATTGGTGACATATTGTATGCAACTATTGTGGAGTGTGCATTTTTGTGTATTGTTTTCGATCTGCCATTATTGAGAATATAATTTTGCTTGTTTATCTACTCTCGGCTCTGACTTGTTCTTTGGGCCACAACCGGCGTCTGTTGGCGCGCCAATAAGGACCACTTCTAAAATTGTCCACGCTTTCGTGGTGCGGTTCGGGGGGCCGATACTTCGGCTCTTGGAATTAGCCCGGCGATCGCCTCCTAAATTAACGGGACCGGTGAGAACCATATCTGAATAGATGTTTTGCTTTCGTGTCAAAAACGACTCCCATTAAGTAGGCATCAGCCATGTTTTTTTTCTTCTTCTGTTTTTGTGAAATGCTAACGCTCCTGGTGGTTTCTTAGGCTACACCCATTGTTTCACACTGCATCACATGCTGCGTGGTTCTTGACCTCTTGTGGAAATTATTCGTCGTTAGGCAGCTTCCTGCCTGGTGCGTTAGGAATCGTAAGGTGCACTGTTTCTTTCTGGTTAATAGAACAGGGTGAATATTAAGCATTAATATTTGTAATATTGTCATGGGTTTGTGTCGACGAAAGCAGAAACTACTTGTCGAAAATGAAATTCTATGTTTCGCTGAACTTGTGGATGATAAACAAAAAGTAAGCTTACAGCGATAGTGGTGAGCAGAGCATCGACCATCGATCAACTGATAAGCGATGACGTGTGTCGAGATTTATACATGTGCAACGAAGTGAAAAAAAATGGCAGAATATCCACGGAGTGAATGACGGGGAGTGGGGCGAAGCATTCGTCCGTCCATTCGTTCTTGCTTCCGTCCGTTCCTGCGTGCGTCTGTGTAACCGTCCATGCGTCCATCCACCCGTGCGTGCGTGCGTCTGTTCGTGCGTCCGTCCCTGCGTTCGTCCATGCATCCGCGCCTGCGTCCGTTCATGCGTCCATCCATGCATCTATCTGTGTGTCCATTCGTCCATCTATTCAGCACTCCAAGTACCACCATCTCGCATCTTTTCATCATATATTCTCCATATAGAAGCACCGCTATCCAGCGGACATTTCAAGAACTAAACGGGAGGTGGCACATGCACACTTTCATACGGCTTGCGCTTCGGGTTTACTTCCCACCTTTAACCACCTCGAGTTCATGGTATATACTAGTTCACTGTATTCATAGCTATGCGGCCCAACGTTCGCTAAACCTTTCTAAAACCAAGGAGGTTACACCCAGCGAGTATAACGTAGCAACCCTTTCTTGTTATATCGGGCTCAATGTACATGCCAATAGCTGCTAATGGGGATCGCAGCGTGCGGGTTACCTAAAGGCCGAATGCTCCTGTGTCTCGTTCCCCCTTAGCAGCCATTAACATGTGCATTGAGCACTATCTTTTATTGTTCAACAACGGACAGAAGAAATCTCTCACCGGAACCACCTCGGAGGTCATAATCGTAAGGACCGCTATTTCGGGTATGTGCCACTGGTGGTTCCGTTCTACGAAGGACGCACAAGCCACGCCATAAGAAGCTTCGCCCCTAAAACGGCGCGAAAACACATTAGTGACAGACGGACGACACGTGCTGTCGATTATACATGTGCTGACAAATAATCCAGTGGTATCCCCAATAGCATTATAATTTCCGCAATACTCTGTAATGTTACCGTTGTGCGCGCAGTTTCAAAGGAAGGTTTTATGATGATCTCGATGATTGTTTTGTCAATGAGCCTGGTTCCGCAAAGCAGCACTTACACTTGTTATCAGGCGATAACAGAACTTGACAAAAGAGCGTGTCATACCAATGTTTTAGCAGAATAATAAAGTACCATAATGATGTAATAAATTAGAAGCAATGAAATAATATAGCAAGAAAAGCACAACAACAACAACAAAATATAGTGTTTCGGTTCAATAGCGCGCATAAAACGGCTTGAGGCGCACGAAATCGACGACTTCAGGCTGTGATCACCGTTGAGACTTCGTGATGCCGTCGGAGACCACCTCGTAGTCGACTGGGCTAAGACGTCGAACTACCTTGTACGATGTGAAGTACCACCGAGAAGTTTTTCACTGAGTCCACGTCAGCATGCCGGCATATGCACTCGAACACGGTCACTGAATTGATACGCCACTTAACGTCGTCGAAGATTGTAACGACGGCTGTGAGTCGTCTCATAGTTCTCGCTGTGGAGGCGGGTGAGTTGTAGAGCGTCTTGGGTGCGCTGAAGGAGCACATGCACATCGAGGTGTTCTACGTCACCGAGTTTCTTATACCTTGGAGTCCGAATCAAACTTCATTGCTTCTGCAAATGCAAACAGTGTCAGAACGACCGAGCAAGCCAGGCTGGCGCTATCACCGACAGCAGTCTGTCTTACGCAACGCGCGGCAAGCTCCCTCCACCCACGGGTCTGATAACAACCCGATGACGCAATTGACAACATCTAGTGCGGCGCGTCTTAGGCAATGCGTGGCAAGCCTCTTGCGAGTGCAATCTAGCCCGCGACCATCGGCGGTTCCTGATTGGAGGCTGCTGACACATGGTCTCCCCAGGACCTATAAAAGAGCCCAGAGCTCCTACAAGAGCACACCCGTGAAGTTTTTGCATCTGCCTAATGCCCCGTTCAATCATTCGCTGACCATAAGTCTGAGGAGTTTACCTAACGACGGCGATGAATAAAGGCGAAAAATCGCAACGTCGGTGGCAGTGCTTCGATGTACGCGCATTGATGCAAATTTTCGCGTTGGTGTGTTCACAGTAGCAAACCTTTTTTTTCCATTCATTTGCTGATTAGTTTGCAACAATAACGCTGCTGTATACCAAATGAAAAAAACTGATCAATCAGCTTGACGAGTAGCCTGGCCACCCCAAACGTATGACAGTGTAAACAGTCGCCACGTCTAAAAAAAGCGCATATAATTTACTGCACATGGCCAATCTACAAGCAAGAAAGAAGCATTCTTTCGTAGACAACGCACAAAAACGTTACAACATTTTTTTTTCTTTGAGAAGCAACGGCAACAAAAACAAAACAACGAAGATATTTTGAAGGGAAGTTATGGTAAGAATATTGTGGTGAACAGCCTTCGTAGGTATGTAAATGCAACTTGTGTAGTTTTGAAAATGCGCTGTTTACTCATTTTATTTAGCAATGCTGGAAACACAAACTAATCATGTGTTAGCCGTAATTAGAGCAGTAGTGTCTAGTTTGTCATTCTTATGCTTTGCGTGTATTGTGTGTTATTAGGATGGACCGTATTCCTGCTAGAGTTTGTAGAGTATATTTTTTTAATCAAAGAAGATATATACTGACGACAATGATTATATGCGAAGATGGAATATACCAGCGCATTCTTGTGTCTTATAATTAAATCAGTGGCGTATGACACGTATGAAACTTTGCATACTGATGCAACCACTCAGGACGAACGCACGGACGGACGGATGAACATACGCATGAACTAACGCATGGGTGAACGCAAGGACGGACGCATGGACGGATGCAAAAATGGAAGGACCAACGCAATGATGAATGATTGCACGCACGGACGAACGCAGGGACGCACAGACGGACGGATGGACGGATGAATGCACAGATGGATGCACGGATGAACGCACGAATGGACGGACACACGGATGGACGCACGGTTGGACGGTTGGACGCACGGGTGGATGGACAGACGCACGGATGAATGGAAGCAAGAACGGACGGATAGAAGTGTGGACGAACTGACGCACGCTTCGCCACGCTCATCATCATTCACTCCATGGGTATGCTCTGATTTTTACTATTTATCATACTACAAGTAACGTCCTCTAGTATCGCACCATTTGAATTTTTTTGCGTATATGCACTTCGTTAGATGTACAAGTGCTGCCCTCTATGGCCGATTCAAGAACTAACTTGAGGTGGCAACATACGATTACGACGAGACGCTCAGCCCACGCCCCAAGGAGCTTAGCTCCTAAAATCAGCTAGAAAATGTCGCCAACGAAAGTAGCTGTGACTGTGCAATTTCACAAAACCATAGCTATAACCGCAATAGCTAAACAAACTTTGAAAAAGCTTTCATGCTTGCTTCATGAAAAAGTAATTTAGGGGCCGCAAGAGTTCTAACACTTCAAGCGACCGCAGGTTGTGGTAACATGCTTCCGAACCAACGTTTTAGAGGCAACAAAAAATATAACAAACAACCCAAAGTGAGAAATACCTTCAGAATGATCGACGACTTTTTCAAAGTGAGCGAGCAAAAGCCGACTTCGTAAAATACACCACAAAACGATGCATGCTAAAGTTTCACTGAACCGTGATTCCTGTTATTACCGTCTCGTTTCTCCGACCCTCACCAATCTTTCGTGTTCGCTTCAATGCACAGCTACTAAATCAGAAAGAAGCGGTACACAACAGTGTGAAAGAAAAACTTCAAAAAAATTTATCGTCGCCAGCCTTCACCCCTTCTCAATGCTCTACAGTTTCTCATGTCTATTGCTGTTTCGTTTTACATATTTCAGTGGCCTTTTTTTTTAACTGAGCATCAATCACACTGGTACAGCTCTACGGCTTTTCCTTCGTCCTTTAAGTTGTGCTGCATGCACCATACCTCAGTCACAATGAGCATTGGTTCTAGTGAGGAGTGCTGTCATCTACCGAAATGTGTCAAGTTTCATTCGGATGGCATTCAAATTTGAATGATAGTTTGAGACAATTACAGTGAGTAAGTTTGCATCCATAGGGTTTTGTAAGAAGCTGTTCAAGTTTTCATGAGAATACACTAAAAGGTATTCTTCTAGAAATAGGTTTTTAGCGTTAACGGAGATTAGATCTCCTCTCTCTACACAATGTTTTACAGTGACTGTCTGGCACACACAGAGAGAAGGTCGCGTTAGTGTTCTTAGAGCATGACCAGGCATGCGAATTCAACTCTCGACATGCTGAAAGAACTGAGGAACACAAGTAAAGGGGCTTGGCAC
Organism: Rhipicephalus microplus; assembly: GCF_013339725.1. Lineage (NCBI taxonomy): Eukaryota > Metazoa > Arthropoda > Arachnida > Ixodida > Ixodidae > Rhipicephalus > Rhipicephalus microplus. Next base: position 97,515,651 of record NC_051169.1, read on the forward strand.
CACATTAGATTTGCATCTTTTGAGCTCAGGAAAATTATTGCTTATAAAGTTTTCATATCAACTGTTATCGCACTCCTATATGAAAACAAATTATTAAAATGCACAAAAACGAAAAAGAGTAGGGAACTAGCGCTCACATCTACCACCTAAAGGAGTAAAATACTTGCCGGACGCTCCTAAGAGTGTGACACAAATGAGACAAAGGTATGAATAAGTGAAGGCCCGTCATATTTGCTAGGTGTATTTGAGCACTTTTGTAAGTGTAAGTGGTTCCATGGCCGGACTGAAGAAGCGAGTTGTTGTAGAGCGTAGAATGTAAGGACGTAACCAGATAAGAGCTCATAATTCGTCGGCGAGTAATATACGCCTTATAGGCGCTTTGTTGGAATAGCCCAAAGAGATTTTATTTAAAAAAAATTCAGCGACTCATGCATGTTTCCCAGCTCTAAAGAATTCACAGTTATTCATGGGCTTAACGAAATTAGTAATTTACGTTATCCCAGCGACGTAACACTATCGCTGTCCCACATTGAAGCCTTCTGTGCCGAACTAAGCACGTGAATTGTAATGATGCGATGTAGGCGATAATGCCTATGGTATTAGGTGCGCCTTTCAAATTCTTTCTAGAAATCACAGTGATGCAAATTTATATTATTGGCCAACCATGAAGAACTTTTTTTCCTTCTGCTACTTACTACGTAATTGAAAAAGAAAACTCTCTTCCGCAGTACATATCACTGACCTTCGAATTGACGTGCCTGCCATGTAACTCGAGAAATATGAAATTAAAACGTCACACTTAATAACGGTTTCTCAATTGCCTATCATTCTGCGCGGCTGATCCCCTTGAAATTGTCCTAAAGGTAAACTACCAGTCACAGAGACACTTCTGTTAACTCTAAAATTCACGCAGGGTATCTTTGCTAAGCAAGTGCGTACTTTTTGAAAACATTGTGTTTAAGGGGCAAGCTTATACATAAAGCTACAGAGAATATCCTGCCTTTGTACTAGTGTTGGGGGGTTGCGCTTTGGTATCTTGCGTATAATACATTACGAACGTCCAGTGGTGAACATCTCAGACGCTCCATTCTGTCAGCGGTAAGATGAGCAAGTAAGCTGTGCTAAAGCAGCATTACGCGATAACGACTCTACTGAAACACGCATTAGGTAGTTCTACAATAACATGCAGAAATCCTTGCGCTCACGTATCAGTTGGGATAGACTTGAAAAGAAAGTGGTCAGCCATTGAAATAATTTTTCTCTCTCCTCGCATGATGCTCGAATTATTACATTCGAAGCTTTCGTAATGTTACACCTACTATAATATATGTTGGTGCTTCCGTGAGGGAAGCTGTGGTGCAAGAACCTGTTATGTAGGAAACTGTCCTTTATTTGCTTTCCTGCGGTGACTGACAGAAGCAAGCCATAACGTGGGCAAGATCTCTTGTCGTTGAATTTGCATGGGAACACGATTTCCTATGCAAAGGACGCAACATCTGGTTCTAGATGCATTATTCATGCCGATGTGTGCAGCGCAAATCTGACGTTTGTACTATTGCAGCACTGGCCGCTGATGCTGCATTTAGGCGACGTTTTGACGATTTATGAATGGACTTGTTGAGCTGATGCTAAAATGAAGCATATCCTCTGTAGAGCAGTATACTATCATATTATACGTCACCGACTTCCGTCAATTAACACTTTTGTGTTTGAACCTTTCAGTTATACCATATATCGAAGTGCCGCAGCAGCCTTGAGACTGTATGTTCATTGGAAATATTGCACTTAGGATGTACTCTTTGCTCTAATGGTCAATCGAGTGTTCCAGCTAATTCCAGCTACCCGTAAGAGCGCTGCGAAGCATGCACATTACGTTTCAAATATATGTGGAAATCTGAAAGTAGGTTCTTTCACGCAAGCTGATGCATGTGCGGGCTTGCGAGCAAAGAGGATGTCCTAAAAAGGTGATGGTAGCCAAAAAAGGTGGACCACCTCAAGACTTTGTGGTTTATTCTTGTTTTAGTGGTCAAGTGATTTCGCCCTGGTACAGCCAACTCATTAACCTTAAGGTGGGAAAGCCACCTTCAGGCTAAGATAGTGAGACGTGACGCCTGGATTAACCATGTACACTTTCCCTCAAGGTTTTCTAATAGAGGAGTTGTCCATGGTGGCGGTAAAAAGATGGATATTTGCCAAAAACTACAGGTGGGTATTCGCCACAGGAACTGGGTGAACCCCACAAACGAGTACAGAAGGTTCGAGAGTTGAACGAAAACTCCGCTTGGCTGCTCGGTGCAGCCGCGAAACACAGTGGAGCATGTGAAACACGTGTTAGGTAGAGTGACAAATAGAGACAGGAAGAGATAGCAAGAAAGAAAAAATACATATAGAAAAAATACAGAAAGATGACCTGAAAGAAAAAAAATAGAGAGGAAGAGAGAGACTGAAATATAAAAATATGAAGTCAGAAAACGACAAAGACTGAAAAAAAGGGAAGATACAGGCATGAAAACATACACAAAAACACAAAGGGGACTGTAGGAAAGAAATATGGAGAAGCAAAGGAACAGTAAAAGAAGCCAACAGAGATAAACATATAGAAAGAACAAACAAGGACAGAGAATGACGTAAAAAATAGGGAAATCGATATACTTAAATCGATACAAGAAGAAATGAAAAAGCAGAGAGCAAGGCAAAAAAACAAAAAAGCAGGAAACAAAAAAGAGAGAAACACACAAAGACCGAGAGGGGGAAAGAAAAAAGGAAAACGAAATAAAGGTGAAAATGGTGAGACAAAACAGAAATAGACAGAAGAAGAAAAGAAGAAATAGAAAGAAAGAGACACGCACTAAAGCAGCCACAAGAAACACAGATAAATACAAAGAACAAAAGAACGAAATAAAGGGATGCAAAGAATATCACCCTTTTTTGCTCTTCCTTCAGGCTTCGCATGACTAGTGCGAAAGTGCTATAACTTTTTCTGCGCCCCCCCCCTCTCTATCAATCTGTATTCTCCTTCTTGAGATGATGTTTTTCACATAGTTTTATTTCCATTTAGAATTTTCGTGACGAGTCAAGGGTGTGGGTAGGCGTATTCGAAGAATTGGTCGTGTCGCTTATTATTTTATTCCTGTACAGCTAACCTTAAAAAAGTTCACGAGGTCCATTTTGCATTGTCGTTACATGACTTACATGACAGAGCAAAAGCCACCTAATTTGCTTCTTAGGCAGTACACTTATCCCCCAATGTTTCAACCATTTCACCATGAAAGCTTCCTGCACAGCTCACCTAGTATTTCATGGCCTGACTGATGAGACAATCTTTGACCTAGGAGCGATTTCGTTTGATTACATGGTAGCATGGCGTGACGTTATGTGACACTGAAGTAACCAAATTGACGTCGTAAACTTTGTCGATCTGGGAGGCCTTGTTACTGTTGTACGATGGCATCAACCCACGATGGTCATTTTTGCATCGCTAGCTCACATTGACGCCGGCGGAGTAAAAAACTGACGCCGACGGTCCAATGTCGCGTTTGTGAGGGCTTCTAGGGCTCTCCATGGGTATAAAATAAATAAGAAGGAATGTTTTTTGTTTACGAGTGTTTTTATGCAAATCATCACCGGGTCAACACTATCATCAGTTGAAAATGCATAAAAAGATCATGTGACTGTTAAATGCGAAGCATTTCTCAGCAAACTTTGCCGACTTTGAGTCTATCTATCTATCTATCTATCTATCTATCTATCTATCTATCTATCTATCTATCTAGCCGCATACGACTTTTAGCTCTCCTAGCCGTTTCGATAATGGTATCAATTCCAAACTTGGTATGGCATAACATGACAGTATGAAGAGCATATTTGATTATTCATAACAAATAAATCAGGATATGTATGTCATGAATGTCATGACTTAGATATCATGGTCCTGCAGCTCTTGCAGTGATTTCGTTCACATGGAATGTTGCAAAACTGGTGTGGTATGACGTGATTGCATGGCGAACACAAGCGACAGACCCTAACATGAAAATTATGACATGCATGTCATGTTACAAAATGACTACATGCCAAGCTCATTATGCTCTCGCGGGCGTTTCGCTAGCGTCACATATACCAAGTTTGGTATATCAGTACGTGAATGGATGACGAAGATATGTGACTGGTACAAACATGAGAATTATGAGACGTGTGTCATGTAACAACATGACGACATGCCACGCTCGTGATGCGCTGACGGCTGTTTCGCTATCTTTACTTATACCAAATTTGGTATAACGGGAATTGAATAGATTAAGAAGGTATGCTACTGGTGCAAACATTATAAATATGAGAAGCGTGTCATGTAACAACATGAATACATGCTATGCTTATGATGCACTCGCGGCCATTTTGCTAGCTTCACATGTTCAAAATTCGGTATTAAGCGTCGCGAACGCACGACATAAGTAAATAACACATCCAAACATCATAATTGCAACATACTTGTCATGTAACAACATGACTACTACCACACTGATGATGCGCTCGCGACCGTTTCGCTAGATTCATATAAGCCAAATTTGGTATTACGTGACACCTGTAGATCACGAAGGTATGTGACTGGTGCAAACATAATTATCATGAGATGCGTGTTATGTGGGAACATCACTACATGCCACAGTCAAGGCGCCAGTACATTTAGACGGGACGTGGTGCGCGTGCTCGCCGGCGTTGCTACGCCAGGCACCGGTCCTGTCATATGCTCACAGACGCGCGCCGCGTTGCGTTGCTTCGACGTATTCGCGTTTCAGCGCGTCCGGCGTCCCTCCGTCATGAAAGAAGAGAGACACAGTGTTGTCTTGGTAACGCATCGGCGCGAAATGCAGCATTTGTCATGTAATCATGACACGCGTGTCTTGTAAGAACATGAACACTTACTCATAGCGTGCTCGCGGCCGTTTCGCTAGCTCCACACATACTAAATTTGGTATCACGTGACGTGAATAGATGACGAAGGTAAACGACACATTCAAACATGATAATCATGACACGGAAGTCATGTGCGGCATTATTTACCTCAACCTCGTAACGTGCTTATTTTGAAGTGACAAATGAATATTTCTCATTCGTGCTTCGCATATCATCGATTCCGACTGTACGTGGGATCTGCCAATTGATTATCCATCCCAATTTTTTGTTCACCCACATGTATATTATTTTTTACTCACAACCGACGACGCCAATGCCCAAATTTTTTTGCGAAACAATCATTTTTACTTTCTCGTGTTACCACGTTGCAGAACTACTCGGTGTTGAATTTTTAATATACTATTGTAGCACTGCATTTGGCGAAGACAACAGAGAAGTACATGACAGGTTTGCTGCTGACGCCAACTATTTTCATGAAAATGGCACGCGTCTCATTTTATAGCAATAAAAGCCAACGAATACACGACGAATCACGAAAAACAGTGCACCAGCTGGGATTTGTGCAAACGCAAAATTTTAACTTCTGGGGCCGAATTCCGAAAAATTTTCTTGTGTGAGGGAGCTTTTCTCGTAGTCGGCCGGCTTCCCTAATGTTTTGTCCTGCAGCATGATTAGCTGCAATATTGCCTAGCAAAAATATTTTGAATACTACGTTTTTGTAAATATTAGCCTTCCTTTATGCAGTGTGTTCAGTTTTTTGTTTTTGATTTTATACTTGTTAAAATTTTCTCTTTCCTGAACACACGAAATTGGTATATTTAATACGATGGTTTTTCTATGGCCAAAGTTAGCATTTCAAAATGTAAAGAGAGAGAGAGATAGACTTTATTAATTTCCGGCAGATTGATGGGATGGGCTCCCACCTAGGGGCCAACGGAGAGACCATGTCTCCCGGCAGCTTCCTTGGCCTGCTGGATTGCCCAAAGTTGTTTGTCTAGACCCGAACTGAGCAGCGCAGTCCGCCAACGCGCCCGAAGGTCTTCATTGGAGGCCGCGACCCCAGAATTTCTGACTAATGCTGGACATTCCGATAGCATATGTTCGAGAGTGGCTCTGGTGGTACAGTACTGGCATAGATTAGAACTATACACGTCAGGATATATGTGGTGCGTGATGACAGGGTTGGTGTATGTGCGTGTTTGTAGCTGTCGCCATAGAACGGACTGGGCCCGATTTAGCTTGGAGTGAGGCGGAGGGTACTCCCGCCTTTGCAGTCGATAGTGTTGAATTATGTCATTAAATTTAGTGAGCCGATCGTCCCGTTCCCACACCGGCGCAGAAAGGTCCGTTTGGGTGGCCGCTTCGTCTGACGTGACTCGGAACATAAGACCTCGAGCCACGTTGTGCGCCACTTCATTCGGATTGGCCTCCGCGTTACCTAGTGGTGTGTGGGCAGGAAACCACAAGATGTGTACGTATTTGTCCACCTCGTGAATTTTGCCTGTATTAAGAATCCGCAATGCCTCGGTGGAAATTCTGCCGCTGGCGTAGTTTCGAACGGCTGTCTGCGAGTCGCTGATTACGCATGAGGCGTTAGTGTGGGCTATGGCCATCGCGATAGCCACTTTCTCTGCCGTTTCTACGTTCCGTGCGATGATTGATGCGCTGCTTTTGCATTGTTGTGTGTGGTCTACGACAGCAGCCACGAAGTGGTGGCGTTCTTGGTAGCGTGCTGCGTCGACAAAGACTGCCTCTTGGTTGCGCCCAAACATCTTTGACATGGTCCTGGCTCTACTGACACGTCTGCCCTTGTTGTGTTCAGGGTGCATGTTTCTGGTATGGGTGGTACTGTTAGCTTAGCACGGATAGTGCGTGGTATGTCGTATTTGTCTCCGTGTTGAGTGTGGTAAGTAATACCGAGATTACATAGAATCTGGCGGCCTGGCTTAGTCTTGGCTAAACGCTCGAATTGGGAGATTTGTTGCGCCTCAATAAGTTCCTCAAGGGTATTGTGTAAACCAAGTTGAAGGATAGTTCGGTGCTGGTGTTTTGAGGCAAACCTAGCGCTTGTTTGTAAATTTTCCTAATTAGGCTGTTGAGTTTTGACTTTTCCGCGGTGAACCATCGGTGGTACGCCGCCGTATAGGTGATGTGAGTTAGAACAAACGCTTGAATCAAACGGATGATGCTGGCCTCTTTCATGCCTTTGTGTTTATCGGTAATGCGCCTAATGAGGCGCATCGTGTTACACACTCTGGCTTCAATCTTGCGAACTGTCTCTCCGTTGATACCCTTACTTTCTATGATCAAACCTAGCACTCTGATTTTGTCCACGGTTGGTATGGCGTGACCATCGCTTGTAGTGAGTTTTAAATCAGCGTGTGCCTGCGCTTGGGGATGTTGTTTGGAATGTAAAGAGCCTCAGAAATAAAGCTTTTCTTCCAATCAAGTTACTCGTCTTATCGAAAAACGGTCCCCAAAAACAATCTTTTTGCCTAACCTGATGTTTTTACCAGTGCATCTGCAATGCGCGTCCGCATTTATATTTCTCAAGCAATCATTCTCTTATTCGTGTCGTTGGTATCGACATATTTCCATCAGTCTCTCAAATTTATGTTTGATGCTGATGTTTGCTTCAGTAACGTGAAACCTGGCTCCTGGTTTCATTCGAATTCTTGCTGACATGTTTCAAGTTCTCGGTGTCGACTTCAGGCATGAGGGAAATATTAGGGTATCTGAATAAAAAATCGACTATACAGAAAGCTCGCTATAACTTATAGATTTCCTGTCGCAGGAGTTTTCGTTGATTGTTCTTGCAGGAACCTTGCTCTGAGGTGTCAGTTTCCAAAGGGAAACAAAAAGCCAAACCACGCGCGTGCTTCACAATAACGAGAACTAATGTTTGATTTTGGGGCATGAAATATGCGTAGTGTTTTCGCTCAGGCATGTGAACACTACGTGTGTTGAACTCAGATGAAGTAGAGCGGTGAAAACAAACCTGACTAAAATGAATTCTTGGGCTAGTTGGGGCACGGTATGGTAAAACATTTGGTGGAGCAGTAGACTGAGGACCTGAAAAGACAAAACTGATGCCATCAATAACAAGAAAAAGGACTGGTGCCAGGACAGGCAAAACTCCTGTTATTTCTTGGCTTTGTTGCTCTGTGCCTACAAATCATTATCAGCACATGATACTATAGAAAGTCCATAGATTGTTGTTGTAGTGCCGACCAGCTGATTTGTACTGCCTTATGATCAACTTACTCAGGCAGCAAGCAGAAGAGGAAAAAAACCATCGAGGCTTGAGGGATAGTATTCTCTTGAACGATGATCTCCTGATCTTGTTAATATGAGTACGGCGCCCTAGCTCCCTCTTCTCTCGTACACTCGCTTTAAATGCACATTCCTCGCACAGAATGAACGTTAGGTGAACTTACATAGGGTTCTTGAGACAAGCACTCAATATATATAGGGAGACCTACTCGTATCTTTCTCAAGTGCGCCTTACCATTGTTGACAGGGCTGTACAGTATCGAAAACAAATTCATATTTACCTCATTTCACTTCACTTTATTATACGCCTCAGGGCCAGAGGCATGACAAAGGGGGAGTGGTAAAAACGTATAGATTCGAAGAAAAAAGGAAACAAAAGAAACAAAATACGTAAGCACAATATAAACCCACAGAAACTTACAAAGAGTATTAGTAAACAGTTGAAGCTGTAGAATACGGAAAAGTGCATACTTACTAACGCTTACAACGTCAGCGGGAAGGCCTTCCCCATTGCAGAAGTTCATACCTGTCCCCAGGGTAGGGTAGCATACCAGTCGTTGTGGACTGGTTAGCATCCCTGCGTTTCCTTCCCCTCCTCTTTCCCTCGTGACAGAAATGACTGTTGAAAGTACATGGTAGTACATGGCACCACAAAAAGCGAATCCGACTGTGACGATGGTCAGGGCGACCGGGTGCATTACATAGTTGAAGGATGAGATGGTAGCGTAATGCAGGATGATATATTTTAGGGAACAAGGCAAGGCGCGACACTTTTCTGCGCAATATGATGCACTATCTCTGTGCCACATGATGTATTATTTATATATTTTATTTTACAGTTAGCAGATGTTTCAGTGTCTGGATATCTTATTTCATCGTACAAAGTTGCGCATGCTTTAGGATTTAAGGTACGCATGTACTTAACAGCGAGTGACACTTTAAAGTAATTTCGCGTGTTTCAGTTGGGTGCAGGCTAATTTTTGTAATGAATGAGTACGAGTGAATCAGACTGATATGGCTTGGTACTAGTTTCAATTGTTTAGTTACTAGTTATGCTAGCTATGCCCTATGCCGAAGCTACGTTAAAAACTGGCTAGCTAGCCTTCATGCGATTCCATATTGCTTCTTTTTGCTTCGATGACCTCGTTTGAACATCTACCATTCAGTCAGTTGCTCTTCTAACTAACCAGTTCTAATAAACATATTACACATGGCAGACGTGCAATATGTAGAAAAGCAATATGTATCGCTGCAAATATGTTTCTTGATGGAATATTTTTATTGTTCTTCGTTTGCTAAGAACCCGCTAGCACGATAATATTATGCCAATCACTAAAGCAGGCCCTTTTTTAGACCGATAGTATTAGCCAATAACTTTGTAAGAGAGAGAGAGAGAACACAAAGTGAAAGGCAGGGAGGTTAACCAGGGTTGAGCCGTGGTTGGCTACCCTGCAATGTGGAAGGAGAGAGGGGGAAGAAAAGTTTTAGAGGAAGAGAGAAAAATTCACTGATTGGGTAAGGATCTTAAGGCGACCACCGAGCTGAAACTTGTGTGAATGTCCTCTATAGTTTAATATTGAACGTTTTGCTTGCCTGATGTAGCTGGAGTGGTCATTCTCTTTCTCTATATTCTGCCTTCTGCAACGGCCTGCGTCCCATTAGGAAACCATCAAGGTCTTATCGGCTCGCGTCGACATCTTTGTACATAGCTTCTGCCTCTCGACAGCCGTTTCGACGAGCTGCATTTCGATTTACTATAACCTATTTTTTTAGGCACACTACCTCGGCCTTGCCAGACTCATGCTGTAGATTTTGGCCACGAGATGTCTACAGTTCATTCAACTTTTTTTTTAAACTCAAGGCAATACACCGAACGAGAGTGAACAACTTTGATTTCATAATTTAGCTTACGTGTACATTAACCTCTTTACGTAACTTGGTATTTAATTGGAGCTATCCAAAAAGAACATTTTTCCAAGACAAAATAGGTGACAAACGTTGTTGATACTATTTCAGTATAGGCGTAGTGAAAGCTTCCACTGGATACAATTTAAGTGAAGAAGAGAAAGCCAGAGAGTTGCAACGAGGAGAGTTTCCATATAGGATAGAAGCGAAAGTTGCACAAAAATACTATTTCAAAAAATAAATGTTTATTCCTCTTCTTCATACATTGAACGTACTTTTGCCTACAGCAGAGACGCGTCTCACGTGGGCTACAACATTTTGTGCTTTTCAACCCGGAAAAGAGGCAATTACGAACCCAAGAGTTGCACAGCATAAAGCGCCAAGACACGTGGAATCGGCGGACACTAAACCCTTTCGGGTGAGTGCATTCTGTCTCAAGATATAAGACTTCATTCCTTAAGAGCGCACGTCCAGTTTATTAAGCCTAACACCAAGTTCGTTCCTGAGAAAAGCGGCGAGAGGCGTGCACCACGCGCTCAGGCGTACCTAACGGCACGGCACGGCTGGCCGTGGTGAAGAGCTCTTAGAATAGGCCGAGACGCAGCCACAGCAAGCGAAATGCAAAGACACTAAGAAGACGAAGAAAGTGCGATGCAAACTGGCCCAGTGGAGGCAAACAAAATAACGGAAAATTTGTGGACCTTTGACGCTGGCAGCGGCCGAACACTTCAAACAGAAAGCGCTTAGAACACGAGAAATGAGGAAGACAAGAAGGCTGCCGCCAATCGAAGGACCCCATCTAACCAACCCACAGGGCAGCCACTTATCAAAGAGCAGACGCTGAAGTCATCACCATCGCAGCAACAACGAAGGACCAATTACCACCTCTGCCACTCGATGACTTTAGGATCGTTTACCTACCACAAGCAGGTCTTGATTTTGCCAAATGGAACACCTTCGTGGTCACGCATGCCAATGGAAGAGCGAGTGGGCTATTGCAGGAAGACTTTAACGACAAAGTATGCGTACAAGTCTAGAGAATTGAAAATTTAATCATCACCAGCACCGCCATCAATGAAGACACAAAGAAGCTAATAAGCATAAAAATACAGCTTGAGGGCACTTTCTACAATTTGAAAGGCAACAAATGCATTCCGGTCGACGTCTCCAGAGGTGTCATCAATGGCTTAATACCTGGAACAAGTGCCGTATAGCTGCTGGAAGATACACCGTTCTTTACGCCGAAATGCTGGGTCAATAGTCCGCGGCAGTTGTAATCTTCAAAGGACCGCCTGTTCCCGTTCACATAATCTTCCAGTGCGTAGGCTTCCGATGCAGACCATATCGCAAGTCCCTTCAATACTGCCGAACCTGTACTACGATATCTCAACTACGCCGAATCATACCTTGCGAAAGCAGACCGGAGAAAGCGCATCGCTGTGGACGTTCGAGAGTCCCTATTCACCCCGCCTACCCCACGCAACATGCACGCCACATTCCACAAAGGTAGATGGAAGGCTGTAGCAGAAGCTGCTAAACGAAAGTTCAGGCAAGACACTGACGTCAGCTATACCGACGCGGCCAAGTATCCCCATAGAAACGCGTTCGCTATCAGCGTCGAAGACTCTCAAGGCCAAGAGTTAGCGTCGGCCACGATCAAGGCACACAACTCAGCCGCAGCGGAAGCGGCAATCTCCATCACCACCCCCACATGTAAAGGTGCCGCGGTGATCTGCACTGACTCGGAAGCCGCTTGCCGGAATTATGCGAAGGGCCACGTCTCAGCCGCCGCAATCAGCATCCTGCAACGGCGAAGCTCTCGACTTTCATATAACATCGTAATCTGGGTTCTTGTACACGAGCGTCTACAGGGAAAATGAAGCGGCCCACGCCGCTACCCATGAGCACGTCAGCCGGGCTGCCCTGCGACCAGAGAAAACCCGATCCGTGGCTGCAGAGATGGGGATAGTAGAAAACACCTACTCGTCGCTACTTCAACACTACCAACTGGAGCGACGGGTGTACCCTCCACCCCATCCGAAACTAACCAAAGAAGAGAGTGCCATCTTCAGACACCTGCAAAGCAATACTTACATGCATGGCAAATTCATGCACCACCTCTACCCAACAACACATGGTTACATATGCCCGCTCTGCAGCATGCCGGACACCCTGGCACATTTGCTGCTGGAATGCCAGTGCCATGCAAACAATGACATGCAACTAGAGTGGGACCAAGCCCCATGAATAAACGACGACCACCTAACGGAAAACGTGGAAGGACAAGCTCGTGCTCGAGGTCCTAGAAGACTAGCGACAACTCGCCCCCAAAGCCAAGAGGGCAGGCGAAACCAGAGGGTTCCTGGACTAGAAACCCTCCCACCTTAGGGTGATACACTGTGTGGCAAAATTACCCGAAAAGGAGTAATGGAGCCAAATAGGCGCGCGTGATGAACGGATAGCCCATTCGGGAGTAACCACAGAGGGATGCATGCCATGTGCAATCCACTTAGTCTTCCTCTTCTATGCAAAGGGATAAACCGCGCGGAAGTTGTGGGCCGTGTGCAAACCGCTGTCGAGAATCTAGCCGTCCTCCTCTCTTCTGGCTCAGTCTTCCCCCCTCCCCCATTTTTTTTGGTGACGGTAGTTGCGTCGCGCTCAGAGAGCTCGACAATCTACACTTTACGCCACGGTTTTTCTGTGTACTCTTGGATAAGCTTGTGCTGCTTCTTTTACGTTACGCCGCACCTATAAAATGGGGAACCGGGCTCGACACGTCGTGACGCCGCACTGTATATCCCTGGCTTAGTCAAGATGGTCACGACCAACTCACGACACCACCGGTGGGTAAATAAAGCCAACATGGCAGCCGAGAAGACAGCAGGCATGTTGGATGCATTATTTCAGTCTGACTCAGGGCAGAAATCAAGGCTAGATTCTTTCCCAAGTAGGTAATCATTCTCTATTCTGCCGTACTTGTCGGGTGTGTGATACGGATCGCACATGTCGGCAACGGGCTCAGTCGTTTTGTATATCGCACGCAAGAAATTCACCGCGAATGTTGGCTTCGGCGTCTGTTCGCCTGTGCTTTTTGACCGCTCAAAAGTTGGCCGACATTGCCCTCGGCCGCCCTGACGCTTGCTCATCGAGTGCTCACTTGTCTTCACCGTCGTGATCAGCTCCGGGCTGACGATATTGGGCGCAGACCGCGTCGCTGTTTTGCGAGTCGTCCAAAAGACGTGTCGTTGCTTGTAACAAGCTTGGTTGTAGGATGTCGCGCGCTGTAAGTGCACTGGCACGAGCTGGCGGGGCTTTCGCTAACGTCGTAACTGAGTTTATGAAAATTTGTCGCCATTACAGTTGGATTTCCCGTCAGCCAATCGCAAGAAGTCCGCCGCCGACCATTGGCGGCTGCCACGGTGGTGGACTCGCGTTTTCTCGCTGCACTCTCTGGAGTTGGTGGTAAAGGGCCGCATTACCGTCGGTTTTTAGGCGCTCGCTCCAAACCATCTCGGCGCTGTTCGTGGCGGCGGCCCAGCGTACAGTCGCTCTCCTCTTCGAGGTTCTCTGGCGGCAGACGCACACGTGCAATGCCGTGTTTGGTCTCGTGTTCGCTTGCTCGAGCTAAAGGGTGGCACTCGTTTTGAACTCGCTGCCTCACTGGCTGCACGGTGGTTCGCGGCGCCTCGGAGTTACGACTGCGGCTACCACACTTAAACTGTTGCGCTACGGGGATCGAAATGCGTCTTTGACGATGTGCGACATCACGGTGAAATTATTAATATGTCTTTATCTCACCTTGCACATATTTGCCATACCAATGCAAATTCATCCTCTGTCGTGTGTGAATTTTTACAATCTTATTGTGCAGCCATGGGCACACATCACGATAAGGCTAAGGCTGTGTGCGCTGACGTCTGCGTGCAATGCCTGCCATCTATCGCTCTTGTCAGAGCACCTTCAGGCCCCGCTGCGGTGGTATATTGGCTAAGGTACTCGGCTGCTGACCCGCAGGTGCCGGGATCGAATCCCGGCTGTGGCGGCTGCATTTCCGATGGAGGCGGAAATGTTGTAGGCCCATGCGCTCAGGTTTGGGTGCACGTTAAAGAACCCCAGGTAGTCGAAACTTCCGGAGCCCTCCACTACAGCGTCTCTCATAATCATACGGTGGTTTTGGGACGTTAAATCCACATATCTATCAGAGCAGCTTCAGAAGGACTGTAAAAGATGTGAAGGTATAGTTATTAGCGTGTCATATTTTACACGCATATCTTTATATCAACTTGCACGTACTTGCCACATGCGTGCATGTTCATCTTCTGTCACGTGTGACTATTTTTTCTATCTTATTGTAGAGCCTTGGGCACACAAAACGCAGTAGACTGTGTGCGCTGGCGTCTGCAATGCCTGTCATCTATCACTTCCGTCGGAGGAACTTCACAAGGGCTGTACAAGAACTGTACAAGAATGAAGAAACTTCATGTGTATGGATAAAAAGAAAGACTTGAATGTCTCAAATTCGTCTTTCGTTGTTGCAGTGACTGCGAAAGCAGTGACACACAGGTGACTAATAATTTTTTCGCGTGTTTGTTTCCGCGCAATTTGTTCCTGACTAGGCAGAAAAACAGGCGAAAAAAGTATCACGTCTCGTGGAGAGTAAATAGAAAAAACAATATTTGAATTGGGATAAAAAGTTCATCTGATTGGAGTATTTGCGTGGACCAACCATTCGTCCAGCGAGGTGCAACTGTGATGACTAAGGGTTCTCCGATAAGGTGTAAATGTCGGGGCTAACAGTTGCCCTATAAGGCGTAAATGTGAGGACTAAATGTTAGTCCTTTTAGCTGGTCTGTGGGAACTAACTCTTATAACTGGTGCCGTTAGTTCCTAAAAGTATTAGTGGTTATGGTAGCCCCATTAGTCCCCAAAAGGACGAACCACAAACTTTTTAACACTCTTTTGCCTTAGAGTGTATTGGGCCTCGCTCGGAACACTGTTTCTAAATAAACTGCAAAGAAGAGGAAGTACTCCAGCACAGAAGCAGCATCGAGCGCTAAGGTTCCGAAATGCTTGTCTGCAATAGGCAAAAGGTAATTTGGATAAATTCAAAGATTTCGAGCATTTGAAGTATTGCTAGAATAAACAGTGGTGTGTATCTCGCCAGTTAGAGGTCACTTATACCAAATTGCGCCGTGCAGTTCAACAACTAAATTATTACCTTAACAAAGCTCGACTCAAGGCATCACCGCTATGCATTTGGTGCAACAAAATTGAAACAATTGAACATTCCTTTTTATTCTGTCATCATTACTGTTATCAGAGAAAAAAATTTTAGTAGCCCCATTAGAAAAGCTAGAAATACTAGTAAATCTAACAGTAATTTTATCACTTGGCGGAACTTCATTTGGTTACTGCTACAGGAATATATGCTCCTCTGTGTTTGATTACATCAACGCAACTAAAAGGTTACCGTGCTAGTGAACCCTAACCTTTTCAGATCTTTAGTTTATAATTCGTAGCTATGTTTATCACAAACAAGAGATAGTTTGACCACTTGCTCAGCAAACATTTTTGTTTTTTGGTAGTATTATTTTAAACTACTTTTTCTGATTGGCTTCATTTTCATTTTAGTTTCATTTCAGTATCCTGCCGCCCGGTTCTTGGCCCATCCCCCTCTGTTGGTGAGCGCCATCTATCGGAGGTCATCAGCATCAGCATCAGCATTGAGCGTGCAGCAGAGGTTCGCGCTCTTGAATTGCGGCTGTTGCATTGCCTTACTAACAATAAACTTTCCGTTCAACACATCTCCTTCATATTTGGTGGAGCCGTGCCGGGTACCATCCCCTATACCTTCCCGCTAACATCCTGGAACTCCGTTCCCGACGGCTACCTTCTGCTATGCCATGCGCCGACCAGCAGACGCTTCCATCTCCTCCGGCCTTCTGTCCAGGCAGTGTTCCTCAGCGGGAGCCTCCAATCTTCAGCAGAGGAAATGACAACGACGTTGAAAATTGGCTCTCAACTTTTGAACGGGTGAGCGCTTTGAACAGATGAACCGACGCGGGCAAGTTGCCACGCGGGTCCTTCTACCCCGCGGGTGTAGCCAGCCTTTGGCTTAGCAACCACCAGAGAGACGTCCGAACCTGGCCAAAATTTAAAACGTTGATTGTAGCAGACTTCGATCGACCTGCCTTCCGAAAACTTCGCGCCGAGCAGCGTTTACGCACATGCGCATGAGAAAGGGGTGAAACCTTCACTAGTTACATAGAAGACGTCGTAGATTTGTGCAGACGCGTGAACGCCGCAATGCCGGAAGCTGAAAAATGTAGGCAAATCCTCAAATGGATTGACAACGACGCTTTCCAAATGCTCTGGGCAAAAAGCCCAACCACGGTTAACGACGTAATTAGCCTGTGGCAAAGCTACCATGAATTGTGAAAGTAGCGAGCTCTGACAAGCCGTCCTCCAGCGCACGATATGGCAACACGGTCTAGTGTGACAAATCGTCATGACATAGCATCACTAATAGCCGAAATAGAAGCATTTGTGTGCGAAGAAGTTGCACGACAGCTTTCCTTGGTGCCCTTCACACCAGAACCTACCACAACTTTACCGTCGTCTCTCCGTGGCGTCATTCAAGGAGAGGTCACCGGGGCCCCACCAGCTGCTCACGAGCATAATCTCGTGGCTGCTCCACTCACCTACGCCGCGCTTCAGCCACGCCAACTCGCAAGGCGCCTACACCTCCGTTCAAGCCTCGCGCGAGCTATCCCTCACCTCCACTCCACTGGACCAGCACTAACACCGCCAACGCGGGGCGCACCCTCGACAATCTCGCGATATGCTATGCATGTCAATACCCCGGACACGTCGCAAAGTATTGCCGTCGCCGGACGTATATCACTGATGAAAACAGCCGTGAGCCCTTCTTCCCGCTTGACTTCAACGCGCAATACGGTTCCTCCACTCCAATGCCAGCCCGCTACCAGGACGACCACCACCCTCGGTCAGGACGCCTTCGCTCGCCCTCTCCACGCCGTCACTCGCCTTGTCCTATGCATCGACGGCCCGCGCCTAACGAGGAGGAAAACTAGACGACGCAGTTCCTGAGGCAAGAACTGCGCAAGTTTCGATTTGCTCAAGTCCTCATTCGTCACCTACCAATGTTATTGATATGTTCGTCTAAAATATTCCTATTTTCGTTCTTGTAGATACCGGTGCAGCTGTTTCTGTAGTCGATGCTGGATTTTCCCACTCAATTCGTAAGGTTACGACGCCTTTCTCCAGGTTATCACTTCGCACAGCCAGTGCTCAACCTGTTCAACTGACCACAGTATGTACAGCCCGCGTAATAATTCAGGAAGTTCTGTATACAAAAGAGCTCATTGTTATTTCATCGTGCTTCCATAATATTATCTTGGGATGGGACTTTTTGTCGCGTCATAACGCCGTAATCGACTGTGCTCGGGCTGAAGTTGATTTTTGCTCACTGGATGATCGAGCGTCCGTCTACACCCAGCCTGCCGCTAAATTTGTCGTTCCCTCCATGCTCTTTTGCGTTCGTACCAGTTTCATGCAGTGCCATATCCGACGGCACGGTCGTTTTCACATCATCTCCAACATTCGTCGCTCGAAGAGGCCTCCCCCTGCCTTTTGCTGCTCTCGACCCCGTAGAAGGCTCACTCACAATGCCAATTTATAATCATGAGTCAGTGGCTTTATCCCCACTTTGCCACGAGTGCCTTGGCCATGTCGAGACAATCAGTTCTACCAAAATTATATCCATCATCGATGAGGTGCGTTCAACCTCCTTCTATGAACTGGCTGACGTCTTCGTGGCTGACCCAACGTCGGCAAAAAAATTTCATCCATTCATCGCTGAAGATTTGACATCTTTGCAGCGTTCACAAATTCTCACCATCGTTAAGTTCTACCGCCATTCTATCGACGTTGCACAAACATCTCTCGGCCGTGCCTTAGCAGTAGAACACCACATTGACACTGGGTCCCACTCACCGCTGCGACAACAATCATATCGCCTATCCACTACACAATGCCGCGTATTTGCTGACCAAGTATATGACATGCTTCGCAGAGGCGTTATTCGATCTTAACAGAGCCCATGGGCGTCTCCGGTGTGGTCCTCGTCAAAAATAAAGACGGTTCCATTGGTTTCTGTGTCGATTTCCGGCGATTGAACAAGATCATGCTGAAGGTTGTCTATCCGGTGTCGCGCATTGACGATGCTTAGGACTGTTTACAGGGTGCCGAGTTCTCTTCCTCGTTAGACTTGCGGTCAGGCTGTTCGCATGTGCCGATGGCGGAGGCCGAGTGCCCTAAAGCCGCTTTTGTCATGCCAGACAGCTTATATCAATTCACCATCATGCCCTTCGGACTTTTCAACGTGTCTACACGTTCGAACGAATGAGGGACAACATCCTGCGTGGACTAAAATGGAAGATCCACTTGTGTTACGTCAATGATAGTGTGATCTTCGCCGCTAACTTCGACACACACTTACGTCTCCTTCAGCAAGTCCTTACTTGCTCGACGAATGCCGGTTTGCAATGAAACCTTAAAAAATGTCATGTCATGCATCAACTGAACATTTTGGGCCACGTTGTTTCCAAGGAAGGCATCCTCCAGGATACCGAGAAATTGCGATCTGTTATGGCGTTTCCTAAACCTGCCACCATCAAAGAACTTCGGAGTTTTATCGGCTTGTGTTCGTATTTCCAGCGATTCGTCCGAAACTGAGTCTATTATATCAACTCTCACGCAACTTCTTCGCAGCTGTAAAGACCTCTCATCGTGGTCCCCTGCCTGCGACGAGGCTTTCACCACCTTGCGACGGCTTCTCATGAGGCCACCCAATGTACGCCATTTCGATACTGAAGCTCCAACTGAAATCCACACCGACGTTAGTGGTGCAGGCTTGGGTGCAGTGCTCGCACGACGTACACCGGAGCATCAGGAATACGACGTGGCATACGCTAGTCGCACACTTATCAAGGCAGAGAGCAACTACAGCGGCACAGAAAAAAAATGTGTGGGCCCTCGCAAAGTTTCACCTATATCTATATGGTCGTTCTTTTGACGTCGTGACCGATCACCAAGTGCTTTGCTGGCTTTCGACGTTAAAAGACCCATCTGTTCGCCTGGCTCGCTGAGCGTTGAAAGTTCAAGATTTTGACATACGCGTTATTGTTCTTTTTTTTCCACGGGGTCATTGTAAAGAAGAAAAAGTACTCCGGCGCAGAGACAGCAGCATTGAGCGTGCAGCAGCGGCTCTAGTCATCAAGTCTATAGTCATCAAAAGCACCAATTGACATGATCGTACTGCAAAGTAATCTGACAACCACTCCAAATTCCAACTTACCTGGAATTTGTGTGATTTAGGAATTCAGTGCTCCCTGTCTAATACGAATTAGTAAAGTGTGCATCATGTCAGTAATTGATTACACACACTGTGACAAAGCGCCAATGTTGCGATTTAGATGCCTCATTCATCACAAATGATTGCGGCTTAAATGTACTGCGCTAAACACTATGGCTGCTTTCAAAGCTCCCGAAAGTCCTTCCGTGAACTGAACGCAGCGGTCGAAGGAACTGCAGCCGTCCGCGAAATAAGGGCAGTAAATTGAGCTTTATACTTGCGGGTTCTCACACTGTTCTCTAATTCTTTCCTAATTACGGGCCTATATAAAGCAACGTACTTCGACAATTGAGGAAACAGCGCTCATAGTGCTCAACACAGCAGATGAAACAACAACACTGACAACGTGGTAGAAAGTCATCAGTGACGTCACTGGCGTTCGTGGTTACGGGAGTGGATTTATTCACAAATAGACTGAGTGCGCCAGGAGTCCTCGAGCGTTCTTCGAAATCAAAAGTGCCTCCAGTTGTTACAATACGTGCAGAGGCAAACGAATTTCGGCTATTAAGGAGTCAGTAGCTACTCTCTAAAAGCGAAAAACGGAGGTTGTTTTTGCTTCATCAGTGCAATATTTTTTTTACTTGCTGCTTAGAACGAAAACAAATTACTCTCTCTTTCATACTCCACCTTTTCTCTGGATTGTGCGCTGCCTTTTTTCTTGACGCTGTTAAATTTATGCTGGTGCTCAACTGTCTCAGCAATAATACACGGATTTACGGTTGATGTGGACGTGAGCACGTAGAAGTTGACTGCGTAAGGTTCGCAGCAGAAGGGAGTAGCTTGTCGTTGTCATTCTGTATATAGGATTGATTGATTAGTGGAGATTAACGTCCCAAAACTACCATACGATTATGAGAGATGCTGCTGCATATAGGAAGCCGAAGTTACGGCCAACAACGCAAAGAGAGCGAGTCTCCATTAAAACACCACCACCGTTTTAGCAGTGAGTTCATGCAGTCACACGAATATCACACTAAATGGGTCTTTCAAAAAGGCATCGTTTCACTACCCCTATTCTTTCCTACATTGTTGTACTAAACACTTCGGCCAGTTCTAAACAAACACCGCATAATGAGCAGACCGCAACGAGACTGGTACGTCCATCGCTGATTGAAATTCTTATGAACAATCGCCGCTCAAGAACTCGGGCGAGAGAGCTGCGCCGGCTGCGCATGGGATCGTGAATATCATGCTTACCTGCCGAACTGAAGAGGGTTTCTTTACGAGACTGTGAAATGCACGCTATGGGCATCATTATTACATCTGTGATAACAAAGCAGAGAAGTCTGATTTTCCATTTCTTTTAGCGATGGCTTTCTTAGTAAAAATGACCGCCTTTCAGCCATGTGATTTTGAATGCCCGGGAAAACTATTGAATACCAGGCATGCAAAATAGGGGTGTGTGTGTGGGGGGGGGGGGGAAGGGTTGGCGTGGTATGTTTTTATTGTTTTAGAGTAGTGGTAGTGGGAGTCGCTTTGTCAGTGCCTTAGTATTGCATGATTTGTTTCGCGACCATTCAGAGCTAGACGAATTTGTTTATATTGTCTAACAATATATTCGCGTGGTTCTACTGGTGTTAAATTTCCGCGGTCCACCCATGGCAGGCTTAGAATTACCTGGATGAGTTGCTAGACGGGTTCTTCATTTATGTATAAGAGCGGAAAACTTATACGGGGAGAATCAAAGGTCATTTTCTGTCATTCCAAGACGTCGTGTCAAGTGCAAAGCAGCTGCTACCAAATCTTTTACAGGGTGCAGGACAGGGCATATCCAGTGTTCACAGGCGCCTCATACCAAGTAAGTGATTTCAATGCTTGTTTTGTGGTTTTATTTTTTCTATCAACTATTGGTAGTTCTGCAATATGCCTGAAAACAAATGAATATATGCCACTCGCTTTCAATTCTTAAAGGATGAATATCAACACCGACGTGGAAATTTATTCGTGGCGTTGCAGCTGTACTTGAATGTGAGCAGCACCTCCTCCATTTTTTTTCAGTGCCCGGACGAAGGAGCGAACTTCAACGGGAAGCGGACATCGCTGCAAGTGTGGTGTTTCGCCACCAGGCGCCGGAACTGGAGTTGACATAATGAAATGATTAGAAGAAAGGGGGCTCAGTGGCTGGCAGAAGTACAAAAAATGGATAGAAAGGCTGTCGCGAAATTTCGGAACCATCTGAACTCCCTAAGACATGAGACGAGCCTAGAGCAGAGGTTTATAACTGCAGCTCGAGGGGCTAGCCTAGAAGGGTACGAAGCCATTGAATATATGAGAACAAGGGTGACGGAAACATTTCAACAAAGAAGTGCCTTATGCACCACTATAGACAACAATGAATCAAGTGGCGGAATGGCTCCATTCTCACAGTGAGAGTGGGAAGAGGCTGAAAAGAAGGTTCCTAGTAGTATATCAACAGGCCTAGATGGCATTCTAACTATGCTAATAAAGACATTGGGTTCGAAGTCTAACCAGACTTTGAGAGAGGCAGTGAGCAAAACAATAATTGATGGTGAAGTCTCCTATGGATGGAAACTTAGCAGGATGAAGATGATTTATGCAGCAAAGGGGGACAAAGCTGACGTAAACAACTACCGTCTTATAACATTGACATCAGTGGTCTACAGGCTGGCTATGCAGATTATAAAAGAAAGACTACAGGCATGAATGGAGAATGAGGGGGTGCTGGGGGAACGGCAGATTGTGTTTTGGACACACACGAGGTTGAAAGACAATCTGTTCTCACTGACGCAGTGCATCGAAATAGCAGAAAAAGAACAAAGGCTACTGTGGCTAGCATTTTATATATCAAGGGAGCAAACGATAGCGTGGTTCAAGAGGACTTGTGGGGAATACCGGACATACTAGGTGCGGAAGATGAAGTCAGTAAATTTTAAAACAATATCTATAAAAATAACAAGGTTGTTATAAAGTGAGAAAAAACAGGTATCCAAGCCCACAGAGGTAAAACGGGGGCTTAGGCAGGGGTGTCCTCTGTCACCCTTGTTATCCATGATGTACCTACAAGGATTAGAGGCCAAGTTAGAGGGAAGTGGACTTGGCTTCAACCTCTCTTTCGTCAAACAAGGAAAACTCATTGAACAGGCACTACCAGCATTGATGTACGCAGATGATATAGTGCTAATGGCCGACAACAAGGAAGATATGCAGAGATTGATGGACATCTGCGGTAATGAGGGAGATGAGTGTATGGCAGGACCAGTGCCTGCCGTGGCAACGCCGGCGTTACGTGAGGAAACGAATGCCGGCGCGCACGCGTGCCCTGTCACGTCGAAGTGTATTGGCGCCTTGACTGTGGCATGTAGTCATGTTGTCACATGACATGCATCTCATTATTATCATGTTTGCACCAGTAACATAGCATCGTCATTCATTGACGTCACGGAATACCAAACTTGGCATACGTGAGGCGAACAAAACGACCACGAGCGCATCATGAGCGTGGCAAAAGGTCATGTTACATGACACGCATCTCGTGACTCTCATGTTTGCACCAGTCTCAAACCTTCGTCATCCATTCACGTCCCGTAAAACCAAGTTTTGTATAAGTGAAGCTACCGAAACGGCTGCCAGCGCATCATGAGCGTGGCATGTAGTGACGTAGTGATGACACGCATCTCAAGATTATCATGTTCACACCAGTCACTTACCTTGGTCATCCATTTACGTACCGCAATACCAAATTTTGTATATGTGACGCTAGTGAAATGACCGGGAGTGCCACATAAGCGTGGCTGCAGTCATGTTGTTAAATGACACGCATGCATGTAAAGATTTTCATGTTAGGGTATGTCGCGTGTGCTCACCACGCAATCATGTCATAGCATACACGTTTTGAAACATGTCATGTGATGGAAACCTCCGAAAGAGCAGCAACACCGTCAGATGTAAATCATGACATTCATGACACACAAATCATGATTTTGATGTTATGACTAGTGAAATATGCTCGGCATACCGTCATGTTATGCCATACGAAGTTTGCTATAGATGCCATTATCCAAACGCTCCGGAGAGCTAAAAGTCGCAGGTGGCTAGATAGATGGATAGATGGATATATATACTCAATGTTGCCGAAGGTCACGAAGAAATGCTTCGTATTTAATGAAGGCTTACGTTCCAAATGTTCCCCGATGCTTCCTGCTCTCGTGTGGCGTGGCACGTTGCGCACAAGCCTGGAGTTCATATACTAAATAGCTCAAAATGCCACTAGAACGCCTCTAGAAATATAGGTCATCATCCAATTCCTTCGGAAAGCACTACATGTGATACTACCAACAAAGAGCAAGTGTGAGAAAACAAGGAACCATGGCAGATGATCTTACAGTTTGAGAGCTCAAACAAGGATATCATCGTGAAATAAATAAGAACAGCTTCTTATGCCATGTGATTTCTGCGATCATGGCCTATGTTTTATACAGGCGCTGTTAAAGTCCGAAGTCTAAAGCCAACCCTCAAGTTGAGCCAAGGTGACCGGCGTAAAAAATGTGCCCTGTGGTGAGGTGCTTGACTTTACTGTGTATCCGTGGACGGAGTGTTGTAGCCTTAATATCTGACTGCTCAGCTCCGTTTCTTTTTACTTCTCGCTGGCCTGCCAACTCGGTAGCGAGCAGAGTAGAGGCCGACTAGCGGTGTTGTGCCCATGCGCTCCCATTCAGCTCCGGGGCGAAATGTTAGCGTTGCTCCCGGCAGTGATCGCGAGGCAGCGTTGCTACTGAGAGACTCATTTGTTGACTGTTTGGGTGCAGCGCACTTCCATTAGGTGATACGAATTGCCGTGTTGCCGAACGTGAAGGATAGTATTCAGCCACCACTACTTATAATCTATGAAATAGTCGGGTTGTACATCATGGCAATATAATAGAGTTTAGTATGACGACTTATTAGAAGACCAATTGTTCTGCCTGATGACTGCAAGCAGGCTGTCTCGAACACCAGCGCAAGCTGCAATTTCATGGAGCTACAGCCGTACAGTGAATTAAGGCGATAGCTTTTAATGCCTCATCTAAAGCAAAAATTGATGGCTGGCGCCATCCAGTGTCTTGTCACGTTGGCGGCGTGAACATAGGTGATGCAAGAAATCATTATTAAGTGAGAACATCATCGCATGAGGTCATATATTATAAATGTTTTTGACGTAGGGGAAGGTCACATAACTTCTTGGCATCATATTATATCTTCACTTGGTTGAAATCGGTCCATCATGAGGGATAACCAGCTGAGGAGCAGAAAGCTAGCTATGTCTCCAATCTTTGAGGCAGTAAGGAAACCATGTTGTGCAGAGGAATATCCATGAGGTAGGCTCTTTGAATTGGAAGAAAACGAGGACAGGTTTTGCCTGTCATCTCAGGTGAATTCATGAAAGAATCGGCGAGTTTTTCTTTTGTACTGCACACTAAAACTTTTGTCTCTTTGTCATTGTCTTGTTTTCGCGCTGTAACTATCGTCATGTCATACCAACTAGCCCAAGCTGCCACACTTCTGAAGGGAGCATTTGCCCAGACACTGAAAAAATTGGCAGATGCCACGTACTGTGGGAATAAATGATGTGCGAAGCACGATTGAGAAAAGTTGATATGTCACTTTAAAATCAGCACACCATAACAAGGTGAAGGTGGTTAAATTTTGTCGTATATGACTTCCGTGTCTTGACTATCATGTTTGGATGTGCCGTTTACCTTCGTCATCTGTTTACGTAACGTGAAACCAAATTTAGTATATTCGGAGCTAGCGAGACGCCCGCGAGCACGCTATGAGCATGATATGTTGTCATGTTCTTACATGACACGTGTGTCAAGATTATTATGTTTGCACCACTCATATAATTCGTGATCCATTGACGTCACGTAACACAAAATTGGGTATATGTGGAGCTAGCAAAGCGGCCACAAGCGCATCATGAAGGGCCCAATATACTCCAGTATAGCGTTGACGCACGCGCACGCTTGGAACAGCGTCGCTACGTTAGCAAAGCGTCAGCACTCTATAGTCTGACGCCAGGCGCGACCGGTGCGACCAGCCTCCGTCGGCGCGGCCCGACGACAACTGGCGCAAATGCGACATGCTGCATTTCGTACCGATGCGTTACCAAAACAACACTGCGTCTTCTCTTTTCGTGATAGGGGGACGCTGGACGCGCTGAAACGCGCATGCGTCATAGCAAAGCAGCGTGGCGCGTGCCTCCGAGTATATATGTCAGGACGGCGCCTGGCGTGGCACCGCCGGCGTGACGCAACGAAATGAACGCCGGCGAGTACGCGCACCGCGTCACGTAGAAATGTATTGGCGCCTTGACTTTGGCATGTAGTCATCTTCTCACAAGGCACGCATCTCATGCTTGTCATTTTTGCACCAGTCACATACCTTCGACATTCATTGACGTCATGTAATACCAAATTTGGCATATGTGAAGATAGCGAAGCGGTTGCGAGTGCATCATGAGCGTAGCATGTAGTCTAGTTGTTACATGACACACATTTCATGTTTATCATGTTTGCACCAGTATTTTGCCTTCGCAAACCGTTCACGTCCCGTAATTCCTAATTTTGTATAAGTAAAGCTAGCGAAATGGCCACGAGCGCATCATGAGCGTGGCATGTAGTCATGATTTTCTTGTTAGGGTCTTTTGCTTCTGTTCGCCATGCAACCATGTCTTACCATAGCAGTTTTGCAACATGCCATGTAAACAAAGCCATCGCAACAGCTGCAAGACCATGAATTGTAAGTCATGACATCCAGGACAGATATGTCATGATTTTCATGTTATGACTAGTGAAATATCTTCTTCATACAGTCTTGTTATGTCATACCAAGTTTCGTACTGCTACCATTATCGAAACGGCCAACAAAGAAGGAGAATAGGAAAAAAGGAACGGCAGGGAGGTTAAACAGCCTGTAGGCAGGCGGATTGCTACCCTGCGCATGGGAGGGGGATGAGGGAGATTAAAGATAGAGAGCAGAGAGAAATAAACACAGCACATTCGGCAGCACACGCGCGCACTCTCAGTCATAGTACAGTCTCGTCTTTCGCGGTGTGTGACATTGCTGTTACAGCCGCCTGTTCAAGTCCGTGTCGCTTAGTAATTTCGACAGATCTTTCGTCGCCTTCTGTTGCAATGTCTTCTCTCGGGCACTGGACAGAATATTGTCGACGGACATTTGGCTGTTGTCGATGCACGCAGGAATACACGCCAGTGGCTGTTTCAGGATGTCTTACAACGGACAATCGCGCAGGATGTTGTGTAGCGTCTCTTCACAACGACAGGCATCGCAAAGGGCGTTGTCAGTTAATCCTATGACAAAAGAATAGATTTTGTAAATGCCACTCCTAGCCATAGGCGATGAATAAGGGTGGATTCTCTTCGGTCGAGCCCAATGGGCATGCGGAGAGCCATAAAAAAGGACAAGTGCTGCCAGGAGAGCTAAAAAATTGGCATATCCCACGTACAGTGGGAATCGATGATATGCCAAGCATGAACGAAAAATGTTGGTATGTCATTTTAAAATCAGCACACTGTCGCGAGGTGGAGGTAAATAGTGCCTTACATGACTTCTGTGTCATTATTATCATGTTTGGATGTGTCGTTTACCTTCGTCACCTATTCACGCCACGTGATAACAAATTTAGCATATATAGAGCAAGCGAAACGGCCGCGAGCACTTTATGAGCGTGGTATGTTGGCATGTTCCTACAAGACACGCGTGTCAGTATTATAATGTTTGCACCAGTCATATATTTCATCAACCCTTCACGTCACGTGACACCAAATTTCGTATACGTGGAGCTCGCAAAACAGCCGTGAGCGCATCAAGAAGACCCAATGTACTCCAATGTAGCATTGACACGCGCGTGCTCTGGGCATAGCGACGCTACGTTAGCAAAACGCGAGCACTGTATAGTCTGACGCCAGGCACGACCAGCGTTCGTCGGCGCAGCCCGACGGCAACCGGTGCGAAATGCCACATGCTGCATTTCACGTCGATGCGTTACCCAGGCAACACTGCGTCTCTTTCTTTTCGTGACGAACCGATGGTGGACACACTGAAACGCGCATGCGTCAAAGAAACGCACCGTGGTGCAAGCCTGTGAGTATATGGCAGGACCAACGCCTGGCGGGGCAACGGTGGCGTGATGCCACGAAAGGAACGCCAGCGGGCACGCGCCCTGCGTCACGTCGAAATGTATAGGGGCCTTGACTGCGACATGCCCCACCGCGGTGGTCTAGTGGCTAAGGTACTCGGCTGCTGACCCGCAGGGCGCGGGTTCGAATCCCGGCTGCGGCGGCTGCATTTCCGATGGAGGCGGAAATGTTGTAGGCCCGTGTGCTCAGATTTGGGTACACGTTAAAGAACCCCAGGTGGTCAAAATTTCCGGAGCCCTCTACTACGACGTCTCTCATAATCATATAGTGGTCTTGGGACGTTAAACCCCACATATCAATCAATCAATCAATCAATCAATTGACTTCGTCATGTAGTCACCTTCTCCCATGACACGCATCTCATGATTGTCATGTTTGCACCACTCACATACCTTCCACATCAATTCACGTACCGTAATATCAAATTTGGTATATGTGACGCTACCAAAACAGCCGCGAGTGCATCATGAGCGTGGCATGTAGTCATGTTGTTACATGATGCGCAAATCATGATTTTCATGTTAGGGTCGGTCGCTTGTGTTCGCCATGCAATCATGTCATACCATGTCAGTTTTGCAACATATTATGTGAACGAAACCACCGCAAGAGCGGCAGGACCAGGAAATGTAAATCATGACATTCATAACAAACATGTCATAATTTTCATGTCGTGACTAGACAAATATTTTCTTCCTACAGTCATGTTAGGCAATACTAAGTTTCGTATTGATGCCATTATCGAAACGGCCTGGAGAGATAAAAGTCATTCGTGGCTAGATAGATAGATAGATAGATAGATAGATAGATAGATAGATAGATAGATAGATAGATAGATACGCTGAAAGTCGCCAAAGTTCGCTAAGAAATGCTTCGCATTTAAAACGTTGAGTGGTAGACACACAGAATCGCCGTCATACATGGCTGGCTCCTTCTTCATAGAAATGAGTATAACACGAAGGCGATGCGTGCGTTCACAAGAGGGTGGTGAAAGGTGAATTGGACATCAGGTAAAATAGCAGGCTTACCGCAGCCAAAGGATCAAGACAGCTTCTCAGCTCTTCCGACACGTGTACAGATGGCCTTTCGTAAAGATGAACAGTTTCTTTGCCAATATGCGGGCGAAAATTCAAAATTCGCTTCCGGTGGCATTGTGTACGCATGAATGCTCAATCATGCACACTGTGAAGCATGTGGTATGCACGCCGTAGAGCAATATTTGTGGCTTTCTGCCTTCTGTACGTGCAAGCGTTCGTCGTTTTCTACGCTACGCATCGTATTCGAAGCACGTACTACAATGTAAGTCACATCATATGTCAGGTATGTTTCAACCTTATACCCTTTTTTCTTATTACGGTACTCTGAAAGTCTACTCACTATTCTACATTCTGTGGAAGATCTGTTCAATATGCCATTCGAAGGTCGAAGAACAATTTTCCGCTGCCTTGCTCCTCGTGGTGTAAAAACATAGAAATACTTCGCTTTTTTTAACCAAGGACAAAAGAGGATATATTTTATTCTTGAATTCATGCCTGCCGTGCAGTGACACCTGAGAATATCTGACCCGCCGTATTGGTCTAGTGGTTACAGTTTTCCACTGCTGCCTCAAAAGACACGTGATCGAATTACTCCTGTGGTGGCGATATTTTAGGTGGAGGTGAAAATGTTACTGGCTCGCGTGCTTATACTTAGGTGCACGTTCAAGAACCAGTGAAGGTGAAGATTTCCGGAACACTCCACCACGGTGTGCCCCTTAATTATATTGAGGTTTTTGGACGTTAACATCAAGAATCAGTATTGTTATAGTGAACATATCTTACAAACTTGTGTTTCCGTGCTTACCACCGTGGGATAAAATTTGTTGTAATAGTTTATAAACAAATTTCACTGATTATGCTACGCAGCGTGCTCTTGAAATGATGAACTTCACATAAAATTATGATAGGTAGCGCTTTTACTTAGACACAGGCTTTCCTACAGTGACCTTGATCAATATTCACCATTCTGAGCATCGATTCAATGTTGTTACATAGCATTTTTCATGCCATTTACAGAACTACCTGCTAACATATCGTACGCTGAAAAACCTAATACTTTAGTGTTTGCGTGGATACCCACACAGTGAGCTCTATAGGTTATCAGGAAGGAATTCACATTGCTCTGTGGAAAAGTTGTGAGAAAGGGAGCAGGCGTACAAAAAATCAAACATAGCTGAGCTTATGGTGACTAATTGTAAAATAATCCATTGCATTTTTCATCTAATGTAGCTGTAAGAAACAAACGACGTTTCCAATAACAGTGAAAAGCACTTTCATTTTTCGAAGTTCACTTCCATTTGCAATGTGCATGACCCATGCTTTGTCCTGAATCTATAAGAGATCAGAGTGTACATAACCTGTAAATTCACTTATTAGTACAATAATTTCAATTTTTGTTTTCCCTTGCAGGTTATCTCATATCACATGTTACACATCCAGAACGTTCGGCCCACCAGAAGCTTTCATTCACAAAGCCCAGTGCTTCTTGTACATTGTCTGTATTTATTGTAAACCTTGCTGTCGTTCTGTTTTCTCACATTCACCTTCATATTGGGAGCATTATCAGGTTAATTGAGGCGACTGAACCTTTTGAAGATGCTCTCTGCAACAGCACATGCGAGTGAGCTTGCCCAACCATCTCTGTGTTAGAGCTAGTGCCTTTTAGCTCATTGTAAACAAATAGCTTCTTTTCCTTTCTTAGCTGCATCTCTTCAAGAAACCAATGCAAAAAGCTTTTTTATGGGGGGGGGGGGGGGAGTGAGCTTGAGAGTGCACTTAGAGTATTCTTATTGACTCTTATTTGCACAGCTTTTTTCTTCACCGTTTAGCTTTCTCTCAACATTGAATAACTGAACATTTCTTTTTTTCTGACAACCCACGTACACGCTGTTCTTAAGTGTTCCTCTCATTTGTCAAAGTTTTCTATTTTCGTGGCAAAACTTGTAGACCCGTCGTTAAGCAATGAATGTATGCGTATTTATGCTTAGAAAACTACGTCACCAGGTTCGCGTTGTGTTGCTTATTGATAAGTGCAAGCGACATGTATTCCCTCGAAAATTTTGACTGCTGGAGGTGTAGTTTGGTGACTTCGTGTCCGATTATTGCAGTAACCAGTAGTTTTTTTTTACGTCCATCAAAAAAGCAGCACAAAGTAAGTGTACGCTGTGTTTAGTTGTAACTGTGTCAAAACCCTCAAGTAGATTTACCTGTGTGCAACACAGAAAAAGATGAAAGCGTGAATCTTGTAAACTTCGACACAAGTTTGCTGGTGAACTTGCATTTCATGGGTGGAGAAGAGATTTTGTCTCGGCGCAGTAAAAAGAATAAAAGAAGAAAAGCAAATAGAAAGAAGAAGAAAAGAACAAGCTGAGGACTAAGTTGAGAAGGATGACTACCTTCTTACGAAAAACTACAATTTGTGAGAACCAGAAATGGGACTGATTTTTCTTCGAAGTACACTGTTTCCTTCTTCCAACGAAACATAATTAGAGTCAAGTGCTCAAATTAGTGATCTCTGGAGCAGTAGACGATACAAGCATACTATTCTTACACGAGCAGAAAGTCACCAAAGATGTTACAAAATTTACCGTGTTAAGGTCTCACTTTTTAGTTTTTGAATGTGCAAGAGTGATTTATTGATTGATTAAATAATTTATATTGGGGTTTAATGACATAAAATGGCAATATGATCATGAAAGATGCCGAAGTCAAGCGCTCCCAAATCATCAACTACCTAGGGTTCTTTAACGTGCACCCAAATTTGAGCACGCGGGCCTACTGCATTCTCGCCTCCATTTAAAATTCAGCTGCAGCAGCCGGGATTCGATGCCGCGACACTTGGGAGGAGCCAAGCCACTAAACCACTGCAGCGGGACGTATGAAAGATAGAAAGACTTCAGCCTTTTAAATTTATTGGAGCTGATATGTTGTGCGTTGTGACAGGCGTCCGCATTTGAGTGTGCGGTGTCAAGTGTTGAAAAGACCCGAGGCAGCTTTTTGTTGGCAGGCCTCACATGCCACCTGCTTGCGTACTTTTTCTCTGTGCTGCGCTCACCATCCCATGAACCTGTTTGCTTGGTGATTTTAGCAGGATGCCTACGTTTTTTGTTTTCCTTAAATGATGGCTGCCGCGAGAGGCGAATGGTCGAGTATGCTATAATGCTATTAATTGCTTTCTTGCTTGCTTGGTCCTTTATCGTGGCTCTGACCAACTAAGGGCGATTGACCAGGACGCCGGCGGTTATTGTAAGTCAATACCTTAAGCTTACTGTCAGAAGCCAACAACTATCTTCTCCTTCTTATAATTCAAGTCTTGTAGTAGTGAACAGGAAATGACATTGTTAATAATTTATGTTCTCATAGAGAGTAAGTCAAAAGTCGAATATTCACTGACACTTTTGCTGGCACCAACGCAGCTTATAATTGCAGTTGTCTATTTTTCACTACCACTGGCGCTCGCATTTCGGTTGCCGGATAATTAGTTGCCCCATTAGGCACACAGATTCTTCGCTTTAGAGGCCTTGATATTTTTTTTTGAGATATCGAGCTGCAGTTTATTGAGTTTATCATGTCGCACACTGCGTGAAGTCAACTAAATTACCTTATTTCATGCACATGTTGCCTCATACTGAGCTTTTACAGCCAGTGTGCACGTATTGTTTTAATCGAGCTGTCGAGCCTTAGCGAACACCAAGAAGCAAATGCAGAAATAGCGCGGAAGTACAACTAAAATGTGAACAATACGAGACTAATGAAGATTAGTCTCGATTAGTCCTTAACCCCCGTTTGTTCCCTAATCCACTCTGCCCTCTTCTTGTCTCTTAAGGTTACACCTACAACTTTTCTTTCCATTGCTCGCTGCGTCGTCCTCAATTTAAGCTGAGCCATATTTGTAAGGCTCCAGGTTTCTGCTTCGTAGCTATGCACCGTCAAGATACAGCTGTTATATACCTTCCTCTTGAGGGATAGTGGCAATCTACCCGTCATAATTTGAGAGTGCTTGGCAAATGTGCTCCACCCCATTCTTATTCTCCTAGTTACTTCAATTTCGTGGTTCGGCTCCGCGGTTATTACCTGCCCTAATTAGACATAGTCTTTTACAACTTGAAGTGCACTATTACCTATTTCGAAGCGCTGCTCTTTTCGGAGGTTGTTGGACATTACTTTCGTTTTCAGCAGATTAATTTTAAGACCCACCTTTCTGCTCTCCTTGTCTAACTCCGTAATCATGAGTTGCAATTCGTCCCCTGAGTTACTCAGAAATGCAAAGTTATCGGCGAAGCGCAGGTTACTAAGGTACTCTCATTAACTCTTATCCCTAACTGTTCTTATTCTAGGCTTCTGAAAACCTCCTGT
Organism: Rhipicephalus microplus; assembly: GCF_013339725.1. NCBI lineage: Eukaryota > Metazoa > Arthropoda > Arachnida > Ixodida > Ixodidae > Rhipicephalus > Rhipicephalus microplus. Next base: position 97,548,725 of record NC_051169.1, read on the forward strand.
AAGCACGCGGTGAATAGCATTGGGGAGATTGTGTCCCCCTGCCTTACACCCTTCTTGATTGGTATTCTGTTGCTTTCTTTATGAAGCACTATGGTAGCAGTTGGTCCCCTGTAGATTTCTTCCAGAATGTTTATATATACTTCATCTACGCTCTGATTCCGCAGTGTCTGCATGACGGCTGATATTTCTACTGAATCAAACGCCTTCTCGTAATCTATGAAGGCTATGTATAGTGGTTGGTTATATTCTGAGCATTTCTCTATTACCTGATTGATGGTATGAATGTGGTTGATTCTTGAGTAGGCTGTTCGAAATCCTGCTTGTTCCTTCGGTTGATTGAATCCTAATGTTTTCTTTACTCTGTTAGCAATTACCTTTGTAAATAGCTTGTACACTACAGAGAGCAAGCTGATCGGCCTGTAATTCTTCAAGTTCTTGTCATCTTCTTTCTTATGTAATGAAAACGATGTTAGCGTTCTTCCAAGACTCTGGTACTCTTCCCGTCAGGAGACACCTCGTAAACAGGGTGGCTAGTTTTTCTAACACAATCTGTCCTCCATCTTTCAGCAGATATGATGTTACCTGATCCTCACCAGCAGCTTTGCCTCTTTGCATGCTTTCCAAAGCTTTTCTTTGGAAAGCATGCTTTCCAAAGCTTTGCATTACTGGTGGAGTGTCATCTGGGTTACTGCTAGTTCTTATAGTATTAAAGACGTGGTTGTCCCAGGTACTGTTCAGATATCTGTAAAACTCATCTGCTAATTTAACTATCCTATTCATATTGGTTGTTATTTTGCATTCTTTGTCCCTTAGTGCATACATCCGATTTTCGCCTATTCCAAGTTTCCTCTTCACTGTTTTGATGCTTCCACCATTTTCAGAGCGTGTTCAATTCTCTCCATGTTATACCTTCTCACATCAGATACCGTACGCCTATTGATCTACTTTGAAAGCTCTGCCAGTTCTATTTTGTCAGTTGTACTTGAGACTTTCATGATTTGACGCTTCTTAATGAGATTCTTCGTTTCCTGAGGAAGCTTGCCAGTGTACTGTCTAACTACCCTGCCTCCAACTTCCACTGCACACTCCGTGATGATACTCGTCAAATTATCATTCATTGCATCTATGCTAACGTTGGTTTCCTCACTAAGAGCCGAGTACCTGTTCTGAAGCGAGACTCTGAATTTCTTTACTTTCCCTCTCAGTGCTAGCTCACTGAGTGGCTTTTTCGTATCAGTTTCTGTCGTTCCTTCCTCAAGTCTAGGCGAATTCGAGATGGAAACATTCTATGGTCACTGCATCGTACCTTGCCAACCACTTCCACATCCTGCGTGATGACTGGGTGTGCACTCACTATAAAGTCTATTTCATTCTTATTTTCGCCATTAGGGCTCCTCCATGTCCACTTGCGGTTTCCTTGAAGTAGAGCATGATAACATTTGTCTTCTGTATAATACTGCATGACACCGCTACAGTGCATGAAAGAGATAGCAGTACATTAGGAGAAACTCCAGCTCGCTCAGCGCAGGTGGCCGTCATGCTCGCAGCTTTATTTGACTATGAAGTGTTTATCCATAGATGGCGCATCCGCTGGGTTACCTGTGGGTGCGTGTAAGTGCAAGTGACCGCTTGAATACTAGCTTCCAAAACAGGAATTCTCAATCAAGGGGAAAGTTGCTTGATTTAAACGCAAAAAAAGGAAGGGCATATTACAGAAGCTACCAAGGAGGTTTGAAAATTTGAAACCTTCTTGGAAGCTACGTACAACGGAAGCATGCGAAGATATAGGCTGCTGAAACTGCCACTTGTCTGCATAGTCTTCACAAAACCAAGCCGAGCATACCGTTTGCTGATGACAGATATATTTACTGGAAACAAGTTTCAACAAAGTTTATCACTGATTATGATTCTAATTGATGCAATAGTTTGGGACATAGAAGGCCATGAATATGAATTTATGTTTTTGTTTAGTTCCTGCGGAAGGCTTGGTGCTACAGCTGGACGGAATAATCTTTTTGCCACAGCGAACCCACATAAAACTATATGATTCATATAATCAGTGAACAACAAAACCATCGTATGCTGCATCATATCATATAATCATATAATTATTGAACAACAAAACCATCATATGCTGCATCATATGCTGCATCATATGCCTCTAAGCTACCAAAATATGCTAGGAACTTTCTACGCAGTGAAGCTAAAGCTACAAGGATTGAGCATCTGCACGTTCACTCTTACACAAAATAGTCCGGTTTAGCACGTGTCGTACCAAAGCGACAACGTATAATGTAGAACAAAAACCAATATCTGACTGGCGTGCGCTGCGCTGTGTCTAAAAGAGCTACACGTAAAAAAAATCATGTTTTCTCACGTCTTGCGCACACGTGGACACCTTTGTAGGACTACACTTTTGCTGTAGAATGCGTGCGACTTGTCTCTGTAGCATTAGCTTCATTGTCAAGAAACTGAAGAATCTTTACGCTTCGCCTTGAAGAGTTGCACGCGATAGCGACATCCGGTCCCTAGTGCTTACTTCAACAACTTGGTGCATAGTTTTTGTTCTATGATGATACTCGAGAAGTTGAAATTGTGGATTCTACGAAATGTAAGCGGTAAAACTGAACGTAGCCTGCAATAGTGAAGCTCTCGCATATAACTGCATTCTGTGTGATGGGTAAATTCTTAATACCACGACTTTTTATACGCGTGTGATGTTTTCAAACCTAATACGCACCCAGAACGTGGTCTTGAGGAAGTACGCGAAGTAACGTGTGAGCCTTTTGTAATGGGTGGCTGGCTTTAAATAATGATGTAGTTGTGATAATTACATGTTCTGACGCCCATTGTCAATCTACACACTTACCACCCAAATTTATTGCAATATTGAATGTTGTATTGTAAAACCAGTATACAAGATGCTGTGTTTGTAAAGCATGAAACTTATTTTTACTGCATTTCCAAGCAGAAGAAATTACTATTGCTGTATTTCCAAGTACACGAGCAAATTTGTGGTAGAGCTGCTTGCCACCCAAATGGCCCGGGTTCGATTCTCCCTTGTATGCGGAAATTTTCATTTCTTTTATATGCATCTTCCTCAATATTTCGGACACAACACACGACGCCCACGCCGACACTGACGCCAATGCCGAAACTGACGCCAGGCCTTCTGCGAAACATGCATTTTGAACGCTGTCGCATTAAATATCGAATTGAAGGCGAAGCTCATACTCGCGTCCGCCCATTCGTCCGTGCCATAAAAACGGCACTAGCTGTGGCCTCTCCCCCTTCCACACTCTCAGCGAAAATTCGGCAGATTTCACTTACCTTGGGAATCGACGTTATGTGAATCGTACGGGGCGAAGGTTACACATAAAGCGACTTCAGCACATAGCACCTAACTGCAATTAACGTTAGCCCGACGTGACGGCTATATCAAACAAGTAAAGTAAAAGTTGAATAGCCTGCACTGCAACCGCAATTGACATATAACGAACGTTAGTGTCTATTTAAAAATGTGGGGGACCATTCGGCTTGACCTATAAGAGTTGAACACAATAGCGAAATCCAGCCCCTAGTGCAGCCTTCAACTTCTCAGTGCATACTTATTCATATGTTTTAGTTTAAACACACGCACGCAAACACAAACATACACTCAGTAGATTTAACCAGCGCACGCTATTAACACTGAATGGGCTCGTTTTCGTCGTGACACTTGTCGAATAAAATGCATTAAAGGGGCCCTGAAGCTCTTTTTAAACTAACCATGGAATGAAGTCACCAGAATTTACCTCACAAATTCAACGTTGAAAAAAGTTTAAGAATCTGTCCAGTGCGACGAGTCAAAAAGGTTTGTCGCCAGTTGCAATCGCTGCAACCTATTCTCTCGTCCTGACGAAAGCAGTGGAATCTAAACAGGGATGCGTGGCAAGGCAAAGAAACTACCACGCCTCGTGAGCTTGAGTCTTTTTTTGTTCGTTTCGAGTGCGCGGCTTTTCAAACGTAACCGCTCGCATGCGTGGACAAGTAGCGGCCTCCCGTGGCTATCTCGGTAACTTGATTTTCGGTCACAGACGCACAGACGATTTTTCGCTCACAACCAACGAGGCCGACGCCGGCGGCGGGTTTTCTGCGACACGAGCTCTTTAACGCTATCGGGTTAAAGGTAGTTCAGAGACCTGGCATTTTTGTGTGCTAGAATGCTTGATTACCACGAAGAATGCTTGGATTCGATTCATGCAGGGATCCTGACATTTATTATTTGCATTCGTTGGGTCAACTCAGCCGATGTCAAGTTTTTCTTAACGCTCACACGCTAAAATTGCCCGTGTGTGTTCTCGTCATTCCTGGGTAAGTACTAAGTGTCAATCACCTGTGGCACATACTGGTTAGAAGACGTACGGGACGGGACTGTGACATTATTCAATTCTTCAAACAAGCTTACACTCCCAACTAATTTTGGTTCATGCCAAGTTGTGGGGTGATCACGAGATCGCCCAGACGTAAAGGGTTAGACAGGGAGATATATAGACACGTAGATAAGCGTCAAAAGTGCTTGCAGTACGCGAAAAAATTCTCGCATTTATTAACATAATGAAACAGTGGCGCATAGCAACAGTTACACTGCCACAGCTGTCACCTCTCGTCCCTACACTCTCTTAGCAATCCCATCATTGCTGAGAGATTGTGACAAAAGACGTTACATAGTAAGCTGGATAGTCGCAGGCTTTTGCCGAACTAAATTCAAAATTCACAAAGCACTTCAATTTTTTTTTCAGCCTCTGAGCACGCATGAGAGGAAGGGCATTCGGGGAGCTGGAACGAGGAGTCACTGAACTTCTTTGCAGTGGAGTTGTGCACAATTGGAACGCCACATCTAAGCAACAGACCACTGGGTGGTTTAAGGGCCTTTATTATAAGGGAAGCCAAAGGACATTGCAATCCGGCATAGAACAGCGCTCATTATTCGTTTCAATAAACAAAACGGCAACATACGCATCAAAACCTTATGCCTAATGAAAGCCCAAAAATGTAGTATGACAAGGGGTTGGGGACGTTAATTGTAACGTCCTATGGACATTGAAGGACTTGCAATATAGATGCGAAGAAATTAAGGTTGCCTGTAAGGGATCTTGCCGCCGTTTGGGCCCGTACCTGCAACCTTTGGATTACGCGCCCAGTGCTCTTACCAAATGAGCTGGATTTTTAAGCCAGGCTTGCCCATAGTAATGACGTAGAGTGTGAAACATTCTACGAGACAGCGTCACTTAACACACCGAGTGTTCATGAGCGGACAGTTTGCCATTTTTTCTCAGGCATTTGTCTTCCACATTCATACATAAAAATCAGATCCCTCTAGCAATTCAGTTCATTCGAAGACTGGCATGAGTAGACCACAGAAATTAGGCCCCCTGAAGAACCATGTGCATACAATGATACACCGAAGGAAAAAAATTCTTCTTGCTGACAGTGATTGCGTACCCAATTCAAATCTACGACAATGATCACTACTATTCGTGCGAAGTTGTGAAAAAGTACACTTCCCCCCTCTCATCATCATATGTTGTGGTCACTACATCCTCACTGAACATTCATTTTCGCAGGGTCATATGACGGACATTGCTTATTTCATTTTTTTAACGCGAAAGCGTTTTATGTTAGGGCCCGTGGCCCAGCAAGTCTTCAGAAACAAATTTGGTCACCAAAATTACATTAAAAAAGGAGATGATCAGATGGCAAAGCAAAACGTTCAATCAATGGGAGTCGAAGACCTCTTCGTCCGGGACAATAAATGCCGAACACGCAGCCTGCTGCAACACGATTTTTTTTTAATTTCTTGCACTGCACCACAGTCATGCACTATTGAGTCTGTGCAAACGAACATTTTATGTATAACATTTTCCTCTTACAGGGCTATACGTCGGTTGGGCTGTGTCAGCGCCTGGGAGTGGTAAGGTGAAATAATGCATCGTGACACCGGTCTACACAATTAGCTCCCTAAGCGCGTCATTGCAACGCACACGTCCAATTCACATGTTTCCACTAGCAAAATCTGAATTGTGTCAGGGCCTTAAAAAAGCGCGAGGTGACAACCTTATCCCATGTTCTGCGTCTAAGGCCTGACCTTCGACGTCATTGCAGGAGCGACGTGCCAGTTGTGCAAGCTCTCCTAAATCAATGTATAGCAAACATTCAACTACTTCTGTCGGGTTACGCTTTACTTTCGTGCTATCGTGTTAAGCGATTTCTACGACTAAGGCATAAGCCATGTTTTGTTTTCTGTTTCATTCTCAGTCTCTTATCGTTTTGGTGTAAGAACAATTGATTGATATGTGGGGTTTAACGTCCCAAAACCACTATATGATTATTAGAGACGCCGTAGTGGAGGGCTCCGGAAATTTAGACCACCTGGGGTTCTTTAACGTGCACCAAAACCTGAACACACGGGCCTACAACATTTCCGCCTCCATCGGAAATGCAGCCGCCACAGCCGGGATTTGAACCCGCGCCCTGCGGGTCAGCAGCCGAGTACCTTAGCCACTAGACCACCGCGGCGGGGCTGGTGTAAGAACAAAACACTGCTTTATGTGCACCTTATCATTGTTTGTGCGCATGATGGACTAGCTACATGTTTCCACCTCTGTATGTGTGTGGTAGGTACGTTTATCTCGGCGCGGTAAAGCAATAAAATATATGTTGTTAGGGAAGGTACACAAATATGCTGGACAGACATGTGTTTGGTGCTTTGTTTATTTTTATTTATTTATTTACAATACTGCTAGCCTTTGCGGGCTGTAGCAGGTGTGGGAGGTGAACAGGTGAACAATACACAAACAATGTTAGGCAAAAAACAAGTACAGCCGTCGTTGAAAATCCTGTGAGGATCTACATCCTGTAAGTACCTCGGGAGGAAGCGCATTCCAGTCAACAATAGATCGTACCAGAAACGAAAACCTAAATACATCCACCAGCGGTACATAAGCTTGGACAGAAAATGAGTGATTGGTACGAGCCGACAGTCGTCCTGGGGGGGGCGCAGGTATACGCTGGGATCCAGCTTGTAGTTCTTATGATACAGGTCATAAATAAATTTTAAGCGAGCTATTTTTCTACGTGTAGCTAACAATTGAAGGTCAGCCCTAGCAAGCAAAAGTGATACAGACTGTGTTCTGATGTAATTTGAATAAATAAACCCCGCGGCCAATCTTTGTACTCGTTCAAGTTTGTTAATTTATGTTTTAGTACGCGGATCCCAGATGATAGCTGCGTACTCCAGCGTTGGTCTAACAATAGTCTTATACGCCAACTATATAACAGAGGGCGTTGCATTACGGAGTTTCCTTCTCAGAAAACCCAGCTTTCGCTTCGCCAGTCCTGTAATGTTGTCAATATGATTGTCCCACTTTAAACTGCTGGATATAGTAACACCTAAGTATTCAAACTCATTAGAACTCCTAATTTCTCTATTGTTTATTGTGTATTTATAGTTAAGGGGGATTTTTTGTTTGAAATTGTCATGCAAACAGTTTTATCAAAATTAATTTTCATGTCCCATTTTTTACACCAGTTGTCAATACATCCAAGAGCATCATTGAGGAGCATTTGATCAGAAACACTTTTCACATGACAAAACAAGAGACAATAATCTGCATATAACCTTACATCAACAAAAGGAGGCACAACCGTTGCAATATCATTCACATAAATTAAAAAGAGTAGAGGTCCCAACACGGAGCCTTGTGGCACACCAGAGGATACGCGTAAAAGAGAAGAACGTGCGCCACTTATTTCAACAAACTGCAACCTATTGCGCAAGTACGCTTCAACCCATCTTACAATTGCGGGATCAATACCAAGTATTAACATTTTTTGAATAAGTTTCTGGTGACATACTCTATTAAAAGCCTTAGAGAAATCAATTGCTATGACATCGACTTGTTCTTTTGAGTTTATCATTGTAGTGAAAGCATAAACAGATTCAAAAAGCTGAGTGACGGTTGAAAGGCCTTTTCTAAAACCATGTTGCTCATTATAAAACAGATTATTGTTTTCTATATATTGAAATATATATTTTGAAATTATATGTTCTATTACTTTGCACGCCGTGCATGTGATCGAAATTGGACGGTAATTACAAACATTAGGGCGGTCACCAGCGTTGAAAATGGGCGCAACTCTTGCTAATAACCAATCAATCGGAACAGGGGCAGTACACAAAGATAAATTAAAAATTTTAACTAATAAACTAGAAACCCAATCAGAGTAGCGCCTCAAAAATTCGTTGGAAATCATATCCGGACCAGGTGATTTTTATGATCTAATTCAAGCAGTAATGCCATTAAGCCCTCTTCAGATACGGTAAGAAGATTGGAGCTAGTATCATCGAACGTACAGCCTTTTTTTGAATGATTAATACTTGGAGAAAAAGCAGTACTTAAGTAATGATTGAGTGCTTCGGCTTTCTGAATCGGTTCGCTATAGGAGGTCCCGTCTATAGAAAGCCCAGTTATTTCAGACTGCGAACTAGACAGGTACCGCAAAAATTTCTGGGGAGAGTTGGATATGTATTCAGATAATATATTAGTTAGAAAATTACTTTCAGATTGCTTGACTTCTCTTCGTACTTGAGCACTAATGTGAGCAATAACAGACGAGTTTCTTGGTATTTTCTGATGGGCGCGACATAGTCGCCGTTTTAGGTGAATGATACTTCTGGTAATCCATGGGTTAGCTTTTGGAGTTCTCTTTTCTCTTTGGGGAACAAAACGTGACAAACAGTCGTTTACTACCTTCTTAAAGTATTCCCAGAGGTCATTTACATCATCTGTAAGCAGGATAGCGTCAAAAGCCATTTCTAAGTAATCAAGAATTGAGGTATCATCTGCGGCCTGAAAATTGTACACCTTTACTCTGGTTATTTTTTCTAATTTTTTATTTGGTTTAAGAGTTGCTGCAACCACCTTATGTTCCGAGATTCCATACTCGATACTTATTTCATAATCAAACACTCCCTGTGACAAAAATAGTAAGTCCAACAATGTCTCGGTTGGTCCTTGAACTCGAGTGGGCTTTTCAACTACCTCAACCAAATTCTACTTGATCATGATGTCAAGCAGATTTTCTGCGAGAGGCCTGTTAAGCGGCCCAGCAACTCGTGCATTCCAGTCAACACCTGGTAAATTAAAATCGCCTGTGATTATTACTCTGCTTTGTTTGTTTGTTATTGTTGGCAAGTAGTCATCCAATTTCTCAAAAATATTAACTGAAGTTCCGGGGGGCCTATAGAGAACCCCTATAAGTAATGTGATATCTCCCATAAATAATTTGCACCACACGTTCACACAGTCTTTAATGGGCGACAATAATTCGTACCGAAAAGTTTTATTAATCAGTAGTTCTTTACTTGTGTAACTTTCATAGTAAACATACCATGCTCGTGGTACTGCACGCTAATGTACTTGAGGTTGTCAGTAGAGCCCATGAAATGCGCGAATCGAATGTGTTTAAGGCGAGGTACATAAGATTGAGAGTGTCGAAAAGAGTTGCATATATTATAAGATAGAGTGGCAGCTTCGCTTATCATGTAGGCTGTCACGCCAAAGTTTTGAGAACATGAACAAAATTACAAAATTGTTACTTTCGGGGGATGGCAAGGTAAAGAAATATACAGGAGAGGAGCACACTGTAAAAATGCAGATGAGGAGTTTATGAGAAGCGGGACTCGTTTGTGTTGAAAGCGGACCGTAAACGATTTCACCCTTTTTAAAGCGGGCACAGAAGCGGTGTGTTCCCTGTCGTTCTTTATGAAAGGAAACACGCGAACGCGTGGCCTGCACTCTGCGAAGGCTACCCACAGCACCATCAACTGACAGGTGAAGAAAGCACGTTCGCTTCTGGCGTCATCTATGGCCAGGCAAGATAATGAGTTATGGCCAGTAGACAAGCGCTGCTAGATTACGTTCCCTGATCACTCGCTTGGCGAGCGATATCGGGCGATTGGATCGAATCCTAGCTGCGGCGGCTGCATTTCCGATGGAGGCGGTAATGTGGTAGGCCCGTGTACTTAGATTCGGATGCACGTTAAAGAACCCCAGGTGGTCAGAATTTTCGGAGCCCTTCACTACGGCGTCTCTCATAATCTAATGGTAGTTTTGGGATGTTGAACCCTACATATCAATCAATAAAATCAATATTGGGCGATTACTGCACCTTGCGCCGTGGTCGTGAACAACGTTTTATACGTTGGCAGTGGACTACGAACTGCAGGCGCGAGCACAGAAAGAGTGTAATCTAGCAGCGCTTGTCTACCCGCCATAACTCGTAAATATTTTTTTTTGGCAACAGATGACGCTGAAAACGAACGTGTTTTCTTTCGCTATCGGTTGATGCTGCTGTAGGACAGCCGCTGCAGAGCTCAGGCCACGAGTTCGCGTGTTACCTTTCGTAATGGACGACAGTGTGCACTTTCGCCTCGCCACGGTGGTCTAGTGGCTAAAGTACTCGGCTGCTGACCGGCAGGTCACTGGATCAAATCCCGGTGGTGGCAGCTGCCTTTCCGATGGAGGCGGAAACGTTGTAGGCCCGTGTACTCAGATTTGGGTGCACGTTAAAGAAGAACCCCAGGTGGTCGAAATTTCCAGAGCCCTCCACTACGGCGTCTCTCATAATCATATGGTGGTTTTGGGACGTTAATCCCACCAATCAATCAAATCAACGACAGGTTACACTTTCCGTGTGTGAACACTCTCTTTGTGTGGCCTGAAAAAATTGAGCACCAGTAAGTTCTTGTCCCTCATACTGGCAAACATTGTGTGCATCGCTTCCTCGAAAATCGGTAGAGCAATTTGCTGTCGCCGTGGAATAACATCCTGTCGAAGCGACGTCTATGAGATGAAATGATGAGGTCGTAGACTGCCCACGGATCTAGCCTGGCTAGATTCGAAGGCAATCGCCCTAACCAGCTTCATTTTTTTAGATTGCATCCAACTATTGTTATTTTTGAAAAAAAAAAAGCTGCGGGCAAGATACAAAAATGTCGCGCGCAGTATGATGCAACAATATAAATGCTGGTGGCCTACGAGCAATCCCGCGTACAGTGTTGTCCGGACCCCATATCTCAACACCACACCCCACCGTAAACGTGAGTCACATGCGACGTATATCACGTTTGAAAACTGCTAGCCCAGCCACGGCACCTCCTTCAAGAATGGGCAGTGACCACGTTGGAGTGTAATGTCATTGGCACTGCAGTTTGGTGAGCCTGAAGTTAGGAGTGTTTAAAAAAATCACAGCGTATCTTCGATGTGAATGATGATGAGTGGGCGAAGCTCCGGCGCTAACCGTGGATCCACGTACAGTCGACCACAAAAGATTGCGGGCCATGCGAGCACGTGCCAAACTGCCTTTGCGCGCCACCTAGCGGTGCGCTATCTACCGTCGACCGCAGTTTCGGGCTGAAGACAGGTAGTCTTCTTATTCACTGGCCTTTCACTTTTCAACTGCCGCGTAGCGCATTGTTAGTTCGCAGTTTCCATGCGAAGCGCTTATCTGCAGTTTGATCATCACATTGCTGTTTTCATAGGAGGATCAGAAGTGTCACGGCGTGCCTCAAAAGGGTTCTGTTGACTAGGTGTTACTTTGTGATAAAGATTGCGACTGATAACTCTTATGCTCATAAACTGCTGTCCAGGCAGAATCTCGTAGATGCAGGGGCCAAAAGCACGTCGCGTAAAAAGGGAAAGGTGAAAATTATGTGTACGCAGTCAAGAAAGAGAGAGGGAAGGGATCAATTAGGGCAGGGATGCTTTCAGGGCGCTGCGGTGCTGTCGAGCGCCACTGACGTAGCGGAAGTGTCGCGGAGAGGCTTTCGGCCATGCGCTCGCGTGCTCCGTAAAATTTTGCGGCCAACTGTACATTGCCCACTGGAACATGCTAATGATTGACAACGCGTGTGTACAGTATATACAATGTTGCTTTAGGGGTTGTCACAACGTTGAACACGGCGAAATCCTTTCACGGGTGAGAGCGCTTTCCCAATCGTTTTTCTCCATGGCAAAAAGAGAATGCATGGTAGGCAAAGTGCTTGTTCATCATCGTCATCCTCGTAACGTACAATATAGGTACCTTGCACGTGCTGTGCCGTGATTGCAGAAAAGTTTGTGCGACTTGGAAGGCACTTGTTCTTTGTTATCATCAGCGTCATCGTCATCGAGGGACGACAGCTGACATGGCTCGACCCTAAGGAGCTTCGCTTCTAAAACTATAATTATCACTCTCAAATTCATTGCACTTGAACAATGTAGGAGTTTAGGGGCTATGGCTAGTTCAGAACTCTCGAGGAAGACGCGGAGCCAGAATAGAAACCATGTTTACTCGTCTAAGCCTCGCCTTCAACTCAATTTTGCGCACATCTTCGTTTCTCAACAGTGAAATGACTTTTTTGTAGCGTCAAAAGCCAAGGAGCTAGGCAGGTCACAGGATTTCGCAGACGCTGTAACCAAGTGAGCGCCACGTGGTCTCCTTGTACTGTACTAAAAAGTTGTACTGTACTAAAAACTTGTACTGTACTAAAAACTACTTGTACTGTACTAAAAAAAGGCCCCATTACAATAAATGTGATATTTCTTGAGTGCGAACACAATCGCCAAACTCCCTTTCCATGAGAGTATTCATGTCCTTTCATGCGGCGTTAAAGTGTGTGTTGCGAGCACGACTTGCCGTAAGACATCCTGGAACACTTGTAACAACACAGCTCCGTAATCGTAGTCGCGCGCGTTTGGAGCACAAAAAGCTTTAGGAACACAAAAGGCTCGTTGCAGTTGGAGAGCTGCAGTTATGCGGTAACCGCATTTGAACGATTGAGAGCTCTAAAGTCATTTTGCTGACGCTCCACTCAAGTCCACTTGACACGCTTTCGAAGGAGTTGATTCAACGGAACGGTGAGCTCTGCGGAGTGTGATATGAAAGTGCGATAAAACAATATAATGTCAAGATTACATTGCAGACTTTTAACGTCGTGAGTGCACGGGTATTTGGCAATGGCACTGAGTTTCACATCAACCCTGTAGCACGCCAACTGAACCTGATAAGGGTTTGCTGTAAGTCCAACTTGCTGCATCTTCTGAAGAACAAGGGAGAGATAATCCAAATCCTAATAAACGTTTCGCATAGAGATGACAACAATGTTGATATAGGTCATTTGGAACTTGTACACGTAGAGTCGAGAACAATATTCATGAGGCATTGAAAATAGCTAGGGGAATTCTTTGAGCCGAATGACATGCGGATAAACTAGAGAGCCATTTATAGTAAGTAAATGCGGTTTTAGGAATCTCTCTGTTTAATTTGAATTTGAAAAAAATCACGAGAGCAGTCGAGTGTGGTAAACACTCGTGCATTGCCAAGACTTGACAAATTCGCTCAATAGAGGGCAACAATAGACATCCCCAACAGTGGCATCGTTTAAGGGGTGATACTCTGCGCACAGGAATGCGGTGCCATCTTTTGTCGGTGCTAGAACGATAGGGAGAGGCCCAAGGGCTCTGTGACGATCTCACCATACCAGAGTTGATAATCTCTTGCAGCGCAACATCCAGAGATGCTTCCTAGTTCAGCTGAAGGGAACGGGGTTGCAACTCCAAGGGCGCATATCGCCTGTGTCTATGCGATTCGCGCAAGGAAGGAGTACGGCCATGTTCGCTTCGTTGCCCACCAAACGCAAGCGTGTTGCAACGCAGCAAGCGTGGGTAACGCAAGCGTGGGAAAGCATGGGAAACGTTTCGCATCTTTTCAGGATTCCAATTGTAAAGATGATGGAAACTTTTTACTAGCGATACTAATTATATGGACACTTTCGGCTCGATTTTGCCGCAGGCACGCTTCAACATCGACGTCGACGTTGGTTACCGCCATCATTCACCGTGTATGTATACGTATCTATATATATATATATATACGAAAACGCAAGAAATAAAAAATAAATTAGAAAAAGACTCCGGCACGTGCAATCGAACGTTTAAGCTCTTCCTTCTAGGTGCGTAGCGTTAGCCACTAAGCTGGAGATAGGGCTCAGTGCCTAATGCCACGCACCTTTAACCTCCTTCAACGTTTAAACGGTTACGCCATTCCAATCTACCATTTACCGCTGGCGATACCAATCCCAAGGGACCTATCGCGTTTTATGCATTACCAGCAAGATGGCGCAAAAAGCACGCGTAGCCATGTATCGCCAGGACGCGGCGACTCGCGCTAATGCGTTCATCTCCCACGCGTACTCTGCCCCTTGGGGAGGGGGGGGGGGAGTTGACACTCTCTTGTGCACGTGCTCATCTCACAGTGGGGAAAATAGTTCTCCTTGGACTTTCACCGGATTGATTCTGTTTGTAGTTGCTTAGCGCATGGTCAGTGCTCTCGCTGCACAGTCTCAATTGGCGAAAAGAGCGTGCTTTTCAGGCACAGCAAAGTAACAACTGAGACATCTGTTCGCATTCATTTTTACCTATGAGTACGTTTCATGCGTCATTTGTGCGTGAGCAACGGGGGCCATGTGTCGATCTGCTTGCAATTCTTCGCGGGACACTACAGTTTCGTGCTATCGCTTTCACTGCTTCACTTTTGCGGCAAAGCCTGAGAATTCATCACCAAGTCAGGAGCCATATCCAACTTTCACTGTATAGTTTTCGTGTAAGTGTCGATTGGAAGCGTTGGCTTTCATCCGAGAGACATGTGCAATACTTTTTCAATACGACTTCGCAAACAGAGAATGAGCACATCAGTTCACTGTAGAATACGCATTGACGGCTCCACTTCTTCACCCACTGCAGGAGAGCTTAATCTGCAAGTAACCTAACAAAAATATGTAGTGATAAATCATTGTTCAGTTTTTTTTACCATAATGGTGGTACTTTGAAAAGACAACTCAAGTTAGTTATATAAAATTCTGCTGAAAGTATGAAATTTCTCGATCTATGTGTTCACCCAAAAGAACAACCTGGATGTGTAGCGATAGTACTTCATAATTGATCCAAGTGTTCTTTACATGACCATTTCAGACCATCCCCATTGTAATTCAGCTGACAAACCCACACAATAAACATTCAATTGGGCTTTTTTCATCATTCGCACGGATGGAGTTCTCACCTAGACTTTAAGGAGAAAAAATTTTGATGGAACATGAACGCCCTATAATTTCATTGAACTTGGAATATATTACAAAATTTATATTTATTTCGTATAAAAAGCGTTAATTCAGAGCTATGGTTCGTTCTCAGAATGTGCTTAAATGAAGTGGAGCTCCTGCTAAGGTGATGATGAATACATTTTGCTATGAGATTACAACCCAGCAATCATTTACTACTTTCGCTGTGTGCTCTTATTCCAGTAATATTGTCTTCTTAATTAGTTACACTGGCCTCAAACAAATCGCGAAAAGGAGCGATGGTCGCTTCCTTAACTACGCAAGCTAGGCCGTGGTTTTTTTTATTTGATCAATGTTTGCACAAAAACGCGATTGGCTTTACCGTGAATATACAATTTACACAACTACAGAAAGAGGAAACAAATAATGCGCTTTGGTAGGCAGTCAATACTCCAAGCAGTGCTTGATAGATACATAACAGCGCTTCGTGTGTGATACTTCCATAAGACAGGCAATGTATTTGTCCATTTCTGTATTAAAAGGCTACTGTTTTCACAGTGGGAGAATTTTTTTATTCATTTTATGTATTTTGAGGGTACTAAACACCCACCATCGTACGCTGCATCCATAACGTGATAATACGTGGAGCAGCCGTGGAGTTAGGGTATTAGTGAATTGTAGAGGAGACGGCAACATGACTAACAAAAGTCTCGCGAAGAAATTAAGTAGCACCTTATGTACTTACTTTATGTACTTACTAACAGCCTAATGCAAAAATACTTTCAGCTTCAAATTCGTCCGTCCGTCCGTCTGTCTGTCTGTCTGTCTGTCTGTCTGTTCGTGCGTCAATCCGTCCGTACCTCCGTGCCTCTATTCATCAGTTCGTTCGTCTGCTTGTCTGTCTGTCCGTCCGTCCGTGTGTACATCTACTTAACACTCTAAGTACTGTCATATCCCAACTCGCATCCACTGTGGCACATACCTGCTCTATGTGCCGCCTGTTGCTACGTACTACTACATATATACTAGGGATGGACAGACCCACGTCTTAAGGAGCTTCGCCCCTAAAACAACAACGACATAATAGGATTCGAATGCGAGTCCCCCATGTACCAGCCGACCATTCTACCACAGACCCACTCCAGTGCTTAGATCTTTGTGGCAAACTGACCTTAGGTAGGCTTGATTTTTGGAAAGGAATCGCATTCGTATGAGAAATGAGGCGTCTTAGAACAACAAAGGAACAACCAGGTGTCACCCAAAGGAAATTGCGTAGCCTGTGGGTAGTTATGCAACAAAATCTTCAGGCTAAATTCTTCATCGTCGTGTGCGACAGCGTCAAAAGTATGTACAAGACTCCCTAAATATGTTAGCCGGTAACACGCTGCTCTGAAGAATTACGAATTATGACATATAGGAAGTTATTTTTGCGAAATTACACTGCAGACTTTAAATTATTACCTGCATAGAGCTACTGTGGCTTCCTCCCGTCTTTCCTCATTGTGTAACAAACATGAATTAATCGAGCATTATTTTTTATTGTGTATTGGCTTCACGCTACTGACGAAAACCATTATCACGGTGGCTTTTAATCGAATAAGAGTTGATTTTATTATTTCTGAAGTTATATCCTTGGGAGCATCCTCATTAGGTAATTTTCACCGAGATATTTGTTCTGCTGTAAAAAGATCCCTAATCAAATCAAGGCGGCTTTGGTCAGACATCTTTCAATTAGCAAAATCGATTTTAGTTTCACCATTTTATGAATCAATAAATTTAAAACTATTATTTTATTTCTTCTATCTAATTACTCGTTTGATGGCCAATCGCCGTAAGTGGGTGTGAGCCACGCATATAGGTCATCATCATAATCACCTTGAATGCCTCCCCACAGAAATTACGATGATTAAAGGCGTAGTGCGTACGATGCATGTGTGTTTGTAGCAGTTACCGAAAGAGTGCTTAAAAAAGGCTCTGAAAGGCCACTCTTTCCGCTTTTGCCCTGACTGCACTGCGCTTTCTGCGCGAGCCCGGCGGTTGACCAGCCAGTCGCCTACTGAAAACCTGGTCGACCCTTGACCTTCGCGTTGAAGAGTAGACTGGGAGAGCTTACTATCTCATGTTGCCATTGTTTTCTCACATCCAGCCAGGAGTAATATTCTGTACATTGTATATTTCCGCCATGTTGTCAGATTCCGCTATTGATCGAAGCTAATTGGCTAAGTGAACTGCTACGACTTCTATGACTGGCTTATAATGCCACCATTACGAAATTAGAAAATAAGACAAAATTAGACAGTGTCCAGCATAGCACGGCAGGCTTAGGTTTTCAGCAGACACATCCACAGCGTCTTACTCCTACATGCAGTAAGGGCTTCATAGTTATCTGTCATGAACTTCTATTCAAGTAACATATTTTTTTTTGTTGCAGGGTGATTGAAGCAACACGAGGCCAATTGTCACACCGACGCCCTTTCACGTATAGGGGCGCATTGTCGGGACTGTGGATGAATCCCTCAATTTGAAAAAAAAAAACAGCATCATTCTCAAGAGTAATGATTAGGCAACTCAGGAGATATTCGAGGTTTTGCACATTTCTAACACTAACTCATGCATCAGCGTTTCATGAACAACAAGAAACTATATGATGGTTTAAAACAGCTAAAACATTTTGCGCTATGCCATACAGGTATTCAGTTACAAGAAGTACAATGTGGCTCTGTGACAGACCACCTGTTTGCCACGCAAAAGTTATGTGTTTGATACCAGCGCGGAGCGAATGTTTTTATCATTTCTAATTTTTCACAGTTTTTTTTGCTCACAACCAACACCACCGTCGCCGGCATGGACACCTTAAATCTGCGTAATAAACTCTTTAACGCTATCGTGTCAAAACACCGAATAAATATTTTTGTTAACTGCACATTCAAATGAAGCGCTGCTGGCACAGGTGAGCGGGCGACGGTTAAACTCTTTACTGCTTTGATGAATATAATATTAGAACACAACCTCACACACAACTGATCACTCAAAAATAATTAGACGTGCATACGAGCGCTGCTTAACTATTCAAGCCCTGAATATTCCTACAGCCGAACTCAAAACGTGTTCTTGGTGATTCCAAAAGCGAAAAATGCAGAAAAAAAAGTTGTTTGTATATATCACTTCGAACTGCTGGCGTGGAAAGAGGGCAGAAATACACAGCACCACTTGCACAGCATCCATGAAAAACGGCACCGTGAGAAAAGCCTTATGTCATTCAATAAAAGGAAATTCCGGGTCTACAGCCAACGGGAGGTTTGTCACGCGGCAACTATGCGCCACTCCCGACTCTTACAAAAAGAAACAATGCAACTAACAAGCAAAAAAAAAAGCGCGTCAAGCCAGGACAAGTTATCGGCGATGCCTAAAAGAAAGCGAGGCTTGGTTGGCGACGAGGCGAGAAATGCGACCTTCTAGTAATTTCCGAGTGGTGCAATTAAGAAGTGTACTTGCTTTTTTTACGTTTACCCTTACGTCACGGCACGCGAGAAGGAGTCGACGTGCTACTACATGCAGAGACGAGAAGAAGAAGAGGCAAAGAGGAGAAAAGGAAGAACAGACTTCCGGGAGGCAAGCGTAAAGAAGCTCTGCTGTACATGATGGCATTAGAACATGCGCACAAGGGCTCCCAACTTTGCATCAGGGTGGTTGGCGCTAAAACGCTGTTGTTGAAGCTTTTGGCTGGAGACCTGCTACAGCAAAGATCGATTCGACAATTTGTAACCCCAATTGGCTTCAACACGCGATTTGTAAATTATCCGCTGCATGCGAATTTCGAAAGTATCCTTCGCAGCCTCGCCCCATGCTTTCTCAAGACTGCCCATATATTTTATTGTTTATATTTTCTGAAAAAACGTCACCGTACGGTTCATCTTCTCGATCTCCTGTTTTGCTTTCTTTACATTGAAGGAGTTTTATGATATGCCGTCTGCTAGCATGAAATATATTGCATGTTTAATTACTCGTGAAATAGTTTCTCGTAGTTTGTTTTTAGAGCTTTGTCTTATTGGTCTGTAGTTGTGAACGTCTCTGCATAGGATTTCAAGCTGCTCAAAGTTTCTTGCAATTGGTGCATTACAGTGCGTGCATACGACAGAAAGCAATGGATGCCGCAATGACACCGAATGACTCTCATTTGGTCAAAGAAACTCAATATGAAAGCATTACTGGTTATACGTTGCTGTTAACCAGCTGAATACTGATGCGAAGTGCATTAGCGGGACAATCCAGGGCCTCCTTTTTTTTCCTGTATGCTGCCAATGAAATTAATCCTTCACTCATTACAATTTCGATATCACAGCACCATTCACGATCATTTCGCAAAGTTCTTGGGTAATGCAACAATTTAGGCTTCTGTACACCTAAAAAAAAAGAAAGTGTTATAATTGGGCTCGAAAGAGCGTTTTCTAAGATGAGTAACATACCTCTCTTCGACAGAGAATCTCGAAGAAACAGCTTAATTGTTAGCAAATGTGAAATAAAAGAATGGCAAAAAGCTGCAGTTCCAAGAGAGGCTAAGATGCGGAGTCTTATGTGCGACATTGACAATTCCATTTTTGTTGGTAAAGACCACGAACATATTTATAAGTTCGGCACTTCTTAACATAGAAGTCCATTAATTACACTGAATGTTATTGTGTGCTCTTTTAGTAATTGCCCAGTTTTTTTTAAGAATGAAAGAAAGAAGTGATTTTTTCGACGTGCTTTCTTTGCGAGAAAAGAACTGAATCTAGAATTGTGCCAAATAAAGCGTAAGGGCACTAATTGTTCAACTAATCTATCTTTAGCAAAAGAATTGCGACAGAAATCAATATGAATGAAAGCTGTAGAAAAATCACCCTTTGCGTTACTGAGATCCGGCTCACCAACCTTCAATTTACACACACTACGCTCATTTATTGAAACTACGACGACAGTCGCTTTCCCGTCCACTTTTCTTGGTATTGCTGTGCGCGTGAGACCTGAGAATTTTGGCCGACACGTCTCGTACAATACAGTGGAACAATACATACATACATACATACATACATACATACATACATACATACATACATACATACATACATACATACATACATACATACATACATACATACATACATATAAAATAAAATAAGTGCTCTTATTTTTGTTCCCTTTATGTCCTCTTCTTTGATTGCTTACTCATTGGTCTTTATTGGGTGTCCATTGAATGTGATGCACTTTTCTACTTAGTAGCACACAATATTTTATTCTTGCGGGCTATCGCTTTGGTGTATCACAAATACAAACGTTTCTAAAGGGGGTTACTGATGGGTTGGCACACTGCTTGCAATCTATAGTGATCTGAGTTTTAGCTAAGGTGCTTACGTTTTTCAATAATTTCATTTATACAGAATCTAATGAGCTTGTTCGCGTTTCTTCCCGCTTACTGTACAATAATAATCAGCATATAAAGTAAGACAATTATTCTATGCAATGATTTGCTACCCTCAATTAACGTCTGTTTCTTTCTCATTTTAGTCGCCTTGCACTGTTTGCACATGCACAGTTTGCGTGATCATTTTTAGCAGTACAAAGGACCCTACATAAACATACCGAAACCAATCTACACTGTATCCGCCGTCATCATATTTCTCTGTGATGGAAGCGACAGAATGACAATAAAGAAGGGTGGGACGCAGGGAGGCACACAGTGTTCCCAATGCTAATCACAGGTGTTTTTACAGGAGGTTTTCAAGATCCTAGATAAGAAACAGTTAGGGATAAGAGTTCATGAAGAGTGTCTTAGCAATCTGGGATTTGATCGGGCGGGGAAATTGCGTGCAAAATATGCAAGGCTAGATCCACCGGCTACCTACAACATCCTCAATTTCAACCTCAACCTCTGGGATTTGATGATGACATTGCTTTCATGAGTAACTCAGAGGACGAATTACAGCTCAGGTTTAATGAACTGGACACGGAAAGCAAAAAAAAGGTCTAACAATTAATATGCAAAAAACTAATGCGGAGAGAGAGAAGTAACTTTATTGCTTTGTCACTACAACACTTCATTTAATGCATAATAATTGTCAAACCTCTTTTTTTTCTTTCCGTTTCCAGTTCAGTAATCATCAGCTAAAGTAATGTGGAGCAGTCTCAGCAGAAAACAGCGCACTGCGATAAGTGCAGACGCTTGAAGCTGTAGAGCTATGCGTCTACTTAGGAAAGGTAGTAACCGTGTAGCGGAGCCGTGATAGTGAAATAACTGAAAGAACGAGGATGGGGTGGATCATAATCGGCAAGCATTTTCAGAACATGAATGGTAATCTGCCACTAACGCTCAAGAGGAAGGTATATAGCAGCTGCATATTGCCAGTGCTTGCCTACGGAGCAGACACCTGGAAGCTTCCAAAGAGGGTTCAGCTTTAATTCAGGCATATGCAGCGAACAATGGAAAGGCAAAGGAGATGTGGAACCTTAATAGAGAAGAAGAGAGGAGAGTAGGTCAGGGAGCAAATTGGGGCTAAATATATCATAGCTAAAATGAAGAAGAAATGGACATTGGCTGAGCACGTAGCACGTATGCAAGATAACCGCTGGTCAGTAAGTGTAACCGACTAGAAGGCAAACGCACGAAGGGGAGACAGGAAGTTAGGTGGGCAAATGAGAATAAAAAATTTGCAGGTATACCATGGCGACAGAAAGCACAAGAGCGAGTAGATTTACAGATTATGGGAGATTGATTGATTGATATGTGGGGTTTAACGTCCAAAAACCACCATATGAATATGAGAGATGCCGTAGTGGAGGGCTTCGGAAATTTCAACCACCTGGGTTTCTTTAACGTGCACCCAAATGTGAGCACACCGGCCTACAACATTTCCACCTCCATTAGAAATGCAGCCGCCGCAGCCGGAATTAGATCCCGCGACCTGCGGGTCAGCAGCCGAGTACCTTAGCCACTAGACCACCACGTTGAGGCGGATCATGAGAGAGGCCTTTGTCATGAGTGAGCGTAGTTAGGCTGATGATGATGATAAATAATATGGCATGATATATTACCAATATTATAGTAAAGTCTCATTTTAATGGCTTTACTTAGCGTGCTCACCATTTCCGTCGCGTTATTAGCATGGTTCCGTTAGCACGTCAACTACCAAGATTTCATTCGCACGGTTCTCATCTTACATGACTTGCTTGCTATGGTCTCGTTGAGATGCAGCGTAATTACCACGGTCTTACAAAACTCGGCCTAATTATCTTAGTGACGGCATGTCCTGGTCTAACTAGCCATGTATATCATCAGCCAAATCTCTGATAAATCGTCCGCACGTGCTTGGGTGCTAGTGGACTACGAAGACCACAATTAAGGCGCGCACCGGCTGAGCAGTGTGATGTAATACCTAGGCAGGCCTAGATTAACACATGAACTCAAGCTTAGCTGTGGCCGCGATGTTGAGAGGCACTCGGCCGGAACTACTCTTAAAGGATAGCATGCTGATCATACTAAAGCCGGCCTGGTGCAGGCTATAAAAGCTTCAAAACAAATATGAACAGTTCGTGCTGCAAAAAAAAAAACATTGTCAGGAAATGTTTCTGACACATTTATTGTGTGGGTTCACTTTTCCACCCACTGGAACGACGATCAAGTGAAAGAAGGTGCCGCTGGTTTGAAAACACCGCTTAACTTGTCCACCGTCGTTGACACGATGCCGGGTTTCATCATAACCAACGAAACGCAGCGCGCTGAGGGATCTATTCATCTTTTTCGCAATGTTGGCTGCATATTGGCGCCATGCATGTTTGCGCTGCATTGAGGCACCATGCAATTCCGTCAAAGTACGGCGATCTTGCGTGGCGATCCTGAAATCTAATGATGTCGACGCAAGAATCCCGCGCATTCAGTGCTTTGCTCTTCTCGCATGAAAGCAAGACACGCTCGAGCGTTTGAAGCGCGAAGCCCTCTGTGCTGATGGTACAGGGTATCAACTGTGTCTCTCACGTGGCCATCAAAGAATCCACAGGTTGGGGAACACATATTGTTCACATCAGGGTTGTTTATCTCGCACCTCTTGCACACAGCTTTGTCTGGTGTCGGACAAACATCCGCTCTGCACCCCAGTCTGCCACAGGCGTAGCAGCAGTCATGCTCCCGAGTATAGAGTGAGAGTCTGACCATTCCTGAACTGCTGTGTGATACATGCATGAACACAGATGTAATATACCAATTTGCTGGCAGCGCAAACCCTGGGGTTATTCACTTCCGATGAGCACGCTGCGGGGGAGTACATATTGAGTACCAGCATTTATTTTTCGATTGCGAATGCCACTTGGCGCGGAACTCGTCATATAATGTGTCCAAGTGTATTTTTGCAGCCCATTTGACCAGAACTGTATAATCGTGCCCGTGGACATTAGTCACCAGGCTGATTGTTGTACCAAAACAGCTTCATCATTTGTGCATCCACGCCGAATGGTGCTACAGCTGCCGAGCACCGACAGACATCGTGAGCGCCCGGATGTCAGTGTACAGGTAATTCAGATATTGTTTTAATACTCGGTTCAGTTTCATGTGAGACCAATTCTTATTAAGTAAAAATCAACTATTTTTTTCTGTTCATGGACGGACGCATGCACATAGACGGCACAAATAAAGCGAGTGTTTTCCTTAGAGCCCCGCTCTAAACGGCAATGACGCTATACATATAGCCACGTCATATGAAACGCCCCTCCAAAATGTCTCCTACAGAAACGGAGACTTGGAAAGTGCGTTTCAACTTCCGAGCATACGGTGAGCCTCGTAAGGCAATTTATAACGCACTCTACTAGATGGAAGAAGCACGCCGTGACCAAATCGGAAAACGCTGTTTTTCTGCTCGACCCCATGTAGTGGCATTTCATTCGTCCGGCAGCAACACCCTAGTTATCGATCATTTGTATATTCAATCGATTTCTTTTATACCTGTGAGTGTTCTGCTTTTTCCTTCATTTTATTTCTTCTGAGCACATGAAATACCTTTCTGGAC
Source organism: Rhipicephalus microplus (assembly GCF_013339725.1). Classification (NCBI taxonomy): domain Eukaryota; kingdom Metazoa; phylum Arthropoda; class Arachnida; order Ixodida; family Ixodidae; genus Rhipicephalus; species Rhipicephalus microplus. Next base: position 97,572,896 of record NC_051169.1, read on the forward strand.
GTTCAGCTTTTCCGTATAGCCATCAGTGAGCCAGCCATATTTGGTATCGCAGCAAGCAGCCCGTAGTTCTCGCAGAGGAAAGCAAGAATGAAGCACATGCACTAGGGTTTAGAAACAAACGCGTATATTGCTCCTGTATGACTGAGAAAGCCATCGTGCATGACATTCTTTACCTATGAGTTTTGGTAGGCACAGTGTTCGAAACATTCCGGAGCTTTCCGCAGTACTGCTCTCCCGGCTCTCCCCTTCTACGTATACGATGAACCTTCTTTGTGGTCGGGGACCTTCGACCCGTCGCTGTCTTTGTAGCAACACGATGGCGCTGTTTGTCTGCTGTGAGTTGAACGTGACGGTTTCATGGATCCCCGCTTTCATTTCACCGTGCTTCGATGCACCCCAAATTTTGGAGCGGGGTATACAGGAAGGAGACAACACTGATAACGAGACGCATAGTGTAGTACGCGTATGCATACACTTCTCTGTGTCCTACTATTCTATTTCGATTCCGGCACTCCAAGTGACCCATGCCTACTAAACATCTGTGAATAAACCTTGTACGGGTGACTAAAAATGGACTTGCTGAATGTTTTTTCAGTTACGCAGAAGATTTAGTACAGGGTGTTTTTTTTAAATAACGCAGTTTTCTTGTTAAAAATGTTAAATCATTAGGCATTTGACGTCTTCGCCGACTAATTCCTAGCAGGAGTGGAAATATTTTGCGACTGATTATAACAATTTGAAGTGATCCAATAACAAAAAGGTTTTACTTACCTTTTAGTATAAATTTATTAGAGGTTGTTGAAACAGCCAGTCCAATTTTCGAAAATTGAGAGTATCGCGCGTTCAGACATCCATCGTCCAATTTCCAGACTGCGATGCGGCAGAAACGGAAACTGAACGCACGGGGTGCGAAGGAAGGATGGTCACTTGAGAGTAGGACGTACATTTGAGTTCGGAAACTTGAGAGTAGTACGCGATCGTGTATTCGAGACCCAGACACATTGACTTCTCATTATTAGTCTTGATTCGTTTCTCGGTGCCTTTCTCAACTGTTCCGTAAAGAGACGAACGCCTGTGCGCGTAACATGGAGCGTTTCAACCTGTCCTATTGAATGTCTATACTGTAAGTACATTTGTTAGAAGGGATGCTGACAAAATTTCGTGGGTCAGATAAACCGTGATATCGATTCCTTTAAACATGTGCCTATTTTCTGCATTATATCAACTTTAAATTGGGCTTGTAAGTCATTTTTTATGAATCTTGAAGCTTGTCTCTGTCATCGCACGCTATACGCCATACCTCGTACCAGTGTCGTTTTCGAAAGTGACTCGACCATGACTCCCTAGTTCCCTCACGTTACCACGCTGCAGACGATACATTGAGTTATGATCCCGTCATAGTTGCCATTACCGTTCTGCCACGTTTGTGCCTGTACACTACTACTCGGCGGCTGCTCGCGAGTTAGTGTCAGTGGAGCACGCGCTAAAAGTATTGTGTTTGTTTTCCTATTTACTGTTCGAAAAGCCTTTTCTACCCAGAAGGGCTTCACAGTTCAGTGTCCTGACGTTGTCGAGCGTTGCGCACTATAGGTGTTCGTAGTTGCACCAGGTTGCTTGTTCTTTTTTTTTTTGAACACTGTAAACCGAATTTCAAGCTGGTCGGCACTTAGCGGTGTAGTAGTCTGTCACGCGTGGGAGCAAACAAGGTCTCGTGTTTTGACTTACAAGCTCTCAGCAAAGCACAGCAGGAAACACACGCGAAGAGAAAATTTTAAAGCAGTTACGCCTTCAAGTTACCTCTACGCTGTATTCGTTTCTTTTATGGAACAGGTATGAGCACACCACGCCTCCGTAATTCAAGGCGCAGACATACTCTGCTCGTGCCTTTGTTAATACTTTTGCAGCTCATGATGAATAAATATGTGTGAGCTCTTCATGATGGGTGGGAAATTGCGCAATTGACATTCTTTGACCACTGGATCAATTCTATGCTTCTTGCACGCACTCTTACATGCGTGGCAGAACCGTCGACAACGCCAAAACAACGTAAATAGCAGCCTGAAGTAGTCTCCACATTGCGACAGCCCCACCTCATTTGCACCGTTTTCATTCTACATGAAGCATTACTGCATTTTCTTTAATTTTACGCATCGTGACGCTCAGTTATGCTATTGCTATGTCATCATCTCTTTTGTAGATAGTACACGCAAAACAGGCCTTGCACTGCCTTCGGCATTTTATATCGATCGTATTCACTTCACCAATTTTATATTTCTTGCATCCAACGCAGACGCGGCGCTTTTTACACATATGAACGGTCTTGAATCACGGTACCAGCGACTGCCTCTGGTCGCCATTAGTTCATGTTGTATTGGTCTTCTGCTGCGGACAGCGCCATTTATCGTTCGAACTTGGAAGTAGACAACTGGAGTATTTTGGGGGCGGTTTCTTTCTTTTAAAAATTATACTTGGTCATTTGGGGCTGACTGCATTATCTGTGATTCTTTCAAGCTCACTTCTGACGAGCTCAATACTGCGTATTTTTGCTTACGTCCTGAACGCATTAACTAAGCAGGTGGAGTTTAAAAGTGAATGATATTTCAATTGAAGGGCTCCTCATCCTGAACAAGAGTGTCAGTTTTTCTGGGGGCTTCATAGAGACCCACACCAAGAAAAAAGAGAGATGACAGGCTGGAGAAGTTTGGAATACCTAGCGGAGAATTTAGGACTGCATCGAAAACCAGAAAATATGTAGACAGAGTGCTCAGTGTAACTTACTTCCTCCTTGCTAAAATAAAAACAAAGCGTAACAAAAGAAAAAAACTAAGATAAAAAGCACGGTGCATCATCAATTTGTCCACCATTAAAATTATGCGCTATTTATGGCACCATGACTTATCAGCAACAGGCTGAAGTTTGTTCCTTGTCACGTGAGTTCGACAAAAAAAATTACGGTAGCCTTTGGTTGATTTCAAGACGTCCACTACGTCGCAGCCTTTAATGGGGCATACCATGTTTTCGCTGCAATGAAACCATACACACGGGCACCAGCAGGATCGTTTTTTCAGGCACAAGGGTTCAATTCTCCCAGCTCTCGCTTAAGCTTTCCCTGTGTGACATTCTTTGACAAAAAGCGTATGCGCACGGAACGTTCCGTGGTGTCTGAGGAGAATTTTGAAAAATCAATGCAGTGCAACAATTATGTCTGCTCCTTAACATTCCAAATGCACGATATGAATATTGGGCACACCGTTGTGCAGGGCTCCAGAAGTTTATACCACCTCATGTTGTGTAATATGCACTGACATCACATAGGAGATGGGCTTTTACCATTTTGCCTTCATTGAAATGCGACCGCTGCGCCAGCGATTAAACCCACGACCTCCAGGGCAGCAGCCAAGCACCTTCACCACTGAACCACTGTGGCGGACAAAGCTTTGCAGTAATACCTGGATAATAATTACGCTTTTGAATTCACTGGTTCCAAAATACGAAACATATATAAGGTATGGTTATACATCTGGATAGCCTGTAACTAATCTCTACAGCATAATACGCTGAATGAAGGCGATGGGATACTTATCGGGTCCAATGTGAATGCACAGAATGCATTCCTTTTACAGCTCTTTATTTCTGAAGTAAAATAGACGGTGAAAAGCGAATACATTTCCCATCACAACCGGTGTTATTACCACCCGGAGGTACCTTATGTTGTCCACGTTCAACGACACCTCTTTGTGTAACATGCCGTGGGTGTCAGCTATAGTGCACGATACTCAGCAGAAAAATTCCTAGTGCATACCTTATATTTATATTATTTGTTTACACTTCATTTACATCGCCGTAAGTCATTACGTTGGGGAAGTACACATAAGTAATTTCACAACATAGTTTGCAATCGATACAATAGATACAAATACACCAACACTCAAGGTTATATTTACCGAAGAAGTGAGTGGCAATGTAGTTGATTTGTTTGCTTGTTTGAGGGATTGATGTTTCGGCGGTTAAGCTCTTTCGCGTAGAAGAAACACGCTCATGAAGAACAGTGCTCTTATAGTTTCTGACAAGTGGATATCAAATAATTCGCATTGTAGTATTATACCTTTCCAGTAAAAAAAAGGTTATAAACACGTCTAAGAATATCGGATAGGCAACAAACTTGTCGTACCTAAAATCGCGAAAACAAAGCTATTCACTAACAATCGCGTAATGTTTTTTTAAAGAGGAACTTGGTCGTTTGCTAATTTTCCACAGTAAGCAAGGTGGAAACTTTAATAACTTCAGAGATATTCTAAAACCTCACTGTTTGTGAGAATGTAGAAGTACTGCTTTCTTATGTACTATTGGCTTCAGGCGCACCTTGCCACCACGTAGTCTCACACCCACCAATGATCTCTGCACCCTCACCTTGCATTATAAAAAAAAGAAGTAAATATGCGTCATAAACCCACAATAAATGATTGAGGTATTGTAAGATTATAAAAAAACGTGTATGCACAATCCGAAATATCACTATCATATGATAACGAGCTTATATCAATATTACTGTATTCACGTATCTCGATCTAGAAAGACAAGGAAATTAGGCAGCGTTCTTTTGCTTTTCCACCTCCTATCACCAACAAGCGTTTCACTTGCGCAACATTTAGAACACATGAGCAATCGGTCGTATTGGACAAGAATGGCACTGATCGGACATCTACTATGCACTAATACAGTTCGTATCTCACGAACAACAATTCTTGATGACTTTCTGTTGCCAGCTTAGTTGCCACGTCACTTCCCGTTGCAGAAAAAGTGCTTCGTACATCGTCTACGGCCGGCGCGAAATGAATGATTTCCGGCACCACGCAAAGCAGAAACAGCGCCAATCCTCAAGCGGCAGGGGCATCCTTAGCGAATGCTTTTGTTTTGGTCTTCTCTGTAGCCTCGGTGCTCTAAGAAGGCGCAATGCAATCATCTCGTTACGAGACCCTACGGACAACGAGGTGGCAACAGCACTTCTTTCCGCTGGGAATCGGTTGTCCATCAACGCAGCCTCATTCCTACCGAATTATCGGACTATCGTATACCGAACTATCGGTGAAGCGATGCTGATAAGGGTGATTACCGAGAGTGCTGTCACTCCGACTACGTTTTCTTTTCTTTCATGTTTGCGAAATAATGCTCGTTGGACTGTATATTAGGCAAAGTAGTGAAAAAAAAGTAACAAATGAACACGTGACTGCTCTGCAGGGAAAGAAAACGGTGGGGAAAGCTGCCGCAGCAAATGTTGCAGCATCTACGGAAGGGTCATGCGAACTAAGTTAGTTTCCGCTCAAGCGTGCATCTGTTTTCATTACGACTGCCACGTCGACAAGAGATAAACGGGAGAGTTACGTCAATGCTTCTCATTTCTTACATGTTGGTCACCCAAGATTATTAGCTGTCGTTGTGGAAAAAGTATAATAGAAGGTACACTATAGATGGTTTACAAACTGGTTGCTTCCTTTTTTTTACTGTTGTTCTGTCACTCAAGCTTGTTTTCCTGAGAAAGCCATAGCAGCCACTTGGAAAAATATCAATTGGGGGAATTCGGTGACGTGATTTAACATGGTCTTCATATATTTGTCGTGCGAGTGTTAATTCTCGGCAACGCATTTGCTTTTAGCCTGAAATATTGCGTTGTTATTGTACTAAGGTGACAATTTGTTGAAAAGAAGGCGTTTTTCAATTCTTTTCTTGTTAACCCCCCCCCCCCCCCACAAAAAAAACTACCATCGTCAAAAAAGTGCACGCCACAGAAATCAGGTAAATTTTCCTTCAAATCACTGACTCAATAAAACTGAAGAAAGCAATCGTGAGCCCGAATGACATGCACGTGCCAGAGATTTCATCATTATAGGCGGATGTGTGCCACAGATATTGGGTAACTCCGTTTTCGCACAACTTCCTCTGAAAAAGACGAAGACAAGAGCTAGCCCCAAAATGGCTGCGAACCAGCAGCGACGAGCCAAAGACTGCGACTACGTACAACAGAGATTACTAGAAAAAAAAAACTGGCCCCGTATCTGCATGTTAATCTGCAAAGGTCGTCGAAAGACGATAGTATTGCATGTGTAGAAAACATTTATTTGATGTTCTCCGCCAGAAAATTAGTGAATGGTATTCTGGAGGCGCTGTGTTGGAGTGCCTCGAGCGTGCAGCGGAGGCGAACGAGTGCATCAAGTCACGTCACACGTGAGATATAAGTGCCAGCTGGCAGTTTCCTTGAAAAACGTTGCGCGTTCGAGACGGGCGTGCGCGCCCGTCTCAGAGGTGATAAGGTGTAAAACGCAAGGGGACGGGTAGGTGCCACCACCGTGTCATCTTTGCAAAGCGTTGGAAACACTCGCATTTTCGTGCAAACGTTGCATGGTCAGCGCAGCGTGATGAACACGATCCTTAGAAGTACTTATGTATGCCTTTTGTAGTAAAAGACGCACATGCATATCAAATACGTGTTGTTATGGTGCCTGAGATATGCGCAATAATTGCTTTTTAATCGACAATTACACAAGTATGAACACTGAATTTTGAGCAACAATGGTGGGCGCTGCAGATGGGGTCGGCCGGGGTATCGGCTGGTGCTATTTAGAGTGCCCGATACCGTTAAGAGTGGACCGACAAAAGTACATCCAGACAGACCAAAATTTTTTATTTGAAGGTCCCCAAGAAAGACTATCGTCTTTAAAAGAAAGGCGATCAGGGTTTCGATAAGACCCGAGAGCAATGAAGATGCTCCGGCGACGACGAAGCGCCCATGTGGTGTGTGTTTCTGTTGTGATCGAAAACGAACACCCTTTTCCTGACAACCAAGATAGAAGCAGCTGACATCTCATGATTTGGACTGCGAAAGTACCGAAAACTAACTAGATTCGTTTTCAGCGTCATGCAGTTTTGGTTTTTGAAGGCTTGCGGGTCCTGATGCAATACAGGCACTTTATTACACTTCGTTGCAGATGAAGACTTTATGAATAGAGGTGTGTTATAATGGGGAAACCTTAAAGCTGCTGCAATGACCTAACGCCATGAAAACGTCACTCACATTGTTGAGCGGACCAGAGGTGAGTAGTATGGCTCGCCCGATCTCCAGGCCATAGGCTACTTATGGAGAACCTGTTCATTTCCAGCGTACCCGAGAAGAGTAGAGGAGTTTAGCCGGTTCGTCTGCCCCATACGTTCTTTGTTTGTTATAGACAGCTTCTAACTTTTAGGAGAGTGCAGGTAAGTGGGGAACTTGCCGAATCCTAAAGCATCGTGCTAGAAGCTGCGGTAAGCTCTCCAGAAATTTAAGACTGCCTTCAACAGCTCCGCTGATATAAACTTGTCACTCATTTTTGTGTGCGCCCTTAGTAATTAACAAAGCTCCTTCGCCTATAGTATGTCTATTTTCAAGACATTTCCATTCTTTCATCTTGACACATAGTTAGAATCTCTGAAAACTTTCAAAAGGTTGCAATGAAGTCCTCTTGGTACCTCCTAAAATGAGTATTAATGATTGATTGATTGATACGTGGGGTTTAACGTCCCAAAATCTTAAAACGAGTGTTGCTATACCTGCCTGTCTTACTGCTTTAATCTTTTGTTTCCACCATAAGAGCACAAATTACTAGAGACTACCTTTACTACCTTTCAATTGTCACATACGTAGTTCTGTTGCACTGCTGCTTATGAGCTGCCGGCACGGGCTGCCCACGAAGGACGACAATGAAGCAGACTAGAGCTTCATAGCACTGTTACTATATGCTTGTCCTTTATGTGTCTGTCTTCTAGCGCTGCTTTAAGGATAAGTTTAGAGCTGGCACGCCACTCGGTGTTGCGCGCCGCTGAGAATCAGTCCTTCCGCAGCTTGTATCAACTAATGATTTGTTTTTGGTAAGCTGTCTCCTTCACGTCTTTAAATATCTAGGCCACCCGCCGACCCTAAGACCACATTTGACGCCCGACTGAGGCTTCCTTTCCATTGCATGCTGCATCGCCCTCAATTTAGGTGGAATTCATTTTGTGAGCCTCCACATTTGTCGTGCGTATTTAAGCTCTGGTAAGATACTAAAAATATATTGGTTACATCAGCTCTATACACTGTTGAAAAATGATAGATGCAACCGTATACGAGAAAGGAAAACAGAGTGGGTGAGGAAACAAACGGGGGTTGCCGATGCCACGTTAAAATCAAGAAAAAATTCATGAGCAGGGCACGTAGCGCTTAGACAGGCTAACCAATGATGATGAATTAAGGGCGACTGAATGAATTCTCGGAGAAGGCTGACCTGCTAGAACAAGACACAATATAAGGTGGGCAGCCCCGCCGCAGTGGTCTAGTGGCTAAGGTACTCGGCTGCTGACCCGCAGGTCGCGGGTTCGATTCCCGGCTGCGGCGGCTGCATTTCCGATGGAGGCGGAAATGTTGTAGGCCCGTGTGCTCAGATTTGGGCGCACGTTAAAGAACCCCAGGTGGTCGAAATTTCCGGAGCCCTCCACTACGGCGTCTCTCATAATCATATGGTGGTTTTGGGACGTTAAACCCCACAAATCAATCAATATAAGGTGGGCAGATTAGATTAAGAAGTTTGCCGTAATTCGCTATGCCCGCGAATTTTAAGCGGTGCCCTGTGCGATTGAAGATGTCACACGCAGGAGGGGCAACCCGATTGCCAGTACAGGAAGCCATTGGCCATGCGGACGCATGACGCAAGCCAATATAACCGGACGGACTGGTCAGCTGCACCTAAAAAAGTAGGAGACGAGGACACTTCCTCAAGCCATGGAAAGCACTATGTGCCCGCCACATTATTTCTTGAGGGGTGAAAAGTTATATTTTAGCTGCGTTTCTGAGCATCAACGATGCATTGCGAAATCCTGTGCTTCTTACAGAAGGGCGGATCCAAAAGAATTGACGTGTGAACTGGAAGGCACTTTGAGGTAGACGTACCGAGCCTGCTTTACGGATTCGGCGCATCAATAGGCCACTAGCGAGTAGCGCCTTCACTGCTGCAAGGGACCGAATGTTTACGATTGTGATAGTTTGCAGACATATTACCATGCGTTCTTTACTTGCGCAGTCAAGAGCGGGGATTGAGTTCTTCACGGAAGACAAGCACTTAACATCCCAATCAGTAGTGCTTATGTCACCCTCATGCTCAGGCTTCAGGCGTGCACGATTCACTGCACTCAAACTTTGCAGGTTTGATCACCATGATCGAAACATGCATATCGAAAAAAATGCACACGCATGCTTACCGCAATGTCGAATGCTTCTGCGATGTGCAAATAATCGAACAGCTATGCCGCCCGGAATCACCGTACCGGTGAAGTACACCAAATGTTAGCCAAGAGGTGTTTGGATTGTGGCCGTGAGTGGACGTTTCATAGCTCATATAACCATTCCACATTTGATGGTCGAGCTGGAGTGTATGTGCATGCGGTACTTCGTAATACCTGCAATGATGGCACTGCGTGAAGTACACAAGAAAAACTATACCTTTTTGTTTATCTCGTTAGATAGGATACAATGAATACAAAGCGACTTACGAGCGTGATAAAAGACGAATGCGCGAAGGGACGTTAGGTGTAACTCACTCCTCCTGTGTTCGCAGCTGATCTTTCATATTCGCTGCCATTCTCGATGCATTCACAGCCTTATACGTCCAGTGAAAAATCTTCGCCTTCAAGACGGGTTCTTACAACATCACTGCTGAAGTGCAAGCTGAAGAATTTCGTCCACCGAAAAACTTCTTCCACTTCATGTCACCATGTCTATAACTAGAGAGACGTCTGGGTGTAGAGAACATTTTCTATTTAAGCAGCTCAACAATCAAATCGCTTGCATTGTGCTACCACCTATCAGTGAGCTTCGTGCACTGCGTAGCACTGCACGTATCAGCACGTATCAGCACTGCGCTGGTGCAGCGCAGTGCTGAAAGCAACAAAAGCACGACTGAATCTTCGAACGAGTGAGACGTTGCTCGTACGATTGATAACCACCCTTCTTTGGTAAAGGATGTTTTAAAGCATTGTCAGTTTGAGACTGCTCAGTAATAGATGGCAAGGCACTTCGCGAGCTCGTGCGACTTCTCACTTGCAATTTTATGGGATTAATCCAATACAGCAGCACTCACGATTGCTCCATAACAGTACTACAGGATAAGCTTCAACTGAAAATGTGAGACGATAACAAATATTTTACCTATATATGTATACTTGCGTACAGGAGCTCCTCGAATCAAATGTGTGTACGTCGTGGACTATCATTCAAAGGGAGAGTTGCCACGCATTTTCAAAAATAATTCGCACCTGGCAAGAAAGAATTGAATTTATCGTGTCACGAATGGCCCGTGTGTTAACTGATGCAGGCAACACGCAAAGCCACGATCTTCGCTTTTTTTTTTGGGGGGGGGGGGGTAATGCTTCAACAAAAAGACTAGCATAGCCGAACAAGAGATCGACTGCATAGCGCTACCATTCGGTCGTCTATTAAACCTCCTCGAGAGCACGCACCAGGATCCGCTTTGCGGTGCAACAGTCTATGGGCATTGCGAATGACCGGACAGCAAGTGCATAGAACCGGAGTTTGTTGCCGAAACATGGGTGACGCTTAGGCCCTGCCATGGGCGTAGTCAGGCTGGAGACGTTGCTGATTATGATGATGATAATGATTATAATGCGAAGAGCCAGCTTTGAGGTTCTTGCCTGCGACTGGCAATCAACCCTTTAGAGGCAAGAGGCGTTATACCAATAGAGATGTCTTTACTCATCAAAACCTCAGCCGTGAGCGCCCATGAGCGGCCGGTGACGCGAGGCAGCAAGCATGTCCGTGTCTGTCGTTCTCTATACGTATACTATTGGACACTTGCAGTGGCCGCTGCGCTAGCATGGCGGCGGTTTAATAGCATTCTCTTGTGTTTCATATGTAAGCGCTCTCAAAGTATGTGTTGGGAAATTTGAAAATAAATTGTCTATCTTTATCAAGCTCATTGCGCTGCAGAACACTACCAGTATTGTTCGACAACTTTTGATCACATAAGTCTTATCGAGCGCTAGAAGATGCTGCAAAAACATACATGCCAAATTTTACTTGTAGAAGAAAAACAAAATAGATATATATAGATACGTATACATATGTGGTGCATGACATCGACGCCAACGCCGGAGGCAAAATCCAGCCGAGAGTGTTCATATAATTTCTATCTCAAAAGGTAGCAATAATGAAAGAAAACGTGAAAAGAGACGTTTCGGCTCTCCTGCCGGGAGCGTTATTCACAGTGATAGAGAGGGCAAGTGAAAAGATGTTTACGAAGGCTTTAAAATGTGACGTAACCAGCGGGCGCAGATAAGACGGAGAGTTCCATCATCTTTGTTCACTTTCTCATTCAACATTTAAATGATAATGAATTCTAGGTGGTGTCTGACAGGAAGCTGAATTTTTCTTGTTTTCGAAACATGCCGTTATCTCAATAAATTTGATGGCTCAAGCTCTTAGCGTGCTCGGCCAAGGCATTCCAAGACACAATTTGTGACGTCATTGATATGCTGTTTGGCCCACCGTTCAAAGTTTTCTGTCTGGCCGATATATATAAAATCCCACCCTTTACGAGTAATCAGATAAACGACGTTATAGAACTTTTTTCAAAGCTGGCGTAATTTTTTTTTTCACATTTATCAGCCGATGATGCAATTTCTATGTAGCAACGTGGGCTGGCCACACGGACGCCGCAATGACATGAACGTGGGCGAAACCCTCCCTCACACCATGCAGGAACGTACGGTATATTGCAAGTCTTCTTGGCAACCCACGGTTAGGACTTGGCGGCTAAGGCAGTGAGCGCTCCAGTTTTTTTTTAGCGCACATTTCGGGCAGCGACTTGCAGAGGGATCTCGGTGCATTTGCTCTAGAGAGGCAGCCCTGATACACAAAGTTGTACAGATGGGGTCAATTCTGGAGCTAAGTAGGGCAACCACCACTCCCTTCTGGTTTGTCAAATGCACCGAGTCACAATATACAGGTACCTGCCAGAGTACGTGCTCTTTTTTTTACATAAAAAGCGTCCAACTGCAGCGGTCAAGTTTTACAAAGACGTTTAGGAAAGGTAGTTCGCACCTGTAAGGAAAGGACTTGAAGACGCCGAGGAACGGCAAACCAAAACTGAAAAAGACGAGCGGAGGGCAGGTGGCACGAAGGTGACAAGAAATGAAGAAGAGAAGAAGGCACGTGCGATTACGAGGCAACTGTGCGCCAATCAGCTGATGACCAGTGGTGGCCCATAGAGGTGGCGTGCCACGATTGGGCCACTTGCGACCATTACGTGGCAGTAAGCTTTCTGGCTGGGGACGAGCCGGAGCAATGGTAGACGGGAGACAGTGGGCCGAAGCGTCGGACGCAGGCGATCCAGGTTCCGGCCAGGGAACGCGGCCGTCCACGCTACTGCCGTCCAACCACCAGCTGGGGTGGCGTTGCCGGCACTAGTACTGCATCTCGGGGTGCGGCCTGGCCTGCTGTTCTCTTCCTTGCCGAGGGCATCGCGGATCTCGGCGAGGCGTCTCGGGGTCAGACGTTCGGCACAGCAGTGTACGTGGCCTGGCTAATGGTCACGGTTGTGCCAAGCATCGCGTCTCGACGCAAGCTGGTCGCTGGACGGGCTGGCCATTTACACGCATGGAGCATCGCGTCTCTGATGCGGGTTGACTGCTCCGTAGTCGTACCCACACCCCAACTCCGCCAAGGGTCATCGTCACCATAGCGTCACGCATCGAGACGGAAGACAGCGGGCCGAAGCGTCGGACGCAGGTGATCCAGGTTCCGGCCAGGGAACGCGGCCGTCGACGCTGCTGCCGTCCAACCACCAGCTGGGACGGCATTGCCGGCACGAGTACTGCATCTCGAGGCGCGGCCTGGCCTGCTGTTCTCTTCCTTGGCGAGGGCGTCACGGATCTCGGCGAGGCGTTTCCACGGTCAGCCGTTCGGCACAGTGATAAACGTGGCCTGGCTAATGGTCATGGTTGCGCCGAGCATCGCGTCTCGACGCAAGCTGTTCGCTGGACGGGCTGGCCATTCCCCGCATGAAGCTTCGCGTCTCCGATGCGGGTTGCCTGCTCCGTAGCCGCACCCATGCCATCAAGCGCTGGTTTCACCAGAGCGTCGCACATCGGCAAGGGACGAGCAAGACGTTCTGCCGGGCGAGACGCGGGCGTGTGTTCGGAGGACCACGGAGCCGGGCGAGGTTCAGGGTGGCCGAGGATCCAGGTGCCAGGGGAGTTGCTGGCTGAATCGAGGATCGCCAGCGGTGCCAAGTCGTACCGAGAAACGTGCGAAAAAGAGCTCGAGGGTGGAGACCACGAAGGCAGAGGAAGCGGTGCGCCGCTCGAGAGGACGAGTTCCTGGCAACGTTCCTGAGCCGGACGTGCGACCCGTACGTGTCGGCCAGGTCGAGCTCCGGTGTGTCGGTTCGAGGTCGAGTCCGTCGGCCTGTACAAGGTCCAAAGACGGGGCTTGCTGAACGGCTCCTGCCTGGGTGCAGTGACCGCGAGCAGGTTCGTGGGCAAGGCCTACCGGGTGTGGTCCTCGTGAGCCCTGGCCTGATCCTGGATCTCGGGAGTTGCGACCCAGGCTGCTGGGTTGGTCGAGACGTCCGATTCAACGGCGCTGCACACGGTAGCGCATCCGTGTGCGGTCAGCCGTTGCAGCCGTGCCACCTTTGCCCTCGCCCACGTCGACGACCGCATCATGTCGGGACGACGGGGACCCAAACTGCGACGTTTCCATTCCTGGACCAGGAAGTGCACAAAACCGAGAAGAACAAGGTGTGTCTGTACAAGTAGGTGTTTCCGCCGCACCTGCTGCTCCCGACGCTGGCCTTCATCGGGCTGCTGCAGCTTCTTGGGGGCGTGTTTCCCGCGCAAGAGGCGCAGAGCTATTGGTTCGCGCAGCTCATCAACAAGAAAGTGTCACTTCCTTCTCTAGTGTGCAATATAAAGCTTCTTTTGTTCGCATCAATGGTTGATGTTATTCCTTTCTCGTCCGCTATCGACAAACATAGTGACGAACGTCCGTAACCATCACAGCGCCTCTTTCTAGGTCGAATTGAACGGATGCTTCAAGGCTGTTTAATTCAGGTAGGATTGAGGATCTCTTGTGGTTTAATTATGCACAACAGGGCGTCTACGTAACGTAAGAAGATTTTGGACGGTTCGTGGAAAGAGCCGAATGAATAATTTTTCAAGCATTTGATCGTTTGATAGTTAGCTGTTAAACTTGAATAGAAAAAACTGCGTACAAGACCAATGGCACCCAGAAAAATATTTTCAGGCCTGCTCTCTGCCACCGTGACGTCACTCGTTTTGCTCGAGTGAGCGCTCGCACACGAGGCTGTGAGTCCACTGCCACATCTCCTGTTAAAAGATAAAACGTTTGCGGCAGGTTTTACATGCTTACCAGCTTCATTCTGTTTTTGCGTCAGAAACAAAACACTGGTTTAATAATTTATTGCGCTTGAGAATGTGTGGAGATTTAGCTGTGGGCCATTTCTTCCATAAAAAAAGTAAGAGAGACTGTGCGCTATCTAACGTGTGCTTGACTATAAGAGCGAAATTTGGGGGCCCAACAAAGTGACGAATAAATAAAGTAATTTTTATTCACTATTTATTCGCACACACACGCACGCAGACGCACAATATATAGAACATGCAGAAAAACTGTTCCTACTCATTCGCAAAGTTTGTGCAAATTTATTTGTACTCCTACGAACATCTGTCTGCATGAACTCGAACTTATAGAGGAGAGTGCGTATTAGGGTGATGACCATTGACGACAAATATCAGGATGATGACCATTGCAAAAGAAAACTAAATCTATCCTTTCCCAAAAATATATTGTTACCTACTCAAGGACCGGTCTTTCTTCTTTTGCTCTGGGCCCTCTTCCAGTGGTGCTGGTCGCTCATACAACTTTAGGCCTGGGAAAATGATAGCACTGGGTCTAGACTAAACCGCGTAGCTTCCGTGGGTGCTTATACAGAACTGCCGGTTCTTGGATCGGTATATCTGGAAGGGATTCTTAAATATTGTAGCTTGAAGTAGAGCTCACACACACGAAAACCACCAGAGAAGGCGTTTTACCCTGTTAACACGCATCTAAATTTCAAGAAAACATATTAGACTGACGTGTTGACTAGCCTGGCGCAAAATTAAAATACCGCAAGAAATATGTAAGAACACCGGCAAGAAAATATATTACACAAAACAGATGCTCTAAGCTATGCAACATCATTCCTAGTATTTTTCTCAACCAAGTTAACAGAGGCAATGCAAGAAGTCCATGGCGCTAATTGCCAATAGCAAAATGTTTACTGACCCTGAAGGATAAGCACCTGTTCTGTAAACGTGCTGACAGGGGCGTTTGATAGTTTATTGCCCAGGGCTTACGCAATCAAAGCAGAAGCACAAACACCTTTCTTTCAGAGCAAGAATGGAACTTGGTGGAGTTAGTGTCATTAGAACGACTTAGAAATATGTAGTACGGACACACGTACCTTCGGGTCATAAAGAAAACGGATGTCGAAGTGGGATTGACGAACGACACGCTCTGATTTCGTTCTTTTGTTGTTCTTAGGAAACAAGAACACTGAAAAATCAGTCTTTTTGCGGTGGCAATTCGCCACACAGCATCACCCAACTGGGTGAATTTGCAGCTGTACAGATGCTAATATCCAGTGCACAAAGCGCATCACACATCCACGATGAATTTCGCGGACACAGAAAAACACGGCCTTCTTGAGTTGGCAACAAGGACACCAGCACCCCACAGAAACGTTCGTCAGTCTTGGGAATCTGTCTTCCGAGCGACGAGAGCAAGCGTAGGAACGTCTGTGCAGCGACACACACCAGCCGATGTTGAGTGACGTCAGAGCCCACGGCACTGACAGTGAGCCGCCTTGAAGTTATCTAGGTGGCATTGGCAAGACGGCACTCAAAATTCATCATAATTGAAACGACGGATAACACGTTGAATCAAAATGATTGAACCCTTCCTCTTATCTACACCTGCTGTATACGTCATATCTTAAAATCCTCATGACATCACTCCACTCGTCTTAACATTCATTGTCAACAAGCCTCGTAGCAAGGGAGCGAAGACGTATTTCGGTACTTTTTTTATGGTTGGTTTTGCTTTTTTATTAAACGCGAAGCAGAGTTTCGACTAGCCTGTGTAACACTCGTCCCTCCCTTCGCACCGCGCTCCCCTGGCCGCAGGTGTTGGGGCGTTGTCAAGTAGGTCACCCCTTTCTTCGCAGGACGTGTGCGTTGACGTCTCTCTCTCCCTAGCCTGTTGCCGTTCACCGTGTGTTACATCCGCAAAACTGTCCCTCCCCTTCTCCTCTCTTTGGCCTCGCAAGCCCGTACGGTAGTAAAAAACGGCCCGTATCTGCATGTTACACTTCAAATGTCGTCGAAAGACGATCTTGCAGTATTCTGGATTCTGCAGACGCTACGTTTGAGTGCCTCGAGCGTGCATCGGAGGCGAACGAGCACATCAGGTCATGTCACACGTGAGACATGAGCACTATCTGGAAGTTATCTTGGAAAACGAAACGCGTGGCGTGCGCGCCCATCTCGGAAGTGATAAGTTGTAGAACGCACGGCGATGGATAGGTGCCACCACCGTGTGATCTTAGCAAAGCGTTGAAAACACTTGCCTTTTTGTACAAGCATTTCATGGTCAGCGCAGCGTGATAAACGCTATGGTCCTCAGGTTTACTTATGTATGCTTTTTCTGGTGAAAGACACACATACATATTATTGAAGTGTTGATATGGTGCCTTTGATATGCATATTAACTGCATTTGATTGACAATCGCACAAGCATGAAAGCTGAATCATGAGCAATATTGGTGGGTGCTGGGGTTGGGGTCGGCCGTTTCGGGTACCGTTTGGCGTACCGTTTGGTGCCGTTTCGGGTACCGTTTAGGGAGCACAGACAGACAGACAGACAGACAGACAGACAGACAGACAGACAGACAGACAGACAGACAGACAGACCAAAATATTTTGCTCTGAAAGTCCCCAAGAAAGACTATTGCCTTTAAAAAGCGACATCTCACTTGGCACGACCATTCACTGGTCGCCCCGTATATGCAGGCACTGGATCGCGTGTTCGGAATTCAGTCAAGGGCGTCTTTATTTAACTTTCGCTTGATGAAGGTCAACGTGGCCGCCAGTGTAACCGTTAGCGACAGCTGCTAATCTACACATGGTTCTCTTTAGCGGGAGATGGTCCAATTCTTCTTTCATGTTACTTTCCGACTGGACGGGATTCCGTCGAAACCTTGACTTCCATAAATATTACTTGTTTACTTATATCGAACTAGGTAGACCACCATTTTGACTGAGCGAGAGGCGTTAACGTGGCGTCATAAAATACGTGCTAGTGCAACTGCATATGATGACGTCAACGACAGCTTTTGCAAACAATAAAAGGTAAACAAAAACCACACCAAAATTTTTACCTATATTCTTAGAAAATCCTCTCAGTAGCTCGCCAGCTTCGTATAAAATTCATTGTCTGTCTGTCAATACGTGTGTTTGTACATAAACTACTTTTTATAATCTATTTTGCGATGCCTATAGGTTGTACAGCAGTCTTTACGTCGAGTTTATTAACGGGTTCCATGGAGGCATAATGCTAGAGACCCATGTACCATGTGTTATTGAAAGCCTGATGTCAATATTCTTATGAACTCCATGTGTGCGCATTCACATAAAACGCTTTTTTGTGCTGATCAAGCCGTGACAGCAACCACGTTTTTTTAAGTATCGATAAGATAATATGACCTCGTTGCTTTTGTATTTTCGCCTTTACTACTAATCATGCTTGTTACTTTATAAGTCGCCAAAAATCCTTTTTACTGTTCCTCGCAACACTGCTACAAGTTTTGAAATGTAGCCTGAGGAAGCGTAAATCTCTGTTACGTGATTCTACAGATACAGTGCGATGATGAAGGCAGATGCTAGCTACCAATCACTGTATACACTACTATGCCCACAATCGCACTATGCTATTTCCTATTACAGAATGAACTCTGCTACAATGTGGGAATCACCTCTCGCTATGATGGACAAGACAATAGATTTGTAGGAGCCCGCAGCCATCGATGAACCACACAGGCGTCAAAGAACGAGTTTGACACACACATACCAATCAAGCAATATATCCTAAAGGTAACTATTCATTGCAATAATAATAAAAACTCTTCAGAGACGAGTAGCATCAAGAAGAAGGCAATGTGTAAGGCCATCATTTTAATATGCCGGATATCGCCGATAAGCAGAGTCGCGCTAGTATACAAATTTACTGCTTGAGTACGTGCCCTCATTACATTTGGAGCAGGTGTCTACCTGAAATTCTTCCTAAGAACGCCTGCTTAATTATTACGACGAACAGCTTGAAAAAAAAGCTCAAAAAAGCACCGACAAAGAAAACACACACTGCTTGTACCATCGCTCCAGAGCTTCTCAAAATGCCGCATTTTGCAGAAAAGTCGATCTTACTGCCGCTCGGGCCCAATTTTGTGGCTGAAATCTGGGCCCACCCTCAAAGGTGAGAGATTACGCCGTCGACTTGCTGCGTGTTTTAAATGTTGCTGCGAATCTTCTTAAAGCATGTCGAAGTTGATTATGGATACGCCCGCAGCAAAAACAAAAAAAACAGGTAACAGTGGTGGGTACGGAGTCTGCGTGCATTCAAAGCGTGCCGATTCTGCCGCGGACACCGCGTCGCAAAATAAATGCTGAGGACCTGCTCAACCACTGAACCCTGTCTTCCTAAGAGCATCATATTTTATAGCTTCAATACTGCCTAAAACTTCCTTTATTACTCAGGTTAGCCATCCATCTTGAGTCACCTTTTCTAATAATTACTGGGTTTGAAAGATATCAAGAAAGACACGGTTGATCTTGCCGGCTGAACAATCAGTGCAACACAAAAAGCAATCGTGGCTTCACAGAAGTTAGAAAGAGTTTACTGTAGAGTGATATCAGAGACGGAGGCGGAGGAAGAGAAATGAAAAGCAGGGAGGTTACCCTCACGCACGTCTGGTTTGCACTTAGTCTGGGTGTTTGGCAGCTACAGCAACACTGAACTTTGTTGCTCTTTCATGCTCCGTAGTACGTATCGATCCAGAGGAGTAACTTTCATGAATAATTATGAAACCTTTTTCGTTGTTAACGGCGAGAGTTTAATTAGAGAAAGAGGTGTGACAGTAAGAGGAGCGTCACACATTGGATGAAGAGCGTGGGTTAAAGTGACGATCCTGTAGTATGTTGAAGTGCAACTGAAACGCACGGCCGAAATGAAGGAAAACGCAAAGCACGTCCTATCACTTCTATAGCGCGGCCGCCATATTGGGTGCGAAAAAAAGAAAAGGAGGAAAAAAAGGAATGAGAACACGAGGTAGACCCCCCCCCTTCCCGTATCATTGCTTTTTCTTCTCCTTTTCTTTTTCCCTTTTTTCGCCTACCCTCTATGCTTTATTATTGTATAAAGCTGAACTCCAACGAACTGCCCCTTCAATCCTGATGAAGACGAGACTTTGGCTGAAACTTCGCAATAAACGACGTTGTGACTGCTCATTGGAGATATACTTGACTACTTGCAACGCCATGGCCCTTCCAGCACCATGCCAGTATAAATATATATATATATATATATATTCATATATATAGATATATATACCATGCAACATATTAACTATAGAAACTATTGTTTTCAGGGTGTTCACGAGGAAAACACGGTTGCAATTATCTGATTATAATCTTCAGCGGTGGCACATGCCCAGTATGGCTCCATAGCCTCCTCTTCACTGCTACGAAATGTTGTTTGCGAGTATAGTGGCAAGAAATATAACCCGAACAGCGGCAAGCATTCGCAGTCGTATGGTGCGTGCCACATGGTTATCTGCAAGGACACTCGCACATATGCGTCATGCCACCAAACAGCATGCATGTGCCTGGGATAACGAAACGGTGTTGTTAACTTGAGGGCACGCACTACATCACTGCGAATGCTTGCCGCAGTTCGGGTCTGATTTGGTGCCGATAGCACTATGTGTATGCTGCTGCCACGAGCCGCCCTTTTTTAGGGTATGAAGGAGCGCATGCGCATTTCGCCATGACGTATAGCCTGACATGTGGTGCATACGCAGTAATGGGCAACGGAGGGGGGGGGATCATGTAAATACAGCGAAATATATGCTCAGTCTACAGGCAGTGAGCGCAGAAACGACGAAATGACGTCATGACGCAAGCTTAGTTTTGTGTTGCAGCGAGAGCGGTTCTGCACTGTCGGTCTTTACATAACGCTTCGTGAAGCATTCGCTCCGTGGAGCTTTTTCTCTGTGGCCGACCGATAACGCTTCACTTAAACTGCTACGCTGTAAAAACAACCTCTTTTGGCGCCAGGACGAACTAAGGAGTTTCATAGTAACCAATTGGAGTAGTGTACGAAGTAAGACTGGCAGCTAACTGGCAAAAACAAAGATATTGTATAGCATTGCCTCTTCGTACGTATGCCCTTCTCTTCATTGTTCTATCCTACCAGACCGATACGTTTGGTACCTTTCTCACGTCGTGCAACCAGCTTTACGTATCGTGCGATGACTGCAGTCTGCTTTGTATTCTTTTTTTTTTGGTCTGGTGGCACTGAGTTGGTCTCTCGTGCGGCACTGGAATATATATATATATATATATATATATATATATATATATATATATATATATATATATATATATATATGTATGTATATATATATATATATATATATATATATATATATATGTGTGTGTGTGTGTGCGTGTGTATGTGTGTGGTAGTGGTAAATGGGAACCTGCAGACCTGCATTTTTTCTGAAGACCTCGTCCGGCCACGACGCCGTTAGTGGTTTCATGAACTTCACAAGCTCATAGACAGTTCTCTTTTGAAATACATACAATAATGTAAAAAAATATCTCAGCTAGGCATATATGTCTACGACTTCCGGAAGGCTCACCACGCCATTCTGTCAACAGCCGTGCAGCGGGCATCCTAGAATGAAGTCCTCGTTTGTCGAATTACACTTGGCCAATGTCCCGAGGATGCCACACGGGAAATCAGCCCCGGCGTACCTCTCATCACGAGGTTCACACCTAGCGCTGAAATTTGTACGAAACGAACACTGAGTAAAACACGCTGTTCTTGTTCCAGGTTCAGTTTTTCAGTGTTCCTCGTTTTTTTTTTGTGAACTCTTGAGACTGTCATGATTCTTTCGACACATGTTTGCGTTGAAGGAGACGATCGAACTTAGTACATACATGGCGCCTACTTTGCTTTCCTTCTTGGGTTGTGTCGGTATTTAGAATTTTTTCTTTTGATTAGGAATGACAATGAAAATTTTTGTCACAGCTTCAAACTGTACTGTACATAATGTTTCATGTTTCTTTGCAGAAGCAAACAACAAAACAATAATTAGGAGTGTATTAGAGCAACTCAACCGCAAGCTGGTTGCGTAAAGAAACATTTTACTGGTGTGAATGTTCCGGAAGGCTATTTTCCGCAAATATGTTCTCCGTTGAAAAACATGGTTGATCTTTTGAGCGAGTCCATGGCTTATTCATTTCGGATTGTATACAGTATTCCTAAGAATTAAACTACGCTCCTCCTTAAACTTATATGTGGGTTGTTTTACGCCAAGTAAGTGAATTCATATCTCTTAAAATGTTATGACAGCTCACTCCAACAAATCGTTGAAAGCAGTGAAAATTTCTATAAGACATCACGCTTAAGAATAATTCATTACTTCTACTGTAAAGTCTAAATACACTGCAGTTGTTCAGATGATATTCCAAAGATCACTACAACTAAGATATTGGCCCGCGTGGAAGGTTTATGTCCGCCTGCCTCATTATAGAAACGTGAATTACAAAGATACCTTACAACTGATGTGTACATTATATCAAACAGTGATGAAGAGTTTTGCATCTATGTAGAAATAAAGTTAGGGAGAGATGTACTGGTCCCTGCCGTTAACTTAGAAAACTATACTTATCCTGACAAATGTTTAAAAAGGCATGTTTGATTTAGGAACCAAATATTTTATGTCAATTCTCATCGTCACAAATTCGAATATCCTCGCTATATTTTTCAGGCTACAAAAAGCTGTTACTTTCTTTTTTCAAAGCATACAAAATGGAGTCTACAGACATTGTTCCTTCCTTGTCATTTTTGGGACCACTTTATGGGCCCAAACTTGCCTGCTGTTGAATTCGTTTTCGCTGTTTAATACTCTAAATGTATGGGTTGTGCATTGTTCAATGAATAGTTTACAGAATTCTCGATAAAATTTGTGGCGTTGAAGAAAGCTGGCTTTTTGTTATGAGGGTAGCATTTTATAAGGGCAAGAGCCAATGAGCTTCTACATTAAATTTACTTTGTGTATTTGCTCTACACGTTTTATGCGTTGTGCTTGTCTTCTCGCGATGCTAAAAACTGGTGAATTCCTTTTGATTATCCTTTCAGCATCGATAAAGTAATAAAGCTAAAAAAAGCAGCAAACTCGTCGCCATCAAGCCTTGTTTGACATGAAATTTGCCGATTCGTTATTACATTGCAATCTGTGAAAAAAGCGTCATCGTTTGTCGAGCTTCCTCACTCTTGAACCTCAACACACCTGTTATATTCAATAATCGAGTAAGATTTTGACTCGTTTCGTTTCTCAGAGAGAGCGTTTTCCTGTCTTGTGCAGAAGAAATGCTTGGTGTGTCAAGCTCAGTAATAATGCAGCACGACAACGTTGCCCCAAGCTGCTGCGAATTAGACATAGTGAACAAAAAGAAAATAAAAAAATGAGAACTGACAGGTGCTTATATCTAGAACACAAATTGTGTGTTTTTTTTTTTTCATTTTAGCGCGAGAAAGATACGCATGCACGGTACCATCGACCTAGGCCTCACTCGCAATAAAGTGCATAACATTTGCTATGGACGCATCAAATGCTCTACCTGAGAATAAGTATAGTCAAGATGTCCTACAGCATATAAAATGTAGAAGCAAACCTATAACGAACTCACGATTTTAATTTGGCACAAGCAAGGCGCTTCCAGCGTCGCTCTTGATAACTGTGTACACGACCAGAGGCTCATGATGGCGAAAGTGTGTGCTCGTCATAATGGCGACGACAGCAGCTCGAGTTGGTCGGTATTATGTGCAACTAAACCTAATTGGTCGTAGTGGAGCCAGAGAACTAGCTCCGCGAGTCATTCATTGCGCTCTTTCCTTCAATGTTATTTAGTCTGGCTGAAGGCCTTGTAGCAAATGGTTTGTGGCTGTTTGTAGCATAATAACTGGTTGTGCCTCTTATGGGGCATGTGTGTCTGAAACTATGATTATAAAAGTGACGAAAAATTATCGCATGTGAAAGCGAGATACGATATCAGGGGCTTCCCCTCATTGTACTTGAGGTTTCGAACCACCGGCAAATTGAGTTTACCGACCTTGTTATGCCGTCAGCAAAGGCGTTTCTCTCTCTCTAAATCTCAAGGTACAGTGAGATTCTCAATCTTGCAGCCTATATTTTTAGACTATCTATGTTTCTAATTGTTGCGTGACTTCAATGTCGTTGATCTATAAACTTTTTAGTGCGAGACAAGCAGGATTCTCGCAGACAAGTATAATTACAACTGTTGCGCAAACATGACTTGTGAGTAACATTTGATCAGTAGGTATGCTCAGGTTCCTTCCATATTCACATGCAAATAAATCTAGATAACGTGAGTAACGCACCTCGTGTCAATGTACATGCATACATGTGTTTCACCACATAATGTATTGTAAACTTGTCTGTATCTATTCATCGCCCACAAGGCATGCTGCACAGAAGTAAAATAGCAAACGGACCACTTCCTCCCAGTGACGCTTACCTTACATGAAATAGAATGCAGTAAGGACAGTTGAGTTTAAAGGTAATACTGCTGATTGCCCAGCGTCTGTCCAATTATGTCTGGAAATAAAAACTGACCCTCGAGGCAGCAAGTATATTACCTTCAGATTCCTTCAGTATTTACCATAACTGACCTCACGGGTGCATTAGAAAACGGAAAAAATAATCATCAGAAGTTGATATTTCCCAAGAACCGACGTGGCTGCTTCTCAATGCAAAAGAAGCAAAAAAACTGATACCCGTGCAGCTGGCGCATTTATATACCAACGATTAATCATTGCCTTAATTTTCCAGAAGGGCTAGCTCTTACACTTTTATTTAAGGTAAATGATCAGTGAGTACGCATAAATACCCTAATATTCGTGAAATCAGCACAGACAAACAATAAAAATCATGAAGAAAGGCTCTCTTTTGTTTCTATGAAGTAAGATTTTTACTTTTGAATAATTGAAAATTTTGTCCCGTCACCAGAACCAATCAGCTCATTTGCAAATGCAGGCATTATTATAAAACGGAGGCACTGAATAAGAGTCTAAGCCATAAGGCGCAGGAACACATGTGTAGTTTATTCATTCTGTAGGGAACTATGCGAACGACGACGAAGCAGCATGAAACGGCAAACCACAGCGTTGGTGCACGCGCGCTACCCGAGCTTGCGTTTGTTTTGTATTTTCGGCCTGTCGGCGTTCCTCGCTCTTCTGGCATTCCTCGGCCTTCCAGTAGGTCTGTACGTAAACTGCGTGACATCTGGTGGAGGTGTGTGAACTCCCGTACAAACCTGGAACTTCGCTCCCGTACGCTTCCCCCTCTACGTGACATGAACATGGCCACCGAGACGCCTCTCCAGGTGGGACCTTCGACCGTCCATGTCACTTGCGGTGCCGTGTATCCTCAACGAGACCCTCCTATCTTCACGGGCTCCACTGAGTCGGACGTGGAAGATTGGTTGGCGAGGTACGACAATGTCGGCGCAAGTAACAAATGGGACGACCCAAGTAAGCTGGGCTACGTGACATTCTACCTTGCGGACACCGCGCAACTGTGGTTTAATAACCACACAGCTGACATTACTACGTGGTCTGCATTCAAGACGGCAATTACGGACGTCTTCAGATGACCTGCGGCACGCAAGCTTCAAGCCGAGCACCGTTGACGTCACCGTGCGCAGCAACCAGGCGAGACCTACACGGGCTACATTGAAGATGTGTTGAATCTATGCAACCGCATCAACTCTACCATGCCTGAGGAAGAAAAAATCAGGCACATATTGAAAGGCTTTGACGACGGCGCCTTTCAGATGTTGCTCGCGAGAAATCCCCCCCAATTGCTGTCCTTGTTTCCCTCTGTCAAATCTTCGATGAATTGCGTAGGCAGCGCGCAATTGCTCGTCAAGCCCTCACGACGCCAGACACGCTCGCAAGCTTGCACCTAGCTGCCCATCCTACCGATCAGCAGCCGCTGCTTTCGACAATCAAGGACTTCGTCCGCGAAGAGGTAGCGCGCCAGCTGTCACTGCTGCCACTGACACATGAGCCCACGCAACCTTTGTCACCGGACCTCCAACACGTCATTCGGACCCAAGTCGCTGAAGCACTTCCGCCGGTGCATCAACAACCACCAGTCACTACGCCTCTCACGTACGCCGCCGTCGCTGCTCGTCCTACGCAACAGCGTATGCCATATGCTCAACCTGCCACGCCACCATATGTCGTGCCTACAACCCCAATTGCTGCGCCGTATCCCTACGCGAGATCTTCAGCTCTATTTTACCGTCACTCAGACGCTTGGAGGACGCCGGATAATAGGCTCATCTTTTTCGCCTGTGGTATCACGGGACACGTCGCCCGCCACTGTCGCCGAGATCCCCCTCCAGTCGACACCGTGGGCAGGCCAATGGCGTCGTCGTCTAGGATGCCATCAAGGTACACCACTGACGGTCCTCGACCCTACGCAACCCATCGGTCACCATCGCCCCGACGACGCTCCCTGTCACCTATGCGTCGCCGACCTGCTACGAAAGAGAAAAACTGATCGCTGCAGCTCCGGAGGCAACAGCTACATACCATTCGAACTGCTTAAAGCCTCCATCTTTCTCGCCGCAAAACGTTATTGACGTCAATGTTGAGGGGACCGCCGCACAAGTGTTTATCGACACAGGGGCCGCCGTTTCCATAATCTGTGAGACCTTATGCCGCAAGTTGTAAAAGGTGACGACGCCTCTTTCGGGCCTGATGCTCCACACGGCCAACTCGCAGTGCATAGAACCTACAGCTGTGTGCACTGCACGTGTCGTTATCCAAGGTGAACTTTATGTCATTGAATTTTTTGTGCTGGCATCCTGCTCCCACGAAGTCATTCTTGGATGGGACTTTCTTTCGCGTCATCGGGCCATCATAGATTGCTCACGTGCAGAAGTTGTCCTTACACCGCTGCCAACCTCTTGTTTGGTGGATTCTGTTTCTGAATCTTACAAACTTGTCGTTGTTGCAGACACGGAAATAGCACCGAGAACATCCACTCTTATAGCCCTGACCTATATGGCCGCTCCTGCCGGAACTGTTTTGTTCACTCCGTCTGAAGTAGTTACCTGCCGCCGTAGCCTACACCTGCCCTTTGCCGTACTCACCGTTCACGGTGGAATCCGGTGCTACCGCCAAGCTCGTCGCGAACTCGCTATCGTCACCAGTTACCTTACTTCGTGGAGAATGTTTGGGTAAAATACAAGACGTTGACCTCTTGCACCCTCTAGAGTTCGCCGAACACGCCCCTCACCTCCTGCTCAATGCTATGACGCCACCTGTGGCCACACTGCCCGCGCCAGACTCATTCCAGCCCTCTGTTGCCGCTGAGCTATCGCCGACACAAACAAGGAAACTCTTGTCACTTCGTCAAGACTTCCGTTCTGCCTTCAATTGCGCTCAACCATCTTTGGGTCGCACAGCAAACATCACGCCCCACATTGACACCAGTACTCATGCTCCCTTACGCCAACGACCA
Organism: Rhipicephalus microplus; assembly: GCF_013339725.1. Taxonomy (NCBI): domain Eukaryota; kingdom Metazoa; phylum Arthropoda; class Arachnida; order Ixodida; family Ixodidae; genus Rhipicephalus; species Rhipicephalus microplus. Next base: position 97,599,877 of record NC_051169.1, read on the forward strand.
TATCGAGTTTCAGCGGAAGAGCGCCGTATTATCAACGAACAAGTCGACGATATGCTCAAGCGTGGTGTCATCCAGCCATCGCAGAGCCCTTGGTCGTCCCCTGTTGTACTTGTGCGCAAAAAAGATGGGTCTCTCCGATTCTGTGTCGACTACTGCCGGCTCAATAAGCTAACTCGGAAGGATGTGTACCCGTCGCCACGCATCGACGACGCTCTCGATTGCTTGCAAGGGGCAGAATATTTCTCCTCTTTAGATTTACGCTCAGGATAGTGCAAAGTTCCAATGGCTGACCCTGACCGATTGAAGACTGCCATTGTAACACCTGATGGGCTGTATGAGTTTAACGTCATGTCGTTTGGACTCTGCAATGCCCCAGCTACCTTCAAACGGATGATGGACACCATCCTTCGCGGCTACAAGTGGAACACGTGTCTTTGCTACCTAGACGACATCGTCGTTTCTTCTCGCGACTTTTCAACTCACCTCGTTCGTCTTCGTGCTATTCTCACGTGTCTCACCTCTGCTGGCCTTCAACTTAACATCAAGAAGTGCCATTTTGCCGCACTTCAGCTCATTATACTGGGTCACGTCGTCTGCAAAGAGGGTGTTCTTCCAGATCCGGCGAAACTCCGCTCCGTGGCTGACTATCCGAAGCCCATTCCCGTCAAGATGCTTCGAAGTTTTATCGGCCTGTGCTCATACTTTCGTCGATTTGTGCGCAACTTCTCTTCCATCATCGCGCCTCTTACCAACCTGTTGACAACTTCCAAAGGCATTTCTGCTTGGTCAAAAGAGTGCGACGAATCCTTCACCGCGCTTCGGCGGTTATTACTATCAACTCCAATACTACGTCATTTTGACCCTGATGCGCCTACGGAGGTCCACACTGATGCCAGTGGTGTCGGTCTTGGTGCTTTATTGGCTCAACAAAAACCAGGGTACCAAGAATACGTAGTCGCTTACGCGAGTCGAACCCTCAAGAAAGCCGAGTGTAATTATTCCGTCACGGAAAAAGAGTGCCTTGCAATTGTCTGGGCTTTGACGAAGTTCCGCCCATATCTTTATGGCCGCCCTTTCGAAGTCGTCACAGACCACTACGCTCTATGCTGGCTATCATCGCTCAAAGACCCGCGGGGCGCCTTGGTCGTTGGGCGCTTCGCCTACAGGAATACGACATTCATGTTGTATACTGATCCGGCCGCAAGCACTCTGACGCTGGTGCGCTATCCCGCTCACCGTTACCGACTGACCCAACCTCCTCGTCACCTTCTTCAGCTGTTATAACACCAATCGACTTCACAGACATAGCATCAGAACAACGCAAAGATGTGTGGATTTCCCAACTCCTCGCCTTTCTGACTGATCCGTTAGCTAATTTGGTCTCAAGAACTATCCACCGTCAAGCCACACATTTCGCTATTCGAGACGACCTACTCTATCAGCGGAATTACACCTCTGAAGGTCGGAGGTGGCTGTTAGGGATACCCAACCACATGCGCTCAGAAATCTGTACTGCTTTTCACAACGACCCCCAAAGCGCTCACGCTGGCGCTCTCAAAACGTCCAACCGTCTACATCAGCGGTACTACTGGCGCGGCATGTACACATTTGTCCGCAAGTACGTACGTGCTTGTACTGCATGCCAACGACGTAAAGTCCCACCTTATCGCCCTGCCGGTACACTTCAGCCTCTGCCTTGTCCCAGCTCGTCCGTTTGACCGCGTCGGTATCGATTTATACGAACCACTTCCCATGTCGTCTTCTGGAAATAGGTAGATAATTGTTGGCGTGCACCACTTCACGCGTTACGCGGAGACGGCAGCACTACCAGCAGCAACCACGAGAAAGTTGCGTTTTTCATCCTGCGCAACTTTGTTCTTCGCCATGGTGCTCCCCGCGAACTTTTGAGCGACCGGGGGCGTGTTTTCTTGTCTGACGCCATTCAAGCGTTGCTCGCTCATTGCAACATGGTTCATCGCATGACGACAACACATCACCCGCAGACGAATGGCCTCACAGAACGATTTATTCGCACTCTCGGTGATATGTTGACGATGCACACAGCTTCAGATCAGACCAATTGGGACACTATCCTTCCATTCGTCACGTATGCGTATAACACCGCTAAGCACGCGACAACAGAGTTCTCCCCTTTCTTTCTGTTGTACGGACGCGAACCATCGTGCACGCTGGACACTATCCTCCCATACACGCCCGACTCCTCCTGAGTACACTGCAATTTCTGATGTTGCCAGGTACGCAGAAGATTGCAGAGGCGTGTTCACTGACAACCGAGGACCAAGGTCACCAGAAGCTACGGCATGACACCAACCGACATCTATCTGCTTTCACGACTGGTGCTCTCGTGTTGCTTTGGATTCCACCGAGCACTCCTGGCCTTTCGTCGAAATTACTGGCACGATACCACGGTCCCCACCGCATTCTCGCTCGTACGTCACCAGTCAATTATGACATTGAGCCTTTGAAACAGTCTCATGACTTACGCCGTCGTGGCCGAGAAATTGTGCATGTGAGTCGCCTGAAGCCGTATTACGACCCCGCTATAGTGACTACGCCTTAAGTCGCCAGGTTGGCTACGCTATTCACCGGGGGCCAATGTAGGAAACTATGCGAACGACGACGAAGCAGCATGAAACGGCAAGCCACAGCGTTTGTGCACGCACGCGACCCGAGCTTGCGTTTGTTTTGTATTTTCGGCCTGTTGGCGTTCCTCGCTCTTCTGGCGTTCCTCGGCTTTCCAGTAGGTTTGTACGTAAACTGCGTGACAATTCAGACAACTACATAATGAATCTGTACTGATTACACCATCGAGAATCTGCGATACTTCCTGTCGATGAAGCGTTAAAAAAGTCACTCAGTGCGCTTTTTTAACACTGTTTTTTAAATACCTGTCAAACACGCTTCCGGAAAGGTATACGAAACATTTATTGTGTAGTGAAGAAAATGAATAATACTCGAGGATGCTGCGAGTACTTCTCAGACCAAGGAGAAGTTCACGGTTCGTTGTCTGAGTACTCAATCTGTATCCGCCATTACTGGGCCAGTTATCGAAACTGCTATTCTGTTTGACAAACAAGTGCTACTTCTGAACGCCTTATGTTACAGTAACGTTTAGAAGTAGCCTTATCTTACAGTAACGTTCCTCAGTCACTAGAAGACGGGAAGGAGCAGGAAGAAGTGCGTTCGGGCGTAATTCTGCCTTGAACAGCTCTCGTTTTTTCCTAAACTGTCAGAATATCTGACTTTATCTGGACAAGCGGTACGGAGGACGTCACCCCCCGGGATGGGGACCCATCCATCCAATGAGACCGTGGGCCTCAGCCGTTTGCCTAATGAAGGTGACGGTGTTGGCGCATCTGCTCCTCGTGATGATTCTACCGACAGCTCATCAGTGGAAGAGATGGAATCGGAAGCCGACTTCAGGACAGCCACAACCGGCGCTGGACAGAGGAAGCTGTGTTTCACCATCTTGTATATACCCCTCTCTACATCACACAACCTGAACTCATTCAACAGGCAGTCGTTGACTGATCATTTCGAGCGAGTTGCACCTGATCATGTGAGTGAAATTTGCATAAATCGCAGGAAAACATATTGTCCATTGATGGGAAAAACAAGACCATTCTTGAACGTCACGCAGCTCAGAATCAGCTCAGTTCTCGTGTTCCTCGCTCATTGGAAAGGAACAACGACTGGCGTCATGAATGACGTCGACGTTCATATCATGGATGCTGACCGCCATAATCTTGAAACGTCAACTGTCAGAATCATGACCATACGCCGCTTCGGGCAGTTTTGCTGCATCAAGCTAGTATTTGATTCTGAGACTCTGTCTTCTAGCGTGAAGGTTGGATACGTGAGACATCCCGTGAGCCCTCACATGCCATGGCCTTTGCAGTGTCACAAGTGCTGCAAGTTGGGACGCGTCAGCGCAGTGTGCAAAAATGAGACAACTTGCCAGAGGTGTGGCGGTCTCACAAGGCGGAAAACTGTAATACTCCTGTTCTAATTAAATGTCCTAACTGCTCTTGTGCGCATGAAGTGACATAGAAGGAGTGCTCGAAGATGAAAGAAGAAATTCGCGTCCTGCGGAAGATGGCCAGAGACAACTCGACACATAGAGAGGCTGTCACGTTCATCCGCCGAGATAGACGTCACTCAAAACGTAGGTACCAGCGAAACCATACTGCACATAGGACTGATGCATCACCAGCAGCAACAGAGGAACATACGCATGCGCATTATCAGGCCGCTACACCAATGTTGTATGCACCACGTCCCAGGAATGCAGAAAGTGGCCCAGAGCCCACGTTGCACGCTGATGCTTGAGATACTGAGGGGCCTTCACTACCACCCGGAGCAATAAAAAAAGACCCCATAATGGGCTGCAACTTCAAAGGAGGCGGAATATGACAGTGAAGGCACTAAGAAGACCCAGACTATGCTGAAGCGTCTACTAAAGTCTATTCATGCGATTCTCAAAGAGCTACAGACGCCAGGTGCGAAGACAGCAGTGCAGATCTTCAACGTGCTGGAACCGCAACTGCTGCCCTTACATAAACAAAGTGGCGATTTTTTACGATGAACGTGTGCGCACCTCTGCTCTAATGTAGTGAAACGCATTATATCTCTTGTCTGTGCTCCATGCTTGCCCTGGAGTTATGTATTAGTTGGGAATTTTAATGCACACCATCCCAGGTGGAGTTCTGCCTCAATGAACACCTGCGGAAGGGACATTGCCGATTTTGCGCTTAGTCAAAACCTGACGCCCATCAACGATGGCCCACCTACTTACCTTCGTGGCGCAAGGTAAAGCAGCTGTCTGGACGCATGTTTTGTGGGCAGAAGTCTCTTGCCTACCACATGTGGGTTCGTAGACGTTAAAACACATGGAAGTGACTATCTCCCTACATATATACAGCTAAAAGGATTCCATCGTTCGGCTCCCCTGCTTGTAAAAAGCGTAGACTGGCGAGGATTCCAAGCTTCTGTAAACGCTCAGTGGGGGAACATTCAATCTATATCTCAAAAAGAGAAAGCCTCGTTGCAGCAGCCCTAACAACAAATACAAAACTTGTGAATGTATCACTACCAAGATCACAACTTGACACACAATATGGACACCTTCGTGCAATTTGTCGTCGGGCAGAGAGGAAATACAAAAGAAAGAAATCACCATCTAACCAATCTACAGCGCGCTAAGCACAATGACATGTACTGCGACACCTCGATACGCTCTACAAGCAACGGTGGAGGGTATTTTGTGGTTTTCTTGACCCCGGAAAACCCCTATCTTAGATATGGTAAATTTTCTGGAGCCTCGAGACGCCCACGCAACAATTGTTTCTTTTCAGAGTTTTGGCTCTAAAGGAAGGTTGAACTGAAGTAGAGGTTGCAGAGCATTACTGCCACTTACTCGTAGGTATGTCCTCCTCACCCATATTATCTTCTTCTTTAGCCTCACCGTCATCTTGCAATAATAGCCTCGACTTACCATTCACATTGCACGAACTCGGCGCTGCCATTTCTGCGCCCCGATGCTCGTCCGCACGCGGGCCTGATTGAACTACCCAATCGGCTCTATATCACCTCAGCCAGGAAGCAAGGCAATCTCTTTTGTTGTTCTACATCTCTGCGTGGGAAACGGCGACAGTCCCAGCGAGTTAGAACAGCAACCGCATAGTGGCCTAACTGAAGCCAGGCAAGTTCTCACACGACTTGTCTTCCTATAGACCCATTACTCTAGCCAGTTGCATAGGCAAGGTGATGGAACGCATGGTGCCGACAAGACTCGATTGGCTGCTGGAGAATGATGTCGGCTTACCGGATTTTATAAATGGCTTCCGCAGGGGTCGATCATCTATAGACGGTGTTCTAGACCTAGCTTCTTCTGTTGAAAAGAAAAGACAATGGCCACAGGTGGTAGGGGCCATTTTTGGATTTAAATGGCGCGTACGATGGCGTCCTTCATGAGGCCATTCTTGATGCACTTGAAGGCGTCGGCGTTAGTAGCCGACACCACGCATGGATAGTTAGCTATCTCAAAGGACGTACCATTTTTATGTCGATGTCTGAGAAAAGACACAGCCAGGCACCTCGTAAGCCGTGGAGTTTGCAAGGCACCGTCCTGGCACCACGATTTTTACCATAACACTCATTCGCCTTGAAGTTCAGCTCCCCGGCGCTGTGAGAATCAGTGCGTATGCGGACGACGTATGCATATGGGCATCTGGACCAACGTGGCCACAATTATGAGCAAGGCTACAACGAGGCACATCTCTAACATCTAAGCACTTGCGTCGTCAGAGCCTCGAACTTTCAATGGAAGAATGTGCTGCATTGACATTTACGAAAAAAATCAATCGCACGGTACCTAATCTTTACTGACGGAGCAGTGATTCTCGCGGTCAAGCGCTACCGCTAATCAGGGGACGTCATTCCTGTCCTGGTCGAAGCATGTGACTGCACTGCAGAACAAGCTAATCAGTTTTGTATATGTTCTTCATGTTATAAAAGGACTGAGATGGTGCCCTTTAGAGCTAAGGCACGTTGCTGGGCTAGTTGGTTGGGGTTGATCATTTATAGTGGTAGATTGCTCCCCGACAAGGAAACAAGAAGAGAGATGCACACACCCCTTTGGAGAAAAGACGCGCCCAAGCCCTTTAGAGAAAAGTCTTCTGCAGTTGTACGAGGCATTGTTTGTGGACTCTGTACAGTGCAGTTCACCTGTACTTTCTGGCATTCTGCAACGTGCCTTCGTATTTTGGTGAGCTTTCAGGCACGAGCATTCAGAACATGCCTAGGTCTGCCACGGTGCACGTCAACTTCTGGCACTATAGAGGAGTCCCGTGCTTACCCTATACAGGTTCACGCGTCCTGTGAGCCTCTTCGAGTGCACCTTCATCTGCTTACCCGACATGCACAGTACCCGTTGTCTTCGCTGCCAGCGAACCAACCAGGCTGCGCCTATTCACGATGCCTCGATACGCATATACACATAATACCTTCAGGCTTTGAGCCTGCATGTTTCTTATATTGCCCTCAAGCGACTCACCCTTGGCACATTTGTGTGACCGATACAGCGACTGTGTGCACATCTACACCGATGGATCCGTAACTTGTCCATTTCAGCTGCAGCCTTCATGATCCCTCAACTCGGTATTTCCCGACCATACAAATTAGATCACAGGTCATATTCTACACCTGCGGAACTTGTTACTGTACAGGAAGCCATAAAATTTGTGAACGGCCAAGCACCCGTGAAAAGGCAATTCTGTCCGATGCAGAATCAGCGCTTTAAGCCATTCATTCTTGCTGAAAAAGAGGCCAATTTTACGCGTTAATGATAGGAATTGTCTAAGGATTCAACCAAACCCACAGGAGTAGCCACTTGGTTGCACTCCAATGAATTCCGGGACACTGCAGCCTGGTTTGTAACGAAATAGCTGATAACGAAGCAAGAGTGGCAGTATACAATGCTCCTATGTTCATCAAAGTACCGTATTTGCGAGGTGACGTTAACACATTGGTAAGATCGCTCATACGCGTATGCGCTGCGACTTACTGGTCACTACCAGATTATCGGAGCAAGCGTCTGCGGGAAACAGACCGCGATATGATTTTTCGTCTTCTGGATAAAATCAAACGAAGACATGCTAATGCACTGCACCAGATTCGCCAGGGCGTCGCCTTCACTCGTCACTACACCGACCTCATCGGTCGTGCGGAGATCCCGAATTGTGAGCACTGCCAAGTGCGTGAAACTCTAGCTCACATATTTTGTGACAGCCCATTATACGTGGAACAAAGAAAACTGCTAACTTCAACATTGGCAAGCATCAGATGAACGCCTTTGAATGAAAGCAACATGTTGTCAGCAATAAACGACCAAACAGTGTTAAAAACTGCTATGAAGACTGTTTTAGACTTTATCAAAAGTAATGAACTAGATACTGGACTGTAGGGTGCTATGCTAAATGGCTATTGTACATACGCATCACATATTAGTCTCCTCATCATCATATTTCATCTCTCTTTCCTTCCTCCTTCCTTTATCCCCTGTGTAGAGTAGCAGGCTAGAGCGAACTAGCTCAGGCCGACCTCTCTGCATTCCAACAAATTTACTCTTTTACTCTCTCTCTCTCTATCTCTTTCAGTCTATAAAGACACTGCGGCGCCTGTGTGGACCAAGGCAAAAAATGGCAGCATATCCACGGAGTGAATGATTTGGAGTAGGGCGAAGCATTCGTCCGTCCATTCGTTCTTGCTTCCGTCCGTTCCTACGTACGTCTGTGTAACCGTCCATGCGTTCATCCACCCGTCCGTGCATGCGTCTGTTCGTGCGTCCATCCCTGCGTTCGTCCATGCATCCGCGCCTGCGCCCGTTCATGCGTCCATCCATGCATCTGTCTGCGTGCCCGTTCGTCCATCTATTCAACACTTCACGTAACACCATCTCGCATCTTTTCATCATATATTCTCCATGTAGAAGCACCGCCATCCAGCGGACATTTCAAGAACTAAAGGGGAGGTGGCACATGCACACTTTCTCACGGCTTGCGCTTCGGGTTTACTTCCCATCTTTAACCACCTCGAGTTCATGGTATATACTAGTTCACTGTATTCGTGACTATGCGGTCCAACGCTCGCTTAACCTTTCTAAATCCAAGGAGGTTACACCCAGCGAATATTACGTAGCAACTCTTTCTTGTCAGATCGTGCTCAATGTACATGCCAATAGGTGCTAATGGGGATCGCAGCGTGCGCGTTACCTAAAGGCCGAATGCTCCTGTCTCTCATTCTCCCTTAGCAGCCATTACCATGTGCATTGAGCACTATCTTTTATTGTGTACAACGCACAGAAGAAATCTCTCACCGGAACCACCTTGGAGGTCAAAATCGTAAGGACCGCTATTTCGGGTATGTGCCATTGCCGGTTCCGTACTACGAGAGATGCACAAGCCACGCCATAAGGAGTTTCGCCCCTAAAACAGGTATACTTTCAACGGCGGCAGCAACGACATCCGACAGTGAAAAACAAGGTAGAGTTCGTAGCTCCACAATTCTTGCCTCCGGAACTGCGCCTCTCACTTTTCTTCAGAACAGGGGGAGGGTGATCTAGCATAGGGGAAAAGGAGCGGCTCTGAAAAGAAGGTGATCGGTGTCCATTGAAGTTTCGGTGTAGTAAAAATGAGTCGATGGCAGCAGGCAGGCGAGATAAAGTGCGCTCAGGTTATGGTAGGAAATTGCCAACGTCAGGCCAGGTGCCACGTCAACGGAAGAAACTCACGCTGTTGACAAATTCATGCTACATTACCAACAAATCCAAAGGTAAAGCATATGGGGCGTTTGTCTGGAGTGCGCGATAGGTCCTGAGAGCTTTGCGTTGGTGGGGAGAATGGGCGGGAAATCTGATGCGCAGGTTCAAGTGGTGCTGCATAGGAAAGCGCGGGGACGAAGCTGTTTGTGACAGGTGAACTTCTTGGTGTGTACAGGGCTTCGACATAGGCCAACGCAGCCTTCACAGCTGGTACATTGGCTGTGGATGGCACATCGGACAGTTGCTCCCGAACGACTCGCTGAATCGGCGTCGGCAAATTGGATGGTTCACCTTCAAAAATAGCTGGCACAAAGGGCAGCTCGCGTGCAACCTCTTCGCGTAGAAACTCCTTGATCTCGAGGAGCAAGGCATTATGGCAAAGTGCCAGCCGACTTTAAAAGGGACATCGTGGCGCATGACGCACTGCGCGACGAGTAGATTCGTGCTTCTTTCATAGCTCTTCGTGGCTTTGACAAAGTTGAAATACGTCCACTACCAGTGGCGGGTTCCTAGCGACGAGTATCTCAGGTGTCTCGTCAGTGACTCTTTTCAAGAAGTGCTTGATCTTCTCGGCTTCCGGCATGGCTGCATTGGCACGCTGGTAGAGGCCCATCAAATCTCCGATGCAGATGGTGTAATTTCGGCAGTGCAGTGCAGATGGTGCAGATGGTGTTACACTTCGATGCAGATGCTGTTACACTTCGGCTGTGCAGTGCTAGCAGAGTTGGCAGAGACGGGACCACCATGTTTCCCGGCTGTCAGCTTGGACATCATCTTGTGCTGAGCAGCTTTTTGTCGTAGGGTCACGAGCTGAAAATGTCGTCATCTTCGGTGTCGCTGGGTTGATGTTCGGTGGCAACAGTCTGTTGCTCATTGATTTGAGTCCAGGCCTTGGAGGCTGGGCTGTAGCTGAGTTAGGTAGCAGTTGCCAAGGTACGGAGTTTTCAGAGAAGGACGTGCACCGCCGGAGTGGACGCTAACCTCAGCGGAGGTCAGCTCCTGACGGCGCGGCCCAAATACAAATATAGTAAAAGTTGGTTAAATTTCAATCCAGCTGCGTCGAATTAGCGTCAGCAGGTTCTCCTTGATGCTAGGAGATGGTTCTCGACGCTTTCAGAAAGGTGACATTGAAATTTACGCGGTTCTTCGCAAAGATTTTCGGAGCTGACGCATCACACGTCCGATCTCAGCGACGCAAGCAGCGTCTAAACGCAGCTCGACGCGTGCCTCCAAGTGTATGGCAGGCCGATGGGCGCCTAGTGTAGCATCGCCGGCATTACGCGACAAAACAAACGTCGGTGTGCATGCGCGCCGGGTCATGCCGAAGTGTATAGGAGCCTTGTGTGTGGCATGTAGCCTTTGCTCTTATGTGACACACATCTCATTATTATCATGTATACAGCAGTCACATACATTTGTGATCCATTCACGTGACGTAATACCAAATTTGCCCTATGTGAAGCTAGCGAAACGGCCGCGAGCGCATCACGAGCGTGGCATGTAGTCATGTTGTTACATGACACGCACCTAATGAATAATATGTTTGCACCAGTCACATAACTTGCTAATGCATAGACGTCCTGTAAGACAAAATTTGGTATATGTGAAGCTAGCGGAACGGCCAAGAGCGCACCATGAGAGCGGCATGTAGTCATGTTTTTACGTGATACGCATCTCATGATCATCAGGTTAGAGTGTGCCGCTTGTGTACGCCATGCAGTCATGTCATACCATACCAGTTTTGGAACATGTCATGTGAAAGAAACTACCGCGAGAGTAGCAAGACCATAAAATGTGAATCATGACATTCTTGACATACATGTCATGACTTTCATTTTATGACTAGTCGATTAGGCTCCACCTACAGTCATGTTATGTCGTACCAAGGTTGGTATCGATACCATTATGGAAACGGCCAGGAGTGTGAAAGGTCCAAAGCGGATAGATAGATAGATAGATAGATAGGTAGATAGATAAATAGACAGATAGAGAGATAGATAGATAGATAAGGAGATAGATAGATAGATAGATAAGAAGATAGATAGATAGATAGATGGATAGATAGATAGATAGATAGATAGATAGATAGATAGATAGATAGATAGATAGATAGATAGATAGATCAGAAATGTATGCTCGATTGCGGACACTATGCTGGTCTTCAACTAACGTAATTTTTATTGGTATCTCATTGAGCATTGCTTCAAGGAAGCGGAACCGTCAATCAAAGAGCCCACAATTGCAACAGTATCCTAGTAATTAGAGTGAATACGAGCAACCACACATACGTATTAGATTCAATTGTTCGACCTCCTGGGGGAGCTGCTCTCTACATTGAATGCTGGCAGTTTGACTGGTGGATCATCCAGACATGCACTATTCGGAATACACTGTTCGGAACACCTCAAGAAGTATTCTCAAAATGAGACTAGCCTCAGAATTTGGAAGTGCTTTAAATATGAAAATGTATTCCACTTAGTTATTTCACGTCTAGGACTTTTCACAAGGAGCAAATAAGCTTTCCCCCTCGCCTAAGCTACTGTGTTCATAGGGCGAACTAAGCATCCCGGTCGACGAAAACAATTTTTTACCAGAGAATATTTTCTCTCCTGGATTAGAAAGACAACCGGTCCTCCTATTTAGTTTACTTAGATGACTCGAAGGGGAATACATCTTATTTGTGCTCGCTGCCATCTCAGCTTCTCGCATTGATACTCCCTCAACTCATTGTCTTTTGATGCTTTGGACACATCGCGTGGCTTGGACTGTATTCGGTGTTGGTCCACCTTGGACTAATCAACGTGATGTCGCGTGATTATCACGTCACATTTCATGCTCATGTCCCAAAGGCTGACGATACTTGACGACGCCGTAACCACGTAAGAGATTTCAACTTTGTTATTGCATGAAAGTATTACCACACGTGCCACAAATGCACACATAAAAACATAGTAGAAACTACGTCTATATCAACCTTTAGTGCTAAAATATTGACCTCGGCGGTTTATCTGAGGTCGTTAAACCAACCTCTATGTGTGGAGTCTGACCGGTAGATGTCTCTCATTTTTTTCTATGTGTGACCCAAAGGGAAACGCGGCGGCCGTCATTCAACTTCCGGGGTAAACGAGGTCAGTCCAAGCAAGAGATTTATAGCTCAGTCTATATGCTATAAGGGAAACACGATGCGGCTAAAAGAGCAATCATTGTATTCCTCAAACAGGAACCTCTATTCAACTTGCGCACTCGATGGGGTCCCGTTTCGCTTCAAATTTTCCCATTCGGTAGAGTCTCGGTTCGCTTCAACTTTTATAGCACAATATTTTGGAGTCCAATGTGGAACGGGCATTCAAATGCTTAGCTGCTAAATTGTTGCAACTACATTCTCGTAGCACTCTTAGGAAGCAGCATAATCGCTTTTAGGGATCAGATTACCTTCAATAAAAGAAGACTATGATTCCCCTCCCCCTAAAATCAGGCTTCAAACAACGGTGCATATCTTTATGTAACAAATCTCTAGGCCCGCTCTTGATTGATTACCTCAAATATTCTAGTCTTATATATGGTCTTCTTCCTGTTGTTATCCTATGTATCATTATTGGAGCAATAGCTTATATGTATCGACGAATGCAAATGTCCACTGGCGGAGCTTCTGCACTTGCACTATTTCATCAAGAACGAGCGGTTCTGGCTTGTATGTTGTTTGTCACAGTGAATTCATTCCTTCGAGCCGACATGCGATGGTTGCCTCGTACAAAAGTCTCGTTGACATATCTGATCGTCTTCCTACTGATGAACTAGTCGACGACGCTATGTTTCTGCGTGTGGGCTTTGCTATGGATTTAGATTTTTCGAAATGTTGTACGGAACCGTATGCACCCTGTGTTGCCATTTGTCTTGGGCGCAATAAAATGGTCACGTGCTGCTTCACGTTAGCCTAGTTCGTCCACCGCAGTGGTGCAGTCATTGCAGCGCTCCCCTGCTGAGCTCGAAGATATAAACACTGCTTTTTCACTGTTACACATGCAAAAAAAAAATAGCTTTGCCAGAATCATCAAGAAGCCCCCGTGGCTTGTGGAGACATGATACTTGGTTACGATAAGTGCTTGTAACACAAAATGTGTGGTTAAAGCAGTGTCCTTCAGACCATCAGGTATTGTTTTTTTGTTTTATTGATTTCTTTATTCACAACACACTTCAGTTACAGCTACTGTCCGTGGTAGATCACTTGGCCGTATTTGTTTCTCTCTCACGAGCTTCTCCTTTTTTCTAATCAGGCGACCTTTTCAGCAAATTCTTACGATGCCGATGCAGGGACTGTTTCCTTGCATATTGGGTAAAATAAATAAACATGCTGAACAATCCGCGGATATTATTTCTGCCACTAAGCATGGTGCCCTGTTATGCCCCATTGAAAATTTCCTACAACGGCGCAGTCTATGTTCCCGTGAGCTCTCTGTAACATTCGCAAACACAATCATCATTATGCCAGCACTCGCCGTCTTCACTCGCGTAACACACGCGCCCGAGGCATGCGTTCCGGCTGTCGTGATTTGTCTGCCGTGGGCTACAATAATTCAGTTGGGTGAATGAACGAGTATAGACGGCTTCGATGTTTGTAAGCAGACTCGCTTGCGCCGAACGACCTACCCCAGCAGACTTCCGGCGCGCCACTTCCGGTAATGTTTCTTCATTGGTCCCGGCGGTGTTCCGTGGTGTGTTTGAGTTAACTGCTCTATCTGGCGTATTCCTTAGGGTGTATTTGGTACCCCGTCTAGCGGCCGCATGAAGGGGCTCGATGCACACAGTAGTTGCATGTGCGGCCACTGCTGCAGGTAACACGAATCTCGTGGCTGACGGCGCCGCACAAAATATCAGCCGTAGCATTCCGATGAGCGCTGCCTCTCCTCTGTGTTACCTCTGGCAGTGGCCTAGCCTGCAGGAGAAGCTTGTCAGCGAACTTAATTGGGTCAGTTTGTTCTACATGTTGATGTAGATTCGCCTTGAAGACGCGGACAGAGAAAGTGACAGCGCACAACTGCGTTTTTTTCTTTCTGCGTCTTCGAAGCAGCACCCACTTCGTCGACATGCAGGAGAGTGGCCCAATCCATAGTGAAGTTGTTCAATTTAGCTTTTTGACAAGAAATGACAACGTTCCTCTTGTTAAACCGCGGGCATCTTTGTGTTTTCCTCGAAGCACACAACCACCAGATAAAACGCTTATTTTTGTGCCTGTTTCACGCCGGATGCTTTTTATATAGATCATTGGCATTCGGAATCGCTCACGATATGAAGTGTTCGCGTGACCGAGAAAATATAAAATGTACTGGTTATGTGATGACATCAACTGAGGCTTGGTCACGCAAACTATTATGGTTTACTCACGAGTAAGCTATTCATGAATCAAACTTTCCAGCTGTACCCACCTAAGCTATGTTCACACTAAAAGATAAATGAGCTAGAACGCAGCGATATTATTTAGCGGCAGAAAGACAGGTGATGACTCATTTTCTCGCCCACATGAGTGCTCACTCGCCGGTGTCGCTTTGAAATAAAATCAAATGCAATGACAACGAAACGGGAACACCACGACGTACACAGTGCAGCGATTCATCTAGAGCATGGCTACTTAGTGCCGCATGTTGTTTCAAACAGTACCCATCGTTATTATCGTTCAAAGTATACGTTAAACACTTTTGCGATACATTTTCAGTGTTGGCTTTCACGTTTTGTTCCCCATTTCACCCGCCAGTACACGTATCTGCTATGAGTGGGGGAGGACCACGACTGATGTGTCCCCGGTAACCGGGAGCTTCAACTAATTTAAAGTCTGAGTGACGTCTATGCGTCATTAGTGTGCGCTGAGCTTTACACTGCCTTTAATAAAGTAGGAAGAACAAGCTTACGTGCTCTTAATGGGAACCCAGTTTTCTCTAGTGATCAAAACAGAACGTTTTGACTAGCACATAAAATTAGTTGAGGCTTGCAGACTACATCCTGGCTTGACGAAGCTGTGCCCGAGTTGCGAGCGCTTGATTGAAATATTTTTATCCACATAAAATATTCGAACACAAGCAGCCGCGGCCAATAACAAAGGCTGAAACTACGCAAGAACAGGCTAAACCGGATGTTTCCTGGGTAGGTTTTCTGGTGACCGCACAATGTTGCCAGAGAGCAGTAGGCTTTTGCGAAACCGTCTATAGGAAGAGAAAGACAGAGACCAAAATGGAGAGATAGAAAGAAACAGAAATATATGGCTAGAAAAAAATGAAAATAGAATATAGAAAAATAAAATATAGAGACAGATAAAAAGGCTGATATTCAAAAAATATGAATTCAAAGAGACGCCGACGGATAGAATAAACAAAAACTCAGATGAAAAAAAAAGACAGATTATAGAAAGGAACAACACAGTCAGAGCAAAAGCTAGAAGAGCGGCTTTTCGGAGCCTTTTCAAAGCACTCATTGGGTAACTACTGCACGCACACTTGCTTCATGCCCACTAGGGGCATAAAGCAAGTGATAATAAACTTTTGGGTAGTAGGCCGGCATTCGCTACGCCATTTTTTGTCATTCTTCTAAGAAGCGTAGTATCCGCTAAACACTTGCAAAGAATTCCGGACCAATTTTTCATGCATGCAGTGGCTGACAACGATGAGTAATTATGGCTGAAGTGGGCATGCGCCACAGTTAATAGGGGAACAAGAACAAGCACTTGTAATGGGTTGGAGAATTGGACGGCCCACTCGTTCCGCTAATCGCTTTGTGCGACGACTGGTTGTTCTTTCGCTATTTTAAAGCGCTTGATAAGTCGTATTAACGCGATGGCTTTCCAGACATCAAGCCTGCCTAAGCCAAGTTTGGCAACAAGTCACAAGTACCGCCGTAGTTCAGTGGTAGAATACTGGGCTGGCACCCAGCAGACCCGTGTTTCGAGCCCCACTGTGTCTTTGGTGCTAGGTATTTTTTCGTGCGATGTGGTTACGGACACCGGTGGCGGCGGCGGTTAACAACTTTGCGTGACCCTGAGTTGTGATCTCACAACTGCTTTTGCTGTCAAAGAAAAAACAATAAAACTGACAGAAAAAAACTATGTCCAGACATCGAGAAAGAGAATAAAAATATTAGGTAATAATATCTGAAGTTTTACGTCCTAAAACCATGACATGATGAGAAAGTCGGTAGTTTAGGGTTTCGGAAGCTATGAAAAGTAAGAAGAGAGGTACGTAACAGTGGCCCTGTAACATGTTCCCGCCAAAAAAAATATGAAAACTCGACATGTGAGGTGTTTCCGTCAAAAAAATCACATAATCTATTCAAGTCACATGTTCTCGACGAATCAATGTTGCTTATTTGGTGCAAGTACCATCACACTCAATATTAGTTGAAACATTCTCTCTGTGCTCAAAATAGCAATTCTTTACTATGGTACCTATATACAAAAAATGGTTAATTAAACTGCCTGAATTAGCAGAACTTTCTGAACCAACTTACCTTTTGTGTGATTGTTTAGGCTTGTAGTTCCTTTAATCGCCAGAAGCCTGCTGCAAGTCTTATTTACAGCGATTTTACATTGCCTTGAGATGGAACCTTTTCCTTTTAAAATTCAAGCTCTGGTCCTAGTTTTGGTTCCGGCCTTCCACTAGTAGCGGAAGTAGCACTAACTTTTTATCAAGCAAAGTATGTCTCAAGCTGAAGGTCGCATTGGGCTGAGCTAATCAATTGACCTCCTTGGCTTGATATAGCATTGTTAGTTTGCGAATAGTATTACGGCTGTCTTCAAGGTGAAATGTCTAAAAATAGAGTAGGGTTCCTCAAAGGCTCCTTTCTTCTTCACAATTATCAAAATGTACTGCGTATCCAGGTACTCTAAAAGGGTTCCACAAATGTTCCTGTCTTTAACACAATACGACTCTTGCTGCGACACTAAAGTGTCCCAGCAAGCGTCGAGAAGTTATATATTTGAGAAGTTAGTCCTTGTGCAGCCGGAGTGATTCTACTCTTGGCGGCAGTTGATGTGCTCTAGCCCTACCAGTTTGTAAAACTCAGTAAGAAAGTAGCGCAATCTCGCAGAGGGTGTATGAGCTCGATTTCTGAAAGCGTGACTGTACTCTGGTGAGGGAGCTTGTTCACTCTTGTTCAGCCAGAGTACCAGCAATCGGTCGCGAGAGTGTGCTGTGCAGAAGAGAGTTCACAGCAATTCTGGAAAGAGTGATATATTGGACAAGCCTCTACTTCCACAAATAGAGCTGCCAGCCCACTCTTTGGGATGTGAGTGCAGGCCTGGCGTTTTTATTATTACTTATCATTATCATCACCATTAACATATCACCAGGACAAGTAACAGCAAGCCAATAATAAAATAAGTGGATTAGTGCGTCGCAAGAAGCTGTGGTAGCGACATTCCACGTTAGAACTAAATGGGGTGAACCAGAAAATAATCCCAATAGCTGACCTTTCACATGTTTTACCAACTACGCAGTCCTTTGCGCCTTTATGGCTCATCGACTGCGTATTTGTGAGAAAAGGAAGCTTGTCTTATTAGCCAGACAGTGTACTTACGATATACATCAAACACTTCGCAGATGAAGAAATTACAATACAATGGCTCACGAGTAAGACAGCGACGCAGTGCAAAAATTTAGATCGCTCAATCATGAAAAACAAGTGGAGCGAGACAACAGTCTTGACATTTCAACTTTAGCAAACCGTTGAGTACAGCATTTCTTCGCTTGGCGTATCACATTCATCGTCACTAAAAGCCAGAGCACGCTAACGATGTGCCAGGAAAAGCATCCGGCAGCCACAGAATCAGCTAGCTACACATTCTGTGCGCATGTTTAGCTTCTTAAAAGTATCACAGCTGTAAACAACCCATAAGCAAACAAAGTAGCCTAGAGATGAAAAGTACGAAACATCTCGAAAAAAATTGACGTGCTTCGTTTACCTCACCTTGCACCGGACTGATCTCATAGCACAAGCAGACTTCCTCACGGCACTTAACCACAAAATAAGGCATAAGGCAGATTAACCGTTAAGTAAACTCATAGTAAAATTTGTCATATATATTGTTACACGAAGAAAGCAGGCCCACAAGTGCACAGCTGGTGCAGATATGGCAAACATATCTGCTGCCCA
This sequence comes from Rhipicephalus microplus, assembly GCF_013339725.1. Lineage (NCBI taxonomy): Eukaryota > Metazoa > Arthropoda > Arachnida > Ixodida > Ixodidae > Rhipicephalus > Rhipicephalus microplus. The sequence continues at coordinate 97,618,352 of NC_051169.1, forward strand.
AGCGGCAAGAAATGACGTCGTCTCCTTCTAATCTGAGCAAACTTTGTGTTTCTCTCAACGCAATATCACCCCCCTTCCCCGGCGGGTTTAGCTCCGTCCCGGTGGAAATCATGGACCATCAGGTGATGTGGATATATAAGGCTTGAGTCTGGTGAGGTGAGCGACGTCGCTACAGATGCGTGGTGGCGAAGACACGTCAGCTGGTGTGCTCTCGTACGTCACGGAAGAGTGATGGCGCAATATCTCGTAGATCCCACACTAAAGAGAGAGTTCTTCAGTCTAGCCGACACTATGTAAGGGCGCCAAGAGGAAGAAAATGCAACTAAGAAAAAATTCTGTCTCGTTTCCGATGGTCATAGCGTCCCTTTTGAGAAACTTGCGACGCTGTGAGGTGATGAAGACTGACCTCTCTGGCATGGGCGGCCAAAACGACTGCATCATGGGCGTAATCAGTTGTTAAGGATTGTACGCCAGACGGCAGCAACGTGTGAAGGAACATAAGAGAGCTGCGGCCATACAAAAGGTAGATTGGCGACATTCCGGCTTTGTTGAGACGGGAAGGATTATACGCTAATGCAATGTATGGTAATGCGGCGACCGAGCAACGGTGGTCGTCACAGAGGTCCATGGCGAGAATGTCAGAGTGCGGTTCCAACGCCCGGTGAGCACATTCGTGTGAGGGTGGTATAGGCAGTAGTGACTTTGTGTTTGTAGAACACGAGCGGAGAAGGTCATCGACGACCTTTGACAAAAAGTAACGGCCACAATCTGTTAACACCTGTCGAGGCAAGATGACGTTGTGGAGTAAAAAGTCGGCAACACCTGTAGCGCAGCTGGTCGGTAGCACTTGCGGAATGGCACATCTTTTCACATAATCTGTTGGGACGGTGCTCTACTTATTATCTTTGGTAGCAGTAGGAAAGGGGTCAAGTAGGTCGAGGCCCACGTGGAAGAATGGCTCTCTAGGGACCTCGATTTGGCTGAACCACACCAGCACGTGGCAAGGCAAACGTTTCCGTCGCTGATACAGGTCACAACAAATGGCATAGCGACGCATAGAACTATAGAGACATGGCCAGAAAAGCAGTGTTTTCTGTGTTTATAAGCTCAAGTAATGCCCGTATGTCCAGGAATAGAAGCATCGTGGAGTTCCTGAAGCACAACTGCTCGCAGGTGCGTGAGAATGACTACCAACAGACCAAGACCATAGGACTGAATTTTCGCGGTAGTACAAAATGCTATCATGCCATGCGAACATTCGGTTAGGTGGTCGCATACCTTAAAGATGGTTTATGAGGTTTCGAATACAGGGTCTTATCATTGCTGGTAGCGCATGCGGAAAAAGCCGGATATGGACATAGTACAGATGTTCATGTCCACAGGAACTGCAAGGAGACGCTCGGAGCAGTAGGACGCACTGTACATCGTCTCCCGAGCCTTTCGGCATTTTCGCTGCGACGCGTGCTTACTGACCAATAATTTATGTATGAGTGGGTGCATGAGGTTATTGGGAACGCGCGGATATCACTCTCTGCACTGGATTTATCAAGATTCTCCCAGGAGCATCTGCTGACCCGACCAACGCCGCTCGCCGCCCTGAGCCTAGCTGGCTCAGCGCGCGTCCGGCTCCTTGCCTAAGCCTGGTGCAGCGTCTCACGCTACTCACATCGTCGTGCCCAGCCGCCCACCGGAATGGAGTGCGTCGTAGAAGGTCATACCATCTCTGAAGAGGAGTGGTCCGACGATTCCTGGCAATCGCCCGGCTATCGCGCCCAGGAACGACGCCGACGGGAACTTCAAAACCAAGGCAAGCCCGTTCTTCAACCGTGTACGTCGGAGAATGCCCGCGCCGCTGTGCCGGAACGCCAACCCCAGGTCAAGTCACGTCCGCCTCGGTTACGTCGGCGGGCACCACTCCCCCGATTGCCGCAAGACTCCATTCATATAGTAGGACGTCCAAGAACGCCCATCGACTTGACGAAAGTGCCGCCGTGGCAATTGCACGACGCCCTGCTCAAGGCAGCTTCACTGCCAGATCAGCCACCAGCAAGTCGGGATCGCCTTCGGACGCACCCCACCAATAATACCTTTACCTTGAGCGTGATCGACTCGCAACGCGCCCAAGCCTACCTTCGAGTGAAGTCGATTACCATCGGCGCTGCTACTATCGAGCTCCATGTCTACGCCCCCCCTCCAGACGACGCCATACGAGGCATCATGTTCCATGCATACGATGACTTCTCAGACGAGGAGATTTTGGCAGACCTACAAGCCAGCAACCCCACCATTCCTATCGTGAGTGGAAGACGCTTGGGCCAAACTAGGCACGTCGTGGTTGCACTAATGACGCCAAACCTTCCAAAGTGGATATTCTACCACGGAACCGACATCAGGCTGTACCCGTTCTACAACAGGGTGGAATCGTGTTTTAACTGCCGCAAGGTTGGTCACCGCACGGATGTTTGCCCGATGCCACGTAAGCAGCGGTGCCGCCGTTGCGGAGAGGAACACCCCACACCAGGACAGGGCGAAACACCCGCATGCACGCCACGCTGCATCGTCTGCAATGGTGCACACAACACCGGCAGCTCAAACTGCAAGTATCGCTTTATCAAGAAGGCGCCACCCACCCCGCAATCGAAGCAAGAAGCGCAAGAACCTTCGTCGAACATCCATCGCAACCCATCTCACAGTGGCTCCTCCAGCAGACGCTCACCATCATCTCGAGACCATTCTGCATCTTTCTCACCACTCGGGAACAGCAGCAACCAGCAGCAGCGCCGAGAGAGCAGGTCCCCATCCCACACCCGGCGCTCAGGGTCTCGTTCAGCTAAACGACGTGGCAGCAGGTGTCGATCCCACAGCAGGCGCCCGAGGTCACGCTCAGCCCAACGACGAGACAGCAGGCCCTCATCTCACTCAAGGTCCAAATCAGCCAGGCGCAGCCCATCGGTGTCTCGTTCATCCAGTCGAGGTCCCGGAGAAGCGTCCAAGTCGGTGGCCTGGCAGCGGGGCGCCCCGGCATCACTACTATTTTCCGATTCACAGGTGAGGGAGTTGGCAAAGGAGAATTCTGCCCTTAAGGCTCAAATCTCGGCCCAGCAGTCCCAGATAGCTAAATTGACTAGCTACATCCAGTCTCTAGAAGCCAAAATAGATAGAGCACTCAGTATCGACAAACAAACTACACCCACATCATCCGAAACACAAGACGCACATCCGAACCCCTGGCAACCAAACCCGGCGTTATCGCCAGTTCCTCACTTCAGAACGCTAATAAACGCAAGGCAGCTACACCCACAGCTTCACTCCACGCAGACGCCGACATCACTACAAAAGTAACGACGGCAGTCACGGCAGCCATCTCAACGCTGAAATCCGATCTGAACGCTGAAATAGAAACGCGCTTTAATGCGATCCACCAAACCATCCGGGAAACAACCACCTCATTCGCCGTGTTAAAGAGCTCGACCGAAGCTGCACTGGCCGACTTCAGTGTGCAGTTGGCCATCCACCGCACACCATCCAATAGCCGGCAAACACCGGCCCCTACGCCAATAACATAGTCATGGCGGCTCTCCACACGCTCACCGTCTGGCAGTGGAACTGCAGGAGCTTCCGCAATAAGAAGGGCCATCTGCAGCAACATATCCAGCATATTCAAAACCATGCACCAAATGGGGAATGTTCGCCGGACATCATAGTTTTACAAGAAACGAACACTGCCGCTCAACTGCCCGGATACGCATCATATAATCAGAAAATAGACATATCCGCGAGCGCACAATGCCACACTGCCATCTTAGTACACAAGAATGTCACAGCCATTCAACATGAAATTGAGGGTACGAGTATTCATCACACACTGGTGGAAATTATACCAAAAAGACGAGGAGACAAGCCACATCTTCATTTTAAATATATACAGCCCTCCAAGAGATACAGCTGCGGATCTACCTTACATCTTTCGGAAAGCAACAAATCTGGCGAAGGATGCAAAGCTGCTCGTACTAGGCGATTTTAACGCAAAACATCCCGATGGGGATACCCGAAATCCAACCCCAAGGGTCGCCGATTATGGAGCATCATACAGCGACCTAGGTTTCAGTATCCTCAATGATCCGGAGCAATCGACGCGAATCGGGAACAGCGTATGTCGAGATACTACCCCAGACCTCTCCCTTTGCAAAAACACGGAGGGTGCCCGTTGGCAAAACACAGGTCACACCGTAGGAAGTGACCATTTCATTCTAGAGCGGTAACCATTGAGTTAACCACAAGCAATGTAAAAAAACGAGCCACAGCTCGCATTACAGACTGGGATAAATTCCGCCAACTGCGCAAAGAAAACGGCACCCGATTCGGTATTGGACTTGAACGAATGGATACTTTCTTTGAGTCGAGATGTGGACGCTACAACATACCAGCAGACGTAACTCCGGAACAGCCATCAACAGATTCACGCCTTCTACATATGTGGGAGGCGCATGAAAGCCTCATGCGTAGGTGGCGGCGCCAACGTCACAACACAAGGCTCCGCCGCCGCATCTCGAGGCTCGAACGTGAATTAGAAGCCCACACCGCTGTGGCTAACACTCCAACAGTGGGGCCAACTTTGCGGCAGCCTCAATGGCCAGATGGGCTGCAAGAAAACGTGGCATCTTCTTGCGACACCTGCTGGACCCCTGGTAGCTCCAAGTCGGGCCGCACGCAAACAGCTCGCGCGAATTGGTCCATCAATACCCGGGCACCAACGAAGAGCTGCTGGAGGAGCTCATCACCCTCTACATCAACACATCTCAGAAACAGAACAGCACAGAGCAGTTGCCTGAATACACTGGAACAGCCAACGAACAGTTGGACGCCGACATTTCGGAAAGTGAGGTTTGCATAGCGCTACATAAACTGCGTACAACATCGGCACCCGGCCCTGACGGGGTGACAAATAAGACGCTGCGCAACCTCGATCCAAAGTCGGTAGGGGCCATTACTGAATATATGAATGAGTGCTGGAGGTCCGGCCATTGCCATCAGAATGGAAACACGCAAGGGTCGCGTTTATCCCGAAACAGGGAAAGAAACTCGACCTGGAGAATCTTCGTCCAATCTCGTTGACCTCCTGCCTGGGCAAACTAATGGAGCATGTTGTCCTCTGTCGCTTGCAAAATTTCGCGGAAGAGCACCGCCTACTTCCCCCCACAATGCTGGGCTTCAGGGCCCATCTATCCACTCAGGATGCGCTCATCCAGTTGCATCACGATCTCCTACGACCTGAGAGTGGCACTAGTACCAAGGCTTTGCTCGGTCTGGACCTTCACAAAGCATTTGACAACGGAAGCTTGTCTTATTAGCCAGACAGTGTACTTACGATATACATCAAACACTTCGCAGATGAAGAAATTACAATACAATGGCTCACGAGTAAGACAGCGACGCAGTGCAAAAATTTAGATCGCTCAATCATGAAAAACAAGTGGAGCGAGACAACAGTCTTGACATTTCAACTTTAGCAAACCGTTGAGTACAGCATTTCTTCGCTTGGCGTACACATTCATCGTCACTAAAAGCAGGAGCACGCTAACGATGTGCCAGGAACAGCATCCGGCAGCCACAGAATCAGCTAGCTACACATTCTGTGCGCATGTTTAAGCTTCTTAAAAGTATCACAGCTGTAAAACCACACCCATAAGCAAACAAAGTAGCCTAGAGATGAAAAGTACGAAACATCTCGAAAAAAATTGACGTGCTTCGTTACCTCACCTTGCCACCGGACTGATCTCATAGCACAAGCAGACTTCCTCACGGCACTTAACCACAAAATAAGGCATAAGGCAGATTAACGTTAAGTCTAACTCATAGTAAAATTTGTCATATATATTGTTACACGAAGAAAGCAGGCCCACAAGTGCACAGCTGGTGCAGATATGGCAAACATATCTTGCTGCCACAAGCGGCAAGAAATGACGTCGTCTCCTTCTAATCTGAGCAAAACTTTGTGTTTCTTCAACGCAATATCACCCCCCCTTCCCCGGCGGGTTTAGCTCCGTCCCGTGGAAATCATGACCATCAGGTGATGTGGATATATAAGGCTTGAGTCTGGTGAGTTGAGCGACGTCGCTACAGATGCGTGGTGGCGAAGACACGTCAGCTGGTGTGCTCTCGTACGTCACGGAAGAGTGATGGCGCAATATCGTAGCTCCCACACTAAAGCGAGAGTTCTTCAGTCTAGCGACCCTATGTAAGGGCTCCAAGAGGAAGAAAATGCAACTAAAAAAAAAATTCTGTCTCGTTTCCGATTGTCATAGCGTCCCTTTTGAGAAACTTGCGACGCTGTGAGGTGATGAAGACTGACCTCTCTGGCATGGGCGGCCAAAACGACTGCATCATGGGCGTAATCAGTTGTTAAGGATTGTACGCCAGACGGCAGCAACGTGTGAAGGAACATAAGAGAGCTGCGGCCATACAAAAGGTAGATTGGCGGACATTCCGGCTTTGTTGAGACGGGAAGGATTATACGCTAATGCAATGTATGGTAATGCGGCGACCGAGCAACGGTGGGTCGTCACAGAGGTCCATGGCGAGAATGTCAGAGTGCGGTTCCAACGCCCGGTGAGCACATTCGTGTGAGGGTGGTATAGGCAGTAGTGACTTTGTGTTTGTAGAACACGAGCGGAGAAGGTCATCGACGACCTTTGACAAAAAGTAACGGCCACAATCTGTTAACAGCTGTCGAGGCAAGATGACGTTGTGGAGTAAAAAGTCGGCAACACCTGTAGCGCAGCTGGTCGGTAGCACTTGCGGAATGGCACATCTTTTCGCATAATCTGTTGGGCGGTGCTCTACTTGTTATATTTGGTAGCAGTAGGAAAGGGGTCAAGTAGGTCGAGGCCAACGTGGAAGAATAACTCTTTAGGGACCTCGATTTGGCTGAACCATACCAGCACGTGGCAAGGCAAACGTTTCCGTCGCTGATACAGGTCACAACAAATGACATAGCGACGCATAGAACTATAGAGACATGGCCAGAAAAGCAGTGTCTTCTGTGGTTATAAGCTCATGTAATGCCCGTATGTCCAGCAATAGAAGCATAGTGGAGTTCCTAAAGCACAACCGCTCGAAGGTGCGTGGGAATGACTACCAACAGACCAAGACCTTAGGACTGAACTTTGCGGTAGTACAAAATGCCATCATGCCATGCGAACAATCGGTTAGGTGGTCGCATACCTTAAAGGTGGTCCATGAGGTTTCGAAGAACAGGGTCTTATCGTTGCTGGTAGCGCATGCGGAAAAAGCCGGATATGGACATAGTACAGATGTTCATGTCCACATTCCTGCCATCCGGCTGATTCACAGGATTACAAGAAAAGAAGTAAGCGTCGGCGTGCATGCGTCCGGATTTATGTACTATCGAGAAGTCATACTCTTGAAGACGCAGTGACAACTAGCAAGTCACCCAGTTGGGTCCTTCAAAGAAGAGAGCCAGCGGAGTGCGTCGTGGCCAGTTACGACGCGAAAGGTACGACCAAAAATTGTAGTCGAAATTTTGCGAGAGCCCAAACGAGCGCAAAGACATTCTCGTTCAGTAATAGGGTAATTGCGTTCCGGCGTGGACAGAAGGCGGCTCGCGTACGCGATGACACGGTCGTGGCCCTGTTGATGCTTAGCTAGAACAGTGCCGAAGCCGTGACCACTCACGTCAGTGCATACTTCAGTGAGTGTGGAGGGGTCAAAGTGTGACAGAAGTGGTGAACTTGTAAATCACTCAATAAGGATAGAACGTGCTTGCTCGTGTGGTGTTACCCAGAAGAAAAAGGTATGCTTCTTTAGAATGTCGGTCAGAGGACGAGCGATGTCAGCAAATGTTTTTTCAAAGCGAGGAAAGTAGGAGCACAAACGCATAAAACTGCGGACTACTTCCGTCGATGAAGGTATGGGAAAACCACCGCGACCTTTCTTTGGTTCAGGTTAAATTTTTGCAGTATTTACGACGTTCCCGAGCACGGTAATTTTCCTGCGACCGAAGCGGCATTAAGATGAGTTAAGTGGAAAGCAGGCAGAGTGAAACTCTGATAGGACAGGGTGGAGTCGTTGGAAGCGGCCTTCAAATGTCGGCGAGAAGAAGATGACGTCATCGTGGTAGGAGAGGCACGTTGACCATTTTAAGCCATGCAAGAGGGAGCCCTTTATACGTTCTAATGGAGCTCGCGCATTGCACAATTCCAAAGGCATGCCTTTGAACTGGTGTAAATATTCTGATGAACGACAGTGGTCTTTTTCGCGGTGTACCTCATCAGCGCTGATCTGCCAGTAGCCTGAACAGATATGAAATGAAAAAAAAATAATTGTTGGACCCAAGATGACTGTCAATGACATCATCTCTGAGGGGCAGTGGATGCACAGCCTTTTTGTTATCCGGTTTATGTGACGGTCGTCGACACAGAAGGGCCCCAAGTTGTCCTTGTAGGGGCAAAGCATCTAAAGTCGTGGGTCTTCACACGCTTGCTTTTCTTGGTACGTGACCTTTTAGTTCCATGACTTACTCACATGTGCGGATGAACGAACGGACATACAGACAGACAGATAGACGGACGGGCGGACAGATAGACGGACGAACAGGCGGAAGGACGGATGGACGCATGGATGGACAGATGAATGGGCGGATGGAGGATTCGCGGTTTAGTGAAAAAACCCTCCGAAGCTTCGCCCAACTCGTTACCATTCACTTCGTAGATGTGCTGTGTTTTTTACTAAGGCTACTGGGTGTGCCCACAGGCTACTAAATGGTTCAATTATGTACTTCTTTATCCTCTTGTCTACCTCTTTTTGGATGGCGGTACTTTTCACTGCGGAGACATGATATTGTCACGCAGCAAAGGACGACACAGTTGTCTATAAGGAGAGCAAGTTTATTGGAGCGAACCTGTGCTCCCCTAACAACTGAAAGAATACACAGGCGGCGAAGCAGCGGCCGTCAAAACGACGGGCACGGTAGTGAGTGTCGGCGATCAAATGACGCGGCATCGGCTGTACGGGAATTTATATCCCTCGGCGCGAGGGTTTCTCGAATAGTCGAATTGTATCGGGAACGCCGTGATAGCGTTTGTTAGAAACGCTGTTCATTCGAACAGCGTTTCTAACAAACAACGCTTGAAGCGTTGTTTCTATCGAACAACGCCTGAAGCGTTGTTCGATAGCGTTTGTTCGAAACGCTGTGGTAGCGTTTGTTCGAAATGCTGTGAAAACGGCGATAGCACAGGCCGGTGCAGCCAGGCCGAAAAAACAAAACACAAATAAACAAACCCAATGCATGGTTCGCGGCATTACCCCCCCCCCCCCTCTAAGAGTGCATCGACCCGATGCTAGCATAAGGGACAGTCCACACAAATTAAAGTTCGTCATCGTCCGTAGAAAGGTTTTAAGCGAACCACATGGACGACTTCGGGCCGCGTGCGTCGTCGTGATGTACGGCAGTCCCCATCGGGGATCACTTCGTACGTTCGGGGATCAATCTGGTAGGGTCCGAAATAGCGTCGTAGAAGTTTCTCACTGAGTCCACGTCGTCGAATGGGAGTCCAAACCCACACACGATCTCCAGTATGGTACTCGGCGTCTCGGCGTCGGAGATTGTAGCGTCCGGCATCCACCAGTTGCTGGTCCGTTATACGAGCTCGAGCGAGCTGGCGGGCCTCCTCCGCACGTTGGAGGTATCCATGGACGTCGGCGTTGAAGTCGTCGTCTTCTACGTGCGGAAGCATGGCGTCGAGCATCGTAGTCGGCCGTCTTCCGTAGACGAGCTCGAACGGTGTCATCTGCGTGGTTTCTTGGATAGCCGTGTTGTACGCAAACGTGACATACGGGAGGACTTCGTCCCACGTCTTATGTTCAACGTCGACGTACATAGACAGCATATCCACGATTGTCTTATTCAGCCGTTCCGTTAGTCCGTTCGTTTGGGGGTGGTACGCCGTCGTTCTTCGGTGATCTGTGTTGCTGTAGCGCAAGATTCCTTGCATGAGCTCCGCAGTGAAGGTCGTTCCGCGGTCCGTGATTAGGACCTCAGGGGCTCCATGTCGCAGCACAGTTTGGGTAATAAAGAACTTTGCAATTTCTTGTGCAGTTCCCCTAGGAAGAGCGGTGGTCTCTGCGTAGCGCGTCATGTAGTCTTTCGCTACGACAATCCATTTGTTCGTGGATCGGGATGTAGGAAACGGGCCCAGGAGGTCCATTCCGATCTGTTGGAAGAGCCTCGTTGGGACGGCGATCGGCTGCAGAAATCCGGCTGGTCTCGTCGGTGGTGTTTTTCGTCGCTGGCAGTCACGGCAGCTCCGGACGTGGTGGGTGACATCGGATGTATGGCGGGGCCAGAATTATTTTGCCTTGATTTTTGTAATCGTGCGAGCTGTTCCGAGATGTCCGGAAGACGGGTCGTCGTGGCATGCTTCCCAAATTTCGTCACGAAGGTGTACGGAGATGACAAGTAGATAATTCGTTCTCGTTCCGGGGTTGAAATTCTTCTTCACTAGGATGGAGTTTTTGAGGCTGAATGCTGGTAAGTTGCGCTTGAACGCCCTAGGCACGGCGACGTTGCGTCCTTCGAGGTAGTCGATCATGGCGCGGAGGTCAGGGTCGGCACGCTGCTAGGCGGCTAGGTCGCTCTCTGTCTTGACTCCGAAGAACGCGCTGTCTTTATCGGAGTCCTGTGGTGGTGGGTTGACGGGGGCGCGGGACAGGCAGTCGGCGTCGGAGTGTTTCCTGCCGGATTTGTAGAATATTGTAACGTCAAACTCTTGCAGGCGCAAGCTCCACCGCCCAAGATGGCCAGAGGGGTCCTTCAAATAGGCGAGCCAACACAGCGCATGATGGTGTGTCACAACCTTAAACGGTCTACCATAGACGTATGGGCGAAATTTTGAAATGGCCCATATGATAGCCAGGCACTCTTTCTCGGAGGCAGAGTAGTTTCTCTCTTCCTTCGACAGACCACGGCTTGCATAGGCAATTACCTTTTCGTAACCGCTTTGCTTTTGGACGAGGACGGCACCCAAACCGATATCACTGGCGTCCGTGTGCATTTTCGTTTCGGCGTTTTCGTCGAAATGAGCGAGCACGGGCGGGTTTTGCAGGCGTTGTTGCAGCTCGCAGAATGCCTTCTCTTGGTCGTTTTCCCAGCTGAAAGAGGTGCTTTCTTTCGTCAGGCGCGTGAGTGGCTCCGCAATGCGTGCGAAGTTTGCGACGAAGCGCCGGTAGTATGCGCACAGTCCGAGAAACCTTCGCACACCCTTCTTATCTTTCGGTCTTGGGAAGTTCGTAATGGGTGATGTTTTTGCCGGGTCAGGTAGGACTCCCGCGGCGTTCACGACGTGACCCAAGAACTTGAGTTCCTCGTACGCGAAACGGCACTCCTCAGGCTTCAGCGTTAACCCTGACGTACGAATGGCCTCGAGTACAGATTCCAACCTTGTGAGGTGTTCGTCGAAAGTCCGGGCGAATACGACAACGTCGTCGAGGTATACGAGGCAAGTGTGCCACTTCAGGCCTGCTAGCACAGTGTCCTTGACTCTCTGAAACGTTGCGGGCGCCGTGCACAGCCCAAACGGCATCACCTTGAACTCGTATAGACCGTCCGGGGTTATAAATGCAGTCTTCTCTCGGTCTCTCTCGTTCACTTCAATTTGCCAGTAGCCGGTCTTCAGATCCATGGATGAGAAGTACTTGGCGTGGCAGAGGTGGTCGAGGGCGTCGTCGATTCGTGGCAGCGGGTACACGTCCTTTTTGGTGATTTTGTTTAGTCTCCGGTAGTCGACGCAGAATCTTAAAGTGCCATCTTTTTTCTTCACGAGTACAACCAGCGCAGCCCACGGACTTTTCGATGGCTGTATTATGTCGTCGCTGAGCATGTCATCGACTTGAGTCTGGATGGCATCGCGCTCGTGTGAAGAAACGCGGTACGGTGACTGTCTGGTAGGTCGGGCTCCATCTTCGGTTATTATCCGGTGCTTCACCAAAGGTGTCTGATGTAACTTCGAGTTCGTGGAAAGACACTCGCTGTAGCGACAGAGCAACTCCAGTAATCTGTCCCGATTTTCTTGCGACAGCGCTGGGTTCACCTCGAAAGGATGTGGCAGCCTGGAAGCATCTGCGCATGCGCGTTCAAAGGTGGCGACCGCGATCACTTGACTCGCTTCTTGCATTTCTTCGAGGAACGCAATCGCAGCGCCCTTGTTTAGATGCTGGTACTCGTCGGTGAAATGGATGACCAAAACGTGGAATCTGCGTTGCTTAAACCGCGCAATGCCTCTTGCGACAGACACACCGCGGTCTAGAAGCAACTTTTCATCAGTCTCCACGATAGCGTCGACGTCGGGAGCAGCACCTTCACAATAGACGGCGATCATCAAGCCTGCGCGGGGTGGCAGGGTGACGTGATCGTCGGCGACCCTTACAGCAGCACGGTGTCCGAGGTTCGGCTGCGGCGTCGTGGAGTGATCGGAAGAAAACGTTATTGACCTGGTCTGCAGATCAATTATTGCGCCATTGTCCGTCAAAAAGTCCATTCCGAGAATTACGTCGCGGGAGCAGTAAGGCAAAATGACGAACTCTGAAGGGTACGTAGTGCCGTCCATGGTGACGCGCGATGTGCACATTCCACTTGGGGTCACGAGGTGGCCTCCTGCTGTGCATATGTGCGGACCGTCCCATCTGGTCGTAACTTTCTTTAGCTTGGACGCTCATGACCCGCTCATGACCGAGTAGTCGGCTCCCGTGTCGATGAGGGTGACTACGTCAAGGCCGTCGATGGACAACTGGACGTCGGATGCCGCTTTCCTCGAATTTCGGGTGCGTCGGGGCGTCGTATCGCGGCTTGCGCGTGTTGATGGTCGGGCACTATGCGTCGTCATCGTCGTCTTCTCAGCGGCAGGCTTCGTCATTTCGGGTACGCGTCACGCGGCGTAGCTGTCGTCGTTTTCGGGGGTCTCGTGAGGGTGTCGTCGGGATGAGGGCACGTCGTGAGTCATGGTATTGCGTCGTTGGAGGGTTTTCATTTTCTCGCCGTTGTGCAACTTCACCTCCAAAAGTTGCTGCTTTTAGTTCCCCCCTCGTGGGCTGGGGGACGTTCCACGGGCGAAGTCAGCATTGCTGCGACGGTTGGGGGATTGGTACGGGTAGGGCGACAGCGAACGGTTGAAACGGGATTGTCCACGGCTGGTGTTCGACAGGTATTCTTCGATCTCAAATGGGCGCTGGCCAGCTCGCGGGCGGGGTGCGTCGACGGAGAACCCACGCAAACCCAGCCTCTTGTACGGGCAGCGGCGGTGGACGTGGTCGGCCTCTCCGCAGTGGTAGCACAGCGGACGATTATCTGGCGTTCGCCACACCTCGGTCTTCCTGGGCACCTGGTTTCGGGTTACAGGGGGTCAGGCGGGCGACATTGGGCGGCGGTACGGCGGGGCCTCTTGATAACGGGTTGGGACGGGTCGGGGTCGACGAGCAGCAGCAGAGTAGGTCATCGCTTGTGGTTCGCAAGATGTTTCCGATGGCGTGGAATTACCCAGTGCTTGCTGAACCTCCTCGCGGACGACGTCAGTGAGGGAGGCGACTTGGGGCTGCGGCGTTGCTGGGAACAATTTCCTCAGTTCCTCACGAACGACGGCGCGGATGGTCTCCCGCAAGTCTTCCGTCGCCAATTCAGGGGCGTTTACCGGGTTCACCGAAAGAGTGTTGAGTGGTCTATCGTATTGCCGCGAACGCATATCCAAGGTCCTCTCGATCATCGAAGCCTCGGTGACGAACTCAGCGACAGTCTTAGGGGGGTTGTGGATGAGTCCAGCGAAGAGCTCTTGTTTAACTCCCCGCATCAGAAAGCGCACCTTCTTCTCTTCTGCCATTTCGGGGTCAGCTCTCCGGAACAGCATCTTCATCTCCTCAGCGAACAGTACAACACCTTCGTTAGGGTGTTGCATTCGCGTCTCCAACAAAAGGGCGGCTCCTTCTTTCCGCACAACCGTAGCGAATGTTTTGAGGAATTCACTTTTAAAGACAGTCCAGTCGGTTAGGGAGCCTTCATGGTTCTCAAACCACGTTCGAGCTGCATCCTCCAAATTGAAGAATACAAGACGAAACGTTTCTTCGTCATCCCACCTGTTAAAGATGCGGACGCGCTCCAGCTTCTCCAGCCACTCTTCCGGGTCTTCACCAGGAGATCCTCGGAATGATGGGGGCTCACGAGGTTGTTGCAGGACGACGGGAGGGTTGGTAGCGCTGGTCATGGTGCCTGCATTGATGATCGTGGTTTTTACGTCTTCTTTCTTTTTTTTATCCGGGAGCAGTCCAAACTCTGGCTGAAGGCCTTGCTGTCAGCGGCTGACACGAGTTGGGCGTGCTTGTCATGTTAGGCTTCCTTGTCGGCTTGGCAATGGCTTAGGGTTCATGTACCCAGAACCTCCACCAGATGTCACGCTGCAAAGGACGACACAGTTGTCTATAAGGAGAACAAGTTTATTGGAGCGAACCTGTGCTCCCCTAACAACTGAAAGAATACACAGGCGGCAAAGCAGCAGCCGGCAAAACGACGGGCACGCTAGTGAGCGTTGGCGATCGAATGACGCGCATCGGCTGTGCGGGAATTTATATCCCTCGGCGCGAGGGTTTCTCGAATAGTCGAATTGTATCGGGAACGCCATGATAGCGTTTGTTAGAAACGCTGTTCGTTCGAACAGCGTTTCTAACAAACAACGCTTGAAGCGTTGTTTCTATCGAACAACGCCTGAAGCGTTGTTCCATAGCGTTTGTTCGAAACGCTGTGGTAGCGTTTGTTCGAAACGCTGTGAAAACAGCGATAGCACAGGCCGTTGCAGCCAGGCCGAAAAAACAAAACACAAATAAACAAACCCAATGCATGGTTCGTGGCAATATGGTCTCCTACGAATCGGGCTGGATTCACCGGTGTTGATGGGATGAGTAAGAACAGATGTCTGTTCAAGAGGCTGGTCATTCAGGTCAAAAATATCTCAATGAGATGACAGCAGGTGAAAAACTGTTGCATTGTCTGCACGAAGATCATAGGCAATCATTTATAAATGCTGCCCGCATGTTACGAGGGTGAATTAATAGGCGTCAAAGGTGCGCTTGTACCGGCGAGAAATTCAGTGGCTAAGGAACAAATCTGATATTCGATCAAAAAGGCGAGGCGCGGCATGGTGATTCCTTGAGGAAGTACTAGCGTAGAAAAGCCAACGCTGCCAACAAGTACGAAAGCCCAATTCCCTTTTATCTAGATTACCATGCTTGGCAGGCAATGTTTCGCTTCAGAACACCGTTGGTGAGCGGCAACATGACATATTCGCCATCTGGTGTCAGAGTATCAGCTGCGCCAACTTGTGTGGCTAGGTGAGGAAACTCAGGCAAACATAAACGGGATAATGCAGAAATTATGGCGTCGACAGGGAAGGGCAGATCCAGGTGTATAACTTCTACAGAGCAGTCGATTTGGGCTACCTGCTTCGAAAATAGGTTTGTGTCTACAATGAGGGTAATCGGGCACTGTTCGAGTACAGTAGTTCCAGGAATGGTGTAGTGGCCACCGACGGAAACTGAGGCTGTACACATTCAAACAACAAGTGCAGTGTCACCATCGGTGAATCGTATTGTGCTCGTCGTTTCGGGTGTGAGAACTTTACTAAGTCTTCGGAGGAAAGCACTGCTCTTAACTGAAAGCTGCGACCCGTGCCGACATTACATCTGACATAAACACCACCTACGTCCAGGAGGTTTCCGCATGTAGGCAGAGTATGTAGAGGCTTTGAAGGCTGGGTTGTAGTTGCAGCTTCACCTCCGAGAGCTGCGCCGCCTAGCTTCCCGAAGTGACGCGGCCGGTTGAGGATGGGGGCGAAGACCGGTGCACGGGAGGCGAACATGTCCGACGATCTTGCGGACACGAGGAGCAGCTGGGCCTTGGTGGTACACTGTCGACACTGATGCTCTCAGTCGGTGTGTAGGGTGAGGAAGTATGACTGTCAGGCTGTGCCGGGCAGTCATACTTGCCGGGAGTGTGATGTTGCCGTGAGGAGAACGAGGAAGTTTGCTCGGACTAGCAGAAGACCACGTAACCTATCGCCGCTTGGGCAACAGATATATTTGCCGTGAGCACACCGGCTCGACACTAGTGTGTCTGCTTTCTTAGTGTAATAGTATGACATACCTTTAAAAGGAAAAAGTTATTTTGAGTTCTCTTTTTGGTTATTTTTTCTCTAATCACAGAGTCGCGCTTCATTCGTAATAATGTGGCGGGATTCGAGGCATGTGGCGATAGGTTTTCGACCACGTTTTGTTGAAGTTTCGGGATCGATATAAGCTGTACATGTAAGAACTGTCTCGCGCGCGTCAAGGTGGAATTTCAAACATTCCTAATTGCATTGAATTATTCTGATGAGCTTGTGCGTGTGACGTGAACTGTAGAGCTAGTTATAGAACATAGCAGTCCCCAACGATAAGCCGGAAATGGTCAATTCGACATGTGTATATGCCTACGTGCCTCACCACTGATCAGATTACTCGACGCGGATGACTGTTTTCACCACTACCAATGCAAAACGCGAATCGATTGAATTGGTCGTCACCTTTTCACTTCCTGGGTTCAAGTTCACTCAAACTAGACCTTCTGTGTTGTCCTATCTTGCTCCTGCTTCATTTACCTTCACAAACACGTGACAACGTAAATGGCATATAGTGGATAGATTTTTAGGCACTAAAAGTGTGTTTTAAGCGCGAAATACAGGCAAGTAAAACACGGTTTTAGTCCCTCAATATCATAACTATAGGCACAGTAAACCAAAAAACATTGAAATATCCCAAAACAACGACGTTGGTGACTTGTATCTGTAGCAAGAAGCAAAAAAAATGTGGGGTTTACTATGCCAAAGCCACCATATGATTATGAGAGACACCGTAGTATAGGGCTCCGGAAATTTCGACCACCTGGGGTTCTTTAACGTGCACCCAAATCTGAGCACACGGGCCTACAACATTTCCGTCTTCATCGGAAATGCAGCCGCCTAAGCCGGGATCCCGGGACCCGCGGGTCATCAGCCGAGTACCTTAGCCACTAGACCACCGTGGCGGGGCAGCCCTGATACCGGAGAGAACAGGAAGGAATGAGGCTCGCGATGGCTGAGAGGCAAGGGATTCAAGCTTGCTTTTTCGCATCATGCTTTGGTGGCTCTTAGCGAATCAACTTGAAAATTCACTGCGGTAGAACGCTTTTGATTGGGCTCGCAGGAACTTCTAGTGTCCAACTACAGTTTATTGAGGCACCTAGAGAGAGGGGCTTACAAAGTAAATTACAAACAAAACAAAAGCTGCACGAACATTTTTTTTACCCGAAGTCACTGACGCAGATGGGTTACGATGTCAAAGAAAACACGCCTTTCTTAACACAACACAATTTGTTCTCTTTATAAGGCAATTCATTCTGTTATGAAACTAACAAAAAACGAATAATTTGAAAATTTTTATTCCATACGACATTTTAAAATCTTAATTACCATTGCGCAAAGTGAACTGTTTAGGTACATTCATTTTCGAAAGAGAGTTTAACCATGAAATTCTTGACACAGGAGCTTTACCACAGTTTAATTCGACGCGATGATGCTAATTCCCATCCTAGTTATTTTTCACATTGTTACAGTTGTCATTCTTGAGTAATGACTTGGAACAAACCTTGAAGCCCTGTTCTGTATTTTTTCATGTTTATCACTTGAAGATATATGACAAGGAATCTCATACGGAACAAGCATATTCAGGTATAGAGTGAATGTATGCTAAATACGCCGTTGATTGTAAACGTGCCGGTGACTGTCTCAGGCTTTGCACTAGAAAGTATAACAATTTGGTGACCTTCGCCACCACTGAATCAACAAGAACATTCAATAGGTGGTCCTCCATGATTTTGCATTCGTTCTTCAGCTACCAGCGGCTGCCCAAAAACACCTGCTCTTCCTTTGCCACTGCAACACCCAGGTATTCAGGGCGGTTTTTCAGTTCCTTCAGAGCACTAGACAGCTGTCTGTAGACGGCGGTTACCGTGTCCTTGGCCATAGACGTCACGTTTATTTTTTATTCTATCTTTGATTCTCTTCTCCTTCCCCTGCAGATACTGAAGCGTTCGTCAACTCGGGGCTGTAGAAATAGCGTCTTTTGTACTCCTCATTTTCCCCCTCCAATTACTCCCAGTATGTCAGCTTTGTCTTCGTTGAACTTTATTGCGCTTAGAAATATCAATGTTGTCTTTGTTACATGAATAACGGTTTTACACTATGCTCCAACAAAAATCAAGGGCTTTAGGCGCTCAAGGGCTTTAGGGATTTAGGCGCTCATTTTGAAAATAGGCATTTTCACGCACTTATAGGCATTCAGGCAAGAACACCAAGAATAGGCGCCTATAGGAACTATGAATCACCATAAAAGCCCTTTTTAACCTCTGATTCATGTTCATATATCAAAATGGCACGATAGAAGCGCACGGAAAAATTAGGCATTCGCTTATCATCTGGTTTCTAGACTCATGACAATTTCCTATGAGCATAATCATCAGATACACGTTTGCACTAAGAAATGCCAGCTTATTCAGAATATTTTAGTTCATGTGTAAATTGTGCAAACTTCTAATGAGTCATGGGAAGCTCCATATTTCAATCACAACACTTGCATACCACTTACATTTGGTCGCATTCATCTGTACACTATTGTATTAGTCATCCTTTGATATAACAACAAAATTTATTATGGGATCAAGTAAGGCCACTCCTTCAGATGTTGCTTTGACTCTGCCGACGAAAGCTTCGATGAAAAAAACGTACCTTGACCCCTTTCAGCAGGTACCAATGGGAAACACAGAAATAGCCCTTCAAGCAGTGACCATGTGAGACTGTATTGCATAGCAAGCAACTTCATTGCAACGATTGTCTGAATCTGCCCAACCAAGACCACTCATTTGTACAATGCACCCGTCTACTGTTAGTCGAAAGTGTTACGCGGCGCAGGATAAAAAAACTTATGAGCTGTTCCATATTTATCGCTAGGCCCTTTTTCATTGAACTATTGTTTGAGCAAAGAAGCACGTGTGAAAAGACAAACCACAGAATGACGGAAAGATAAAGTGAACAAAAAAAATGGACCTGCGTCATCCGGCCCACCTGCGTAAGCAAAGCACTCACTCAAATTTAGGTTTTTGTAGTTACAAGATTACTCCTACTCTCCCGCTTCTTCTGACAGTCATGTATAGGAGCTGTCTGTCGAGATTTCGCTTTCGATAAGCCGCTCACTTACGCACGACAAAGCTTCTGGAGAGTGTCAGATGCTGTGCATCTCACTTTTGGCTCTTGAATTCATTTATTCACTGGAACAATGGTGTGCGCAGGTTCACTTTTCTAGAATATGTAAGGCTAAACGAGATCTGAAGCGGCAGTACATGAAGTGGTGACGGTGATACACTATGTGCGGATCGATTCAGAGAATGGTGACGAACACGTACTGCTAATCTGGTGAATAGACTAAGATCAGCTACATACCAATTTTTCCAAGAAAGCTGTAAGCTAGTGAAAGAACAACTTCAGAGAGGCTACAATGAAAACCTTTCCTCTAAACGATTTTTGTGACTATTTCACAAGAGGTTTGAAAATCTGTGAAATTACTTGGGGAAACAGCTACAGAAGTTCCTAAAAGGCTTTCGCCATAAAGGACTGCACAAATATAGTTACACCGGGTATGCCGAAGATAAAACAGTTATTTTTGTTCTTTTTGCTATTCTTGAGTGCATTTTTAAATAAAGTGCATGTTTAGGTGAACCTATGTATACTGATAAATGTCAAAAATAACAATTCTTGCTTGCCAGGTTTTGATATATTAGGAGACAACTTAGCATCACGCACATAGCGGCTCGTCTTTCCGTTACCACGTTTTGAATAACAGCATTTTGAAGTACATGCCACATTCTTCAAATATACGTGTCAGACATTATAAACGACAGTCCTACGAACAGTCTTATCGCGTTAAAAAATAAAGGATGTGGAAGACAACTGAAAAGAAACACTCTCATAATTGTTAGCACGTTGGAACCATAAGGGTACTCTTCACTGTTCCGAAAAATAACAAAAGTGCATCCTGGGAGTCCTCACAGGGCCAGTAAACAGGCTCAAAATGTTTTGTTACAACTCCCTTACAAGCTCGGCCATTCGTAGATTTGACCACAGCGACCCCGTTTACTAAATATTACAGCGCTGCACGCTGCGCAGAGCCTCTATTTCGAAAAACAATTCCCACGCATCTTTTCTGTGCCTTACCGACCCCCTTGAACGCGCAGTGCTGTCAACTCGGCGATCGGCAATGTGACGTAGCACGCAGCTCTTTGAAGCAGCTCGCCGATTGGTCTAAATCAGGAGTGAAAAAACAGTATTGAAGTCAACATCAGTTCCTGTTCCCACCCACAACTACGAAACTGCCCCTTGTTTCTTGGCACTGAGGTGAAAGAACCAGCCTCACAGTTGTCTCGTTCGCGTGTACACTCCTCGCTCAGCTACAGCGCCTGTGCCCACCTATGAACGTACTTCGCTCTTGACATGAGTTACACGCGTAAAAAGCGTTGCTCTGTCATCCGCCGCAAATCGAGTGGCTGGGCAGCGGAAAAACATCGGCACCGGGTGCCTCACGATGGGGCCCTGCGCGGTGGATGGCTGAAGCGAATCGGCCATCCAGCGACGTACGTCGGGGACCTGATCGTTTGTGGTCGGCACTTCACAACTGACGCTTACACGATGGACCCGCGGCTAGTGGCGTCGGTGAAATGAAAGTAAGTTGTGACTGATCAAGTTCGCCGATGATATCAATCGCTGAAGTGGTGCCCCGTTGTCGAAGTGGGCGGAGTCTCGACGATTGGCTACGCCTTCCTCTTCGTGAAAGGAAGAAGGAGGGCGAGGCCGCGCGAAAATTTGAATACCAGCTTAGACCAATGTTGTAACCTCTGTAACTTCCTTAATATACCACGTATTCGCACAATTCTTGTGGCAGCATGTTCGCAAAAAAAAAACTGCACATATCTGTCTCTTAGAGACCGCCAGGTGCCGCCGAGGAGTGCACACGCGTTCACATTGGCTCCGTGAATCTAGCAGTGGTTAAAATCATGTGACTACCAGTGAAACCACGGGAAATGTGCAGGAAGATGTCAGGTATACGCTGACGCCGTCTTTTTGGACAAGCGATCCCGGTTTTTTCTGAGAAGTGATTACCTTCGGCAGAGCATGCCAACCCGCCACGCTAAGCTTCGCGGCGAAGCGGAACGCGGAGTCCTGGCAGCCAGCTCTCTGCCCACGCGTCGCGCCGCACCTGCCCTAACCCCAACGGACAATGACCCGGAACTAGCCCAGGCACTTATGGACATAGATGACCAAGACATCGAAACCCAAGTGAGCTCTGCGGTGGACGCCAACGAAGATTTCCTTTCACCTGACGAGGTGCCACAAGGGGAATATACTAGCGACGCCAAGAACAACGAAAAATACTCTGCGGAAGAAAGCGACGACGAAGCCAAGAATGGTCAGTGGCAGGTAGCAATGTCATTGTGACAGCGAAAACGCATCAGAAAACAAGAACGCGCAGCGAGTGATGACAGCGTTGCTCGAGGTGTAACTGAGAGCAACACCTTCGGCGTTAGAACACTCGCAGAAGAGTGACGCGGAAGAGCATCTGAAAGGAGCCGAAGACGAAAGTGCGCGGCGCCGCTGCCCAAAAACGATATGAAGATTGTCATGCGGCCCAGACCAGGGTTAGTTGTGAAAGAACTGAAAGCATACCAGGTTGCGCGAGCGATAGAACATGCGAGCAGTGACCCGGGGGCCTGTAACAGCCACAAATTTCTGCTTCGCTCTCGCAACCGATCAAACATAATTATTGCAAGCACTCCGTACGAAGATGTAGCAGAAAAGATCTTGAAAATAAAGACACTGGAGCTCAATGGCACCAACTATCCCGTAAACACCGATATATCCACTCCTGCTGGATACTTGAAAGGAGTAGTACACGGATTAGAACGCGAAACGCCAGAAGCTGAACTCTTGAGCCATCTCCGAGTGCGCACTCAAGGAGTGACAATTGTTCAAGCCCGCATGCTTGGACAGTAACAAACTGCAGTGATCACGTTCGATGAACCAGTACTGCCGCGCTTCGTGTATTATTACGGTGGTGAAATGCCGTGCGTGCCTTATCAACCCACATGGCAGTACTGTAAACTCTGCAAGAGCCAGGGACACAGGACAGATGTTTGTCCCACAGCAATGACAAAGGCTTGCAGCAACTGTCGCCTAAGAGACCGACCTGAGGACCACACTTGCGATCCGGAATGTGCCCTGTGCGGCGAATGCCATCCCACGGCGGCATCGGAGTGCACCAAAAAACTCAAACGCGTCCCTCAAAAGGGCCGGTCGCTGCTGTCACACCTACACGGCATACTGAAGAGACGCTGGTTCAGCAAGGACCGCGAGGACTCTGCACCGCCAGGTGGGGCCCGTTCTAGTTCCCGATCCAGGTCTCGATCTACATCCCGATCCAGGTCCGGCTCTCGAGACTGCTCCAACTCCAGGAATGGTGGCCAAAGGCATGGAATGGTGGCCAGCAGCACAAGGGCAAGAAGGCGCAGAAAAAGGAAGCAAGGAACCAGGTGAGCTGGGCAGCAAAATCCTCTCTACACTCACACCAAACACCACAACTCACGCGCTTAGAACGTGAGTTAGAGACAATGCGGGTGAGAATAGGTGACCTAGAACGCCAAAATAGAGAACTAAAAAAGCAACAACCGCAGCACCCGCAACAAAACTCTATACCCACCCAGATTGGCCACAAATTGCAAACGCAACCGAATGCAGGAGGCGCCTCAATGATTACGTCGTCGATGCTGAAAGAAACATCAAAGGAAGTTATACCGACAGTTGTAGAGCAAGTAATGACAAATGTAAATAAAAAGCTCGAGATTCTGGACAAGAAAGCCAGGCGCAACACGTCGAATTCACGAAAGCCTTTTGAAAGCACGCCACAGGCATCAACATCAGGGAAAAAGCTGAGAAAATTTACAACAGGCCCGGATTGTCGGTCATGAACCAGGAGACGCATAATGGCTAATCATCAAACGCATCGGTCAGAAAAGTGCGAAATATGGCAGTAGAACTGCCGTGGTTTTCGGCAGAAAAGAGGGCAACTCTTGCAGCTGGTGGCGTCGCAACAAACGCCACCTGCTGTCATAGCAGTCCAGGAAGCCGGAACACAACCAAAATTACGGGGCTACGAAACCTATAGTACCGGAGACGCAGAATGGAAAGTTGCTACATTAGTCGATAACTCAATTACGGCAATACATCATCAGCCCATTGAAGATGCGGATATCCCGCATATCATAACAGAAATAACCTACAAAGGGAGCCATGGAAAGAGCGCCTTCATACCTAATATCTATAGTCCCCCAAGTCAAAAGAGAGCAACGTTCGACAAGCTCCTTCAAGAGACAGCAAAACTGGCAAAAGGGAATCCATTAATCATTGTTGGGGACTTTAATGTCAGGCATGCAAGCTGGGGATATAAGATGCAAGACACCAAAGGCAAGATTATCGCAAGATAAATAGAGAAACAGGAAATGACTCTGTTAACTTACCCAGCAATACCAACGAGGATAGGCAACAGCGTATCCATGGACACAAGTCCGGACTTGATGATAGTACAAAACTGCCACAGCGTTGACTGGTACAACACCCTTGAAAACCTGGGCAGTGATCATTACGTACTAAGCACCACAATCCGCACCGGCCGAATCCACAAACACATCGGCACAGCCAAAATTACAGACTGGCATGCATATAGAAAAGCGCTAAAAGCGCACGTGACCACCATACACGACTTGAACGAGTGGTGCAAAGTAATTCGAAATGAAAAACAAATGCACACCAAAACCGTCGCCAGAACTGATGATACCCCTGAAGTAGACGCACACCTTGTCCACCTGTGGGAAGCAAGAAGAAACCTCACTAGAAGATGGAAAAGGCAAAAGCGATATAAGAAACTCAAAGCGAAAATTGAAGAAATAACGCAGCAAGCCGAACAGTACGCTAATCAACTCGCGACAGCCAACTGGGAACAATTTTGCGATTCACTAAATGGAACTCCAGGAACAGCAATGACATGAAATATCCTAAAAGCCATGATTGACCCTCTGAAAACTAAACGCGAAGGACAAAATTCTCTAGAAAGATTATTGCACACATATCCAGGCACACGAGATGACCTCCTTCAAAACATTCATATTAAGTGTTTCGGCGCCCGAGCCATCACAGCCCCTTACCAGGCTAAATACACTGGGCTCGCAAACTCAGAACTGGATGCACCTTTCACGGATGCCAAGGTCAGAGCGACAATCGTCAGCATGAAACCCAACACAGCGCCTGGGGCGGATCAAATTACCAATGCCATGATTCGCAACATGAATAACGAAGCCATAACAGCGCTTCTAAACTTCATTAACAAACACTAGGTGAATGGCACTATACCTCAGCAACGGAAGCATGCTGTAATATTTATGATACCCAAACCAGGAAAGAAATTGGCAATACAAAACTTCAGGCCACTCTCTATTACGTAGTGCTTAGGCAAAGTGTTTGAGAGATTAATAAATACTAGACTTCAACGGCACCTTGAACAAAATAACTTGTTGCCAAACACCATGTTTGGTTTCCGCTCGAACCTTTCGACACAAGACATCCTTCTGCTTTTAAAAGAGGAAGTACTAACAAATGTTCCAAAAGCAGGAGAAAACATTGTCTTGGCCATCGACATAAAAGGTGCTTTCGACAACGTAAGACATAAGGCCATATTAGATGGACTAGCAGCGACAAAATGCGGTTAAAGGACGTACAATTATGTACAAAACTTCCTTACTAAAAGAACCGCTGTTAGCAGATTAGGAGAAGACGAATCCAATGTCTTCCACCCACCGAGCAAAGGCACACCACAAGGCGCTGTGATCTCGCCTACGCTTTTCAACATAGCCATGATTGGTCTTGCCAAAAAACTGGAAGGTATTTCCGACATCCGACACTCCTTCTATGCGGATGACATCACTATATGGACAACCAAGGGTAGCTTGGTAGAAAAAGAAGAGAGGCTTCAACTGGCAGCTAAAACCATCAAACATTACACTAAAGAAAGGGGACTTCAGTGCTCAGCAGGCAAATCGGAACTCATTCGGTTCTCCAAGAGTAAAAAAAGGACAGACCTGAGCTTCCGCCTTGAAGTCAAGCTATACGGCAATATTATTCTAAAGAAAACAACCGTTCGAATCTTAGGGGTGTGGTTACAGTCCAATCAGTGATGTCTCCACACACTGAATCTGCTTAAACGAACAGCTCAACAAATTATTCGTATGACAGTTCGAATAACGAACAATTGTGCTGGACTGAAAAAACAAAACGTGCTTCGTTTGGTAAAGAGTTTAGTCATCAGCAGACTAACATACTCGCTACCCTACCACAACATGAATAGAGAGGAGGAAGAAAAAGCAGACAAAATAATAAGGATGGCGTACAAAGCGGCTCTGCGACTACCACAAAGCACTTCAACTGCGAAGCTATTAGCGCTCGGACTTCACAAAACATTTGATGAGTTGGCTGAGACACAAGTAACCACCCAGATTAACCGCCTGCTACAGACGCCAACCGGCAGAAAACTTCTTCAGTGGATCGGCCTCGGTGAACAAGTGCAGGCACATGAAAGAGCTAAGGAATTGTGGTGCTCAGTCAGAGCCTGGTACAAAATATGCCCCCTACCGAAGAACATGGACCCAGTTTTACATGCTGGAAGACGTAAAGCAAGAGCCGCTTACATAGATAAGAAGACCAAATATTTGAATACGGCGAGATTTACTGACGCTGCACCATATCAGGCAAATGCAAAGAACATGGTGGCCGTGGTCACAGACCGAAAAGGAAACGTCACAAGTTGTGCCTCCATAGCCCAAGCCTCTATCACAGAAGCGGAGGAGATAGCGATCGCGCTGGCAATCAAGGAGGGCAGGGAGCGAAAAGCCCCTATGACAATAATTACAGATTCGAAGGCTGCATGTAGAAATTACGAAAAAGGTAGAATATGTATGAAGGCCTTCCAAATTCTAACCAAAGCTCATAAGGACTTCCCAATTGAATACACTCAAACCATTATCTGGGCGCAAGGGCACGAGGGCGTCACCGGGAACCAGTTTGCGGATGAGGCGGCTCGAGGCTTCACAAATTACCGAGCTTCCTTGCACACTGCAATAGAGGATCCAACGCCCCTAGACCCTAAATTTCGTACAATTCTTCAGTAATAAAGGGAAACTGGAAAAGTGTATCCAGCACCGCATAAGAAACTCACAGCAATGGAATTGGTGGCAGTTCGCAGAATCCAAACAAACACATATACGAAATTACACAGGCTGCATGTATTCTACCCCACAGCATACAAAGATATATGTCCGTGGTGTGGGGCCACACCAACTCTGTTTCACATCACGTGGGATTGTACGCATTACAATGAAGAACACCACAACATGAACAACACAGAGGAACAATGGGAGGCTGCTGTCCTGCTCGGCCCTTGTTGATCAGCGCTGGCTGGTCCTACGGGTAGAGATGATGGCTAGGGCCAGTGGAGCCCTGGAATAGGGGCTCGATCATTTGGAATGCTCCATGTTATGCGCAAATAAAGTTTTCTCTCTCTCTCTCTCTATCTGTCTCTTAAAAAATTTTCAGACCTCAGGGCTGTTTAGTGTCCCTTTAAGAGCGGTGGACTGAGTCACTGTCTCTCATGTCATCCAATGAAGCCTTCTTACGTTGGTGGCAACGTTGACCTCTACCCACCTGCATATATTTTAAGGTTAAAGTTTTTACTAGTTCCTTCTCGCAGCATCCGACCGTCTATCTGTCCGTGCCCTGGAATGGTCCCAGCTGTTTCCTCCCCACTCACACTCTCTCCTTAATCACGTGATGTCACAGTGGTGTGAGCGGCAACGCCTTTTGCCAGACGTATAGTTGCAGAAGTTGACTTTCTCGAACTTCTCCCAAGCAGCTCAGCGAGGATTCCACGGCAAACAGTTGGAAACAGCTTTCCCAGAATGTTAATTTCCCGGTTGTTACTCGCCAGAGGAAGAATGACCGACTACGCATGTGGTGAGTCACTGGACACCAAGGACATGAAGCGTAGTTGTAGCGACAACAGCGAGTGGCCGCATCACCGAGCAATTAGGCCAGTGAAGCAGATGGAAAACAATTAAAAGACTCTGTAAATTACAAAGTGTTTTTGTGAAGCGGATGTAAAACAGTGAAAAGACTCTGTGTAAATACAAAGTGTCTTTGGCGAAAGCCAGAGGCCAATCCGCTAGGAGTGTCACGCACAAAACTACCACAAAAAACACGTTGCATATTCAATCAAGTGCGCACCAACTTTCACCAAACACAATTTAAGATTTATAGTGTCCTTGAATTCTTTTCTTCATTTTGCCCGTTCCCCAGTGCAGGGTAGAATACTGGGCTCATCCCATAATTGTTCTTCTTTTGTCGTTATTGTGCTTCCCTCTTGAATTTGCTGCAATGCACCCGTTACGCGTAACAGTCACGTCACTCGCCCTATGGGTGTATGTTAACCGCTTACAGCATTGTCACTTATATTGGTTCGTTAAGGCAATTTCTATAAATTTTTCAGTTAATCTTCTCTCTTCCTCTTCTGTTTCTTTTTTACTACTTTTTCCTCTGGTACTGTTCAGCGTAACGTACAGGGCGTAGTCTACTTATTCGTTCTACCAACCTTATTTTCCTTCTCTCTATATCAGTTCATTAACTTAGAGAACAGTGTTTCTGCTCACAATATTGTAAAACTTTCTGCTCGCAATGTAGAAAATAGGTTTCTCTTAAAAAACGTGTCTACGACATTGTTGTTTTTAAAAGCACAATTAGGCCGATCATGATGCTATGAAGAGCAATTGGTGAGTGTGAGCAGCCAATGCGCATGCAGTTCTAACCTGTAACAAGAAACCTGAATGCGACTCATGCTACCTTACTAGGACATTTTTACTGCTAATCTCTAACTTCTAAAAAAGAAGGACGTCTTGATAAGAAGCTCGTGTTCAGCACATAGTTAACTTGCAGAGGGCAACATGGCCAGAAAAAAACCACTGTCACCAGGCGAAACAGTACAAAAGTAACCAAACCTCTACGTGCCCCTGCATTGCAAACGTGAAGGTGGCTTTTCCGCATAGGAGCTGCGTAAGTGTTATTTCTTTCTTATAGAGGGGTGAGGCCGCAAGAGGTGAAACCTGCAGTGTATATCCATCTATGGCACACAAGGAGCTCCAGCATTGCCTGGGATATCAATAGCTCGCGGGCCACGTTCCAGGGGCTATTCATCAATAACGCTTGGCGATGCGGGTACGCCACCAGCGGAAGAAACGAAGAAACAAGCAGTGTATTACAAAAAAAAGAAGAAAACTTGGCGAAATGAAGACACATAATGTTATCGAAGGAAGTGGCGTACGAAAAAAGTAAAAAGTAAAAAATGGCACCCTTAATTCGCTCGCTATAGAGACAAAGCCACAGCTGCTGCGCCGTGATCACCTCACGCTTCGACCAGAAACAATCATATTGGTGGTATTGCTGGAAATTATTGCGTCGGTGATGTTTAGAAGTTGAGCCTGGTGTCAAGTCTGGAAAGAACGTACGGAACATAGAGATATGAAGAGAAAAGTGCCGAGCAAAAGAAACTGGCACCCACGTGCCTGCACAACTTACTGGTGAAGACCAGGCGGAGAGAAAAGAAATAGAGAAGAAAGTAGTGTACGGAGAATCGTAGGGGACCGGTTGTTCCCTCCAATATGTGCCGGCGGCATCTCCTTACTGTACGGTGCCTTTCTTTTCTTTCGACTTCAGTGAAGGTATGACTACTACCACCTGACTACCTAGCGACGTGGCCTTCCACTAGTGTTTTGCTATGGTCATTCTCTGTGCTGTCCTAAAGTTCCTGCTTCTGCTTTCTTGTTAGTCTAATCTGTATAATGAAATAGCTGCGAATTTTTTCCCAGAAGCCTCTCAGGGTGATGTGATAAAGCCCTCTGCGTTGTGGTGAATAGTCCCGACTTTTCGATGCTGAGACAGTGACGCCAGCCTCTTACTTCCATGCTACAGTACAGAAAAGAAGCGTAGTACAGCGATAGCGTCAAAGAGCTCGTTTCGCAAAAAATGCGGCATCCGCGTCGGTGATTGTGAGAAAAAAATTATCATCTTCGCGTGATCCAAAATCTAGAAAGATGCAAATATAATAAGTGATGCATTTTTTTGTTTCAGTGGAGATCGAACCCACGTCGTTTGCATGGCAAGCGGGTGTTCCACCACAAAGCCACGCCTCGGCTTGTGAATGCAGTGAGAACAACGTTTCCTGCTTGAAAATCAAGCGTGAGTAACTTTCATGATTTAGAAACATTGATTGATTGAATGATATGGGGGATTTAACGTTCCAAAACCACCATATGATTATGAGAGACGGCATAGGGGAGGGCTCCGGAAATTTCGACCACCTGAAGTTCTTTAACGGGCACCCAAATCTTAGCACATGGGCCTACAACATTTCCACCTCCATCTGGAAATACAGCCACCGCAATGATTTAGAAACCTACACGTCCTGTGTACAATAATCAGAATACAGCGTACGATTGTGCCGTAATATTCCGTGGTACAAGGGTACGTTGCCATCGGGCGTCAGGGCCTGAGATTAACATACTGACTTCATAGTTGAAAGCCAGTCGCCCACTACAGAAGGCACTCAATCTGGCGCACCCGTAAGGCTACGCAGTGGGTGGATAGCAAAGTCAAAAAATTTCTTACACTAAGTGTTTAAGTATGCACTAGGAACAGAATATCTCTATCGCGTTCAATTTTTAACAACAAAATTTAAAGGTCCCCCATTTTTTTGTTTGTCTTCTGAAACCACGTGAGTTGCCCTGTGGCACAGGTTGAGAATTTGTAATAGGAATGGTGCTATGCACCTAAACATATTTTAAAATGTGGTCACTTCTTTATTTGTACACTTCACAATATGGGATATAATGGTGGTGATCACCATAGTGCATAGTTCACGGGGCATGACCAAATGAAACTGGTGTCATTGGCGTCCACAGCTCACTAATTGCAGCAGTCATCGTGTAATTTCTGCTCGAAGAAGGACATCGACTCCTGTAACACGATGTATTCTTTCCTATACTTCATCCTCCATATTTTTCTAAATCCCATAGCCATTGCTTCCAAATGAGCCAATGGTTCATACTGAGGCTTATTTTACGGTAATTTCAGGATTCATTATTATTACTTCATGGCAAAAGCTGTTATGATATCACAAATACAGCCGATATCGGTAGCTTTGTTGTCCTGGGCCACTGACACCGATGTATGTAACCGCTATAATGTCTAATGAAACAAAACTTTTCTTGAACAAAAAGCCTCTATGTGGCATTCCCGTATTCATACACTATAGAAGCTCCTCGACAAAAAAAGCCCTAAGAGGCGTCATATTGAGCAAGAATCCAGTTAAGAAATGTATCCTTGTGGTCTAGAAGGATAAAATACCAACCTGAGGTCTAACTGAACAACCTGCGTAAATAGTGGATGGTTTAAAACTTCTGACCTATTAAAAAACGTGCAAGCCACAATTTCTCAACGTAATCAGACACAGCATCAAGAAATGAACGCATTGCCCCACAGATGTTTTGAGGAAACAGTATTTTATCACAAAATGAATCGTAACAGTATAACATGCGCTTTCCTACTACGAAAAGATTACCACCTAGGCCGTAGAAAGGTCAATGCAACCCTACTTGTAGTAGTTGCCTGAAGAGAGTTTACAATGAGATCTTCATTGGCCTGTTCCCGAGCTTTCATTGTGACTGCTCTGGTATTCCGAACTGGTTGCTATAACGTAGAAACAGTAGACGCTTTGCAAAGTATTTGTCTGTCGCCGCCGGTGCCCGTAACAACTATCGCGCCAAAACTGAAAAACAAGGATGACATAAAATAAGCTCTCCTTGACTGAAAAGAGTTAGAACCTCGGCGCTCCCAATGGTAGCCCGGCATTCTACCATAGATACATTCTGGTGCTCGGAATGACGTCACTAAAATGCCCTCTACAGCATCTTAATGTCCTCAGCGAACGGCGTTCACATAGCTTAAAGGCGTTCGTGAAGAGTGAAGTAACAAACAGGCGTTGCACAATCGGAATTGTGTAAGCGGGTGCCACCCAGTTCGAATTGTGTGGTGAGTGTGTCGTTGAATGCTGCCAATTCGTTATATAGGGCTCAACAATATTTATTCATTGTCATGTAATACTATACTCATAATGCCTCGCAAAGTGCACGTGAAGTTTGCATACGTTCAGGAGGAACCTGGCTGCTCTAAAGAAGGGCGAGTAATGGCATAATGCTTGTTTCCCTACTCGACAGTTGTGTCTTATGGTGTAATGGGTGCTTTGCAGATATACCCGCATTAGTAGACCCAAGAGAGTTTACAATAATATTGCAATGGGTTCTCGGAAATCCCTCTCTTCTAGGTTTTGCTCGAATGACTCTGATATGTTTGCGCGTATGCGTGGCATTTATTTTTTCTTTAATTTTAGTGGCACCGCTTGCTAAACCAACGTATATTCAGTACCATGCAATCAGAGACTACTGAAGTATCATATTTCACTCTGGATAAATAAATAAACAAACAAATAGCAACCCACTACATCTCTACTGCACAGGTTTAAGAGGGAGGCTAAAGAACTCTGTTTCTTTTCTTTTGATGCATTCTCCTTCCCATCCAAACATGTTCTATCTCTAGCGTGGTTTGTGCTGCCGCCAAAACCGGAGTGAGTGCATACTTACTGAACCGCACCCGGTGTTGCACTGCCTCCGTGGCTCCCCGACTTTTTACAAAAAGGACGATGTTATGCAACGACGCGATCGTGTGACGCCTCCCATACATGAACCACAAACGTTTTTTGTCTGTGACGCCGCGATGGCACCTAATGGTGATCACGGTGTCCCAGAGTCGCACGGTAGCATCGTGGTACTATAATTATCTTTTTTGAATCACTGGCAAACGTCGTCGACGCCTCCTTATATTTTTTTAGTCGTTTTGGTATGGCCCTTACTATAGTTTTATTATTCTGCTGCGTTGTATGCAGGTGTTCCTCCTGATTATATGTAGGGTTTACCGTCTCAAAGCCTCCACATAATTATGAGAGACGCCGTAGTGGAGGGCCCTAAATATTTCGACTACCCGGGGTTTTTAACGTGAACCCAAATCTGAGCACACGGGCCTGCAACTTTTCGCCTTCATCGAAAATGCAACAGCCGCAGCCAGGATTCGATCCCGCGACCTGTGCGTGAGCAGCCAATGTGGAAGTTTTTTATCAAGCAGTTTGTTGTTATCATGCCTATGAAAATGTCACAAAGGTAGAAACAGCATAGATAGAAGAAATGCTAATGTTTGGGCTGAAATGTTTGTGTGGAATTCCTGTTCGAAAAATATTGTTTATTGTATTTCAGCTTTGAAGACCTTCTTTCAGGACCTTGTTGACAATTTTTCAATAAAGCTATCTGCTATGAATAGCAATAAAAAGAAAAAGTAAATACAAAGGATGCAACAGAGGTTAATGTCACAGAACTTTTCAAGCAGCCTCTCTTCGCAGAAGTTATTGATGCTCGCCTGAGGATACTAATTATCAACATGTGTTACAAGAAAAACAAACCGTGATTGCAAAAGAGGGCACAAATCTTCAAACAAAAAAGAAGAGCGACTGTGTCAAAATACCCTGTAAAAACTGTTGGTTTCCTAGAAAACAAGGCTGAGATTTCAACCTTTATGACCTTGTGCATAAATGCCTCACGCAAAATTACTCGCAGCGCGAATGTCGAAAAGACTGTATATCCTCTTCACTGATACTCCTGTAGCGCTTCTGTGTTCTGGCAGTTTAGGCCATACGCAAACATACTCTCTTCTTTTTCTTGTACCTGATATGGACATTTTTTGAACCATGAAGAGAAAAATCGTTTCAACGCCAGAGGCTCCGAACGCTTTGAAAATTCTCTCTCTTTTTTTGCTCACGTTTCAAGATTTGCAAGATGCAGAATCCCTTCTGATGCGAAACTTGAATTAAGCGCCTTGCTCCTGGCGCATGTTACATGCTCGCGACAAAGAATAAAAGACAAACGAACACACATTAGAGCAAAAATGGGAATTTCGATGTCAAATATGACACTGGGATGGATACCCATGAGCACGATTCGCATTTTATTTGACGAAAGTCTCTACGTGTTGTTTCCCTATATTTTCACTTCTTATTCAGAAGACTCTCATATGGTTTTGGGACGCAGGTCGGCAGTTTAATTGCAGTGCATTGGGAGACACAAAATGCATAGCATTCTTTTCCTGGCGAAAGTTTTTGAGCCGTAACCAAGAATGCTACAATCATCATTCCAACTTGGGCCGTGAAGCTCGCTTTGTAACTTAGCATAATGAAAGAGCAATATTTCAGATGTATGGCAAATCAAAGTTATAGCTAAAGACATTTTGAAAAGTCGTTGAGCGTTAGCATGACACAACATTTTAGGAAAGCTGAATGGGGATCTTCCCGGATTATATCACATTTATATTAATCTCTTCTCATGTGTGCAATGATATATCTATACGTCCGGAATGTTCTCATTGGACGTTTCATTCCTTCATTCATTCATTCTTTTTTCTTTGCTTTTCTGTCTCTTAATACTTTTTCTTCTTCTTGCCCGGAATGTAGGTAAAGATAAATTTTGAAAAAAGTTCCCCGTTCCTGCCCCCGTGTATGAACGGAAAGAGTGCGCCGGTGGAATCATTACACTTGCGAAAATTGAAGTTCTCAGATAAACTAAATGAGTGCGGTAATGCATCGACAATCAGTGGCACGTGTGAGTAAACAGCGGGTGCGCTTCATACGCGCCTTGCACTTAGGAGACATATGTGACCACATGTATCAGTCAGCGATTTGTAAAAAAGTAAGGTTTAGGCGATTCCCAACACATGATCCTACTTTCGTTCTTCTCTTCTGCTTGGCAGCTCGATACGTTTGCCTACAGCTGTGTACACGTTTGAAAATTGCCATTGCTGAAGCTGAAGGTATGGTGAGCCGTGTCAATTTAAGAATAATATCTGTAGTTTCGCGTGCCAGAATTTTGATATTATTATGAAACACGCCGAAGTATAAGGTTCCAGACATTTTGAAATCTCTTGTTTTTTAACGCTATCTGCCATCGCTCAGTACACGGGCCTATGCTACTTTGCTTCGTCATTATGTGGCCGCTGCCACCGGAATCAAACCAGTGACCTTGCGTTCCGCAACCGAGCAACACAACTACTATTTTAGCGCAGCGGAGAATTGGTGTCAGTTTCAAGGAGATTGTTGAAAAAAAAAAGGCATTGAAAACAAAGTGACCACCAGCAGAAGGACGACTAAGCTGCACTGAAGTGAAAAAAACTACCTAACAATAATTGTATTCTTCTAAACTTCAAGTCTTAGGTATTCGTTCATGAGTTGTGTTTTGTGCTGGTTTTGATTATTTTCAGCCACAACTTTCAGGGCCGTCGACCTTGCTTTCTGATAATAAGATCAAGATATTCATTACATTCACCACTGTAGCATGCTACAACATGTAGGCAGGCTTGCCTTGCTTCTCCACTTTTATATTTGTAGTTCGTTCTTCTTTATTCTAGTGTAGGGCAGCTATATATGTGTCGCAGTTTTAGTTATATTCGCAACACACGCATACTATATATATATAAATCACTGACGTGTTGTCTGCTAGCTTAGGTCACACCTGTGCGCACGTTTTCTATATCAATAAATATTCTCATATTCTGGGCGAAGGTTCAAACAAGCCTCACTAAGCCCAACTGTTAAAAAGGGAAAGAGTATAAAATGGTAGATAGGTTAACTACTTAACTAAATTTTGTGCAGTTTGCTACCATACACGCCAAACTGTTAAGTTCTCATCAGCCACAAGGGCCTAAAACTACTTGCCTGAATTATCTTCAAATAAATACACAAAGGAGAACGCATGAGTAGCAGAGCTTTAACATATAATTGACTGTCGAAGAGACAAGAGTACACAAAAGTGTGCCATCACGGAGTATTTAGGGAACGCCGAGTGAAAAGCTAGAACCATCTTGGTGGTGGCTGCCGTATGTCTGTATGCATTGTGGAAACGCTTCCCAGGTTGACAGCTCTTCTATTATGCTGAGTATGGCTGCATGATGTTTGACTTAGTACAATTTTTATAAAGCTTTGTTGACAGAAGAAGCAGTCCCACTCCTATTGCCATAATTTTATTGTATTTAACCTGCATTTCACCGCAGAGAGCAGTTGCTCGTTCAGCCATCTTTGGTGTGGCCTAGGTTGAGCTAACCAGACAAATGCACGAATAAAAATCAAGTTCGTAGAGGCGTCGCACCCATGGTAGCAGCGAAGATTACTCCATCAACTTATGCGCAATTAGCATTCATGAAGATGAGCGCTTTTCTACAGGACACCATACTGCGCGCAAAATATTCTTCAAATGTCGCTGCTGTTTGATTTGCCTCGTTCACAGAATAACCACGAATATTATTCATTGGAAAAAAATGAGACTATCTGCAAACTAACAACGAGTTACTGTCATTTTTTAAAAATATCCCTCCGGTAGCCACGAGCATGTGGTTCAAATTGTTGTTCAAGCGCAGAAGCTAACGACCACTCTTCTGTTCTTAAGGTAAGTTTTCGCTATCAGCATAGCCATCTGGTTGTGCTGACTGAAAAAAGACAAGCGAATTGCAAGAAATAATTGCATCGCTCTGCTAATGCCTACCAGAGCACTTGACCTGCGTGTTTATGCCATGCGACTCGCGACACTTCCTAACGCGTCAGACCAACGCCGACTAAATTTCAAGGCCGAAAGGCTGCCGCAGTGATGTCAGAGGTTGGGGCCCAGTTGCCCAACTGAGCATGCTCAGTAAGACTTTTTTTTCCAAATCTTTTATTCGGCCCAATCAAGCCACAGCATCTGCGAGAGCGGGAGCGTTGGTTCTCCTAAAACGTGAACAAAACACAAGCTTTCCGCCGCGTTCGCGGCGTAACTGGGCCCCCACCCTTTGACGTCACTGCGGCAGCCTTTCGGTCTTTAAACTTAGTCGGCGTTGGTCAGACTATGCGGACGCCGAGTGAGTGGAAAGGGGTGGAGATAGGAGAAGACCTAGTGATGGGAGCGCCTAAGCAATAGGACAGTCAGAAGTGCAGCCGCTGCCTCCGAGATCGCGCGCAACTATGGAAATGTCGACCACCTGGTGCTGCTTACGTGCACTTACATCACACTGTACACGAACCTTAAGCATTTTAGACTGCATAAAAATGCGATCGCCGCTGCCGAAATCGAACCCATGACCTTCGGGTCACCAGCCGAGCACCATGACCTACTTCACCGCGGGGGACTACATCACACTTGACCAATGTCTTGCGAACAAGGCCGAGTGGTCAGCTGAGCACAACGGTATTCTGCTCCAGGGACACCATCCATCGTGAACGACTTCGGTGTTGGCTCCTATGAAAAAATTTCCTTCATCTTCCTTCTCATTTTCGTTCACTTTCTGAATCTGATGTCAAAAAAGTGAAACCTAGTCTATTAGGAAGTATTGACGAGGACCAAATGTTTACTCTGGTAGTAGAACGCCTACTCACCAATCTCATACTTCCGGTTCCTACAAAACATCTCAGTGTACCATTGTTCAACTGCACTACAAAACTACTTCAGTAAGTAAAATATGAGTTATGTCAGTCACAGAGAAGCGGGAAGAAGTAGGGGAGAGAGATTTATAATACTTCCTGACAGACAGTTTCCACACTTACAAAGGACACAAGCTGACACAAAAATACGTGTCATAACACCTTGAGTTGCAGGCATTCAGTGACCGAATTTTTATTTACGGATGCCCTCAGTGGAAGTTCAGCAAAATATTCAAGCAATATTCAAGCAAGTAACAGAACTAGGACTGCGAGCTGACAGCGACAAGGTCATTCCAGCAGAAAACGTGGCTGCAGCGTGAACCTAAGTGTGGCACTGAATTGACGTACATGGACAGCCGTGACCGAGATTAAGACCTAACTCGAGAAGACCAAGCAAGCGTTTCCTAATGCACTGTGCTTAGGGTAAAAAAAGTCACTGCCAAAATGACAATGTACGGTTTCCTTCAGTCATAATGTCGTGCTGTATTCTCCTTGTTTTTTTCCTCTCATGTTTTTATTTTTACGCAGGGAGATTACCCGGATGTTTTGCTTCCGGTCAGATGCTAGTGCGTTTTTACCGTGTAGGCCTCAAAGCGCCGAGGCAATGTTCAAGAAAAATATTGGAGTGTGACTGTGAGCTTCATCATTACATGGAAACTTCCTTCAGTGGTGATCAACTTCAGAGACATACATTCATACAGTCGTGCATAGAAGCGAGCTGATGGTGCTGTGCTCCCGCTAGTGCAGCTTTTCCGGTTTCTTTACTCTAATGGCTTTGCTCCTCAAACTTTCCAGACCTTTTGTTATGGCTGTCAGCTCTAGTAAGTATGCAAGTTTGACAAGATTTTTTACCGTATGTGTTTTCGGGCTTGAATATCTTTGTGTCCAAAACGGAAATATCGAAAATTTTTCCCTGTTTCTCTTTCATCGCTTTCGTCACGAGGAGATGATAGAATGCAATTGCAGCGTCCGACAGATCTTCGCAACTCCGCTCGTACTCGACCAATACTGGTAATATTTGCGGCGGTGAATTGAGAAGGCGAAGAACTTTTTCACTAAATCAGATCCGAGGCTACTTGAAAAAAAATTCAAGGGCCTTTTAACACTGAACAAACCGCATCCGAAGACAGTTGCAGAAACATTGTCGGCATGCAGCAAGGCAGTGTCATAACACCGATAATTTTCAATCTCGTTAAGCTTTCCCGAACACGAAAATGGTTGGGCAATGCATGGCACCATATACGCAAAGGACATCGTCGTTTGAGTAATGCTAGAGAATTTACAAAGTAATCTAATAGCCATCATAGACCTTAAATGAGGTGGCGGAAGAGTTTGTAATGAAGCCGTTCGTGTTTGCTCGCTAGATACATGCTTATTTCTGTGCTACCCCCCGAAGCTTATGAGAAAACATGCCAAAGGTTACATCCATCCTACTGTATGAAAAAAAG
Organism: Rhipicephalus microplus; assembly: GCF_013339725.1. NCBI lineage: Eukaryota > Metazoa > Arthropoda > Arachnida > Ixodida > Ixodidae > Rhipicephalus > Rhipicephalus microplus. Next base: position 97,656,667 of record NC_051169.1, read on the forward strand.
TGTGAGTGCGTGCCAAGGAATAACAAGAAATACCCAGAATCGAGCAGATTGATGTGCTTGGAGTCATCGTAGCCTGCTACGGTACCAAGAGAGTAACATTAAAAATCGGGACCCATAAAGTTTCCAATCACCAACAGACATCTGGGTATGAAGGAGGCCAGTGTTGCCAGACTCACTCTTTTTCGCCATTAGTCACACCGCCTATACGTGGCCGCCTGCAAGCACTGGTGTAATGCAAAGAATGCCCCATGAATGCTACAATGAGGAGAGCACTCAAGAAGACACGATGCGTTCCAGATAGTACGAGCGTGCAACTTTTGCTACAGCCGGGCGTCCACAACATCCTGGAAAAATTAATATAGGCAAAAAGATTCTCGAGAATCGAGAGATTTGTCAGGGCATGAACGGGCGTGATCATTCTCGAAAAATTCTTGATCCCCCATCACATCCAGTATGGCGTAAAGACGTCCCGTTCCTTCCAAGCTCGGTAAAGGAAAATTTCAAAGTGCTAACCTACTTAAGATCATGCTTGCCAAACATAGTTAGGACCGAAGGAAGACCAGAGCCAGAAGTTCACTTCAGGCTTTCAGTAAGGACAAGGAGGCGCTGTTTGCATACACAGCAAAATACACACATCGATGCGATTTTGCAGCGTCACTCTGTAGCACTTAGTAATATCTGATCAGTTTGTGAAGGATACGCGGGAAAAATTCTTCAGTGTGCTTTTTGTAATGGAAACATAGACCCTTGCCCTCGCAATAACTTGCCCCGGTTCGAAATACGTACTCATTCATTCGCAAACGACCATCTGAAGTTACGCAAGAAGCAGCATTGCACTAGAGGCCACGGCTATACAGAAAAATAACGTTCTCTATGAAAGCATCAGCTCCGAAGACATGCACTATGCTTGGCTTGTGTGAATCGAACGTGAGATCTGTGTGAAGCTGATTCGCACAATAAAAAAATCGTGACACAGCAGGAAAGCATCACTGCGTACGTGATCACGACAGAGTTGTCCCTAAAACTATTCCACAGGTAAAAGTGAGTTGGGTAACTAGACGCGACGCGAACACATTATTACTAGCCACCTGCTTCTCCATGCGACAAGGAGGCATTTTCAACGCGATAGAGAAAGAGAGAGCTCTTCAGGAAACAAGGCACGAAAAGTACGCTGTATTGCGGCCTCCTGTCATGATGGTGAGGTTGAGAGCCCTTAGGGATGAGGGAGAGGGAATGAAAAATAATTGAAAAAGAAGAGGAGATAAAAACAGTAGTAACCAGTACAGGAAGACGGTGTCTTGTGAGCACAGTAGTTCACGCGAAGCCAAGGCAGTAGACTTTCAAGCCGCAAGATCCGCAGAACCAGCAAAACGACAAGAGCATCGCGAAGGCGTACAACATAATGGCTCCTAGTGCTTTTTTTCTATGAGAATTCTTGAAAATACAATATTGGATTTCAGTTTCCACACTTCCAGAGAAAATTTGCTTCATTATTTGCGACAGTAGTGGAGATCAAAAGCTCGCAATGTCGGGTTACCCCAAACAGCGTAAATGAATGGGTAGCGGTGGCTTTCAAAATGAGAATCAGAAACCTTCGAGCGATAGCGCAAAACACCGACCGATGCTTCGAACCAAAGCGGGACACTGATCAATACACAGTCGGGATGGCTTTGTTAGCACGATGTGTAGCATGTGTTAACACCCTGTCGCACAGAAAAGCTACGGCAAACTTCTATGGTTCCTTTTTGTTAGCGTGTCCACTTCCGTTTCTTTGTCGTTTTTTTTTCGACCAAATTGTGGAAGCCTAATAGCGTCTAACGGTGTTGTGACGTGAAGGCCATAAACAAGTTCGAATGGTGTTAGGTCTGTGGTCTCTTGCACAGCGGTATTGTAAGCAAATGTGACGTACGGCAAAGTTTCATCCCACGTTTTGTGCTCTACATCAACATACATAGATAGCATGTCGGTCATTGTTTTGTTTAACCGCTCCGACAAGCCGTTCGTTTGGGGATGATAAGCTGTTGTTTTCCGGTGGTTAGTGTGCGTCAGCCTGGTGACTTGTCGCAATAACTCTGCCGTAAACACTGCTTCGCGATCGGGGTTGAAAACAGGAGGTAAACCATGACGCAAAACAATGTCGTGCACGAAGAATCTGGCGACTTCAACTGCAGTTTCACTAGGCACAGCTTTGGTTTCTGCATAGCGAGTCAGATAGTCGGTTGTGACGATTATCCACTTATTTTCTGAGGATGACGTAGGGAATCGACCAAGAAGATCCATTCGCACTTGCTGAAACGGTGCTCGAGGTGGATCCAAAGGTTTGAGGAAGCCGGCGGGCTTTGCGGGTGAAACTTTACGCCTCTGACAGTCACGGCAGCTGCGGACATATTGCTGAACGGACGAATACAGCTGTGGCTGGTATTACTTTCGTCGGATGCACGCTAACGTCCTAGCAAAGCCTAAGCGACCCCGCAGAAGGATCGTCGTGGCACGCCTGCAAAACTTCCTGATGCAGTGGCGTTTGAACAGCGAGGAGAAAAGTTTCCTGGCTGCTCTCAAGATTTCTCTTGCAGAGAACATTGTTGCGCAGGCAATACGTTAATCCACGTGAGAGCCGGCGTGATACGATACGTCTTGTCCTTGAAGATGCTAGATGACAGGTAATAGCTCAGTGTCCTCACGTTGAAGCTCACCCATCCGGACCACATCGACGAAGCCAAGAAACGGTAAATCTTGTTCAGTTTCAGATGACGTTGGGGAAATAGAAGCACGAGACAGGCAGTCAGCATCTGTATGCTTATGTCCTGATCGGTAGACCACCGTTATGTAGTACTCTTGAAGGCGGAGGCTCCAGCGGGCGAGGTGGCCTGATGGATCCCGTAGATTGGCAAGCCAGCAGAGCGAATGGTGGTCACTGACCGCTCAAAATGGCCGGCTGTATAGGTAGGATCGAAACTTGCTAATAGCCCAAACGACTGCTAGGCATTCTTTTTCGGTGGTGGAGCAGTTAGCCTCTGTTTTCATGAGACTGCGGCTTGCGTAAGCGATCACACGCTCTGCGCCGTCCTGCCGTTGAACAAGAATGGCTCCGATTCCTACGTTGCTGGCGTCCGTGTGAATCTCAGTGTTGGCAGTATCGTGAAAATGTGCCAGCACTGGAGCTGTCTGCAGTTGATTGCGTAGCTCTATGAAGGCTTGTTGTGGTTCTTCCGTCCATACGCAGGGAACATCTGGCCGTGTCAGTCTTGTAAGAGGTTCTGCAACTTTTGAAAATCTTTTGACAAAACGGCGGTAGTAGGCACAGAGTCCGAGAAATCGCGGAAGAGCCTTCTTGTCTCCAGGACGAGGAAAATCGGCAACAACAGTCAACGTCTCCGGATCTTGTCGAACAACCCCCGGGCTCTTCACGTGGCCGAGAAACTTGCGTTCCTGATAGACAAAGTAGCACTTTTGGGGCTTGATAGTAAGGTTTGCTCTTCTTATTGCAGTGAGGACACTTTTTAGCCTTGAAAGATGTTCGTCGAACGTGCATGAAAACACAACGACATCATCCAAATATACAAGATACGTCTGCCACTTCAGTCCAGCAAATACAGGGTTCATCATGCGTTGCAATGTGTCAGAAGTGGAACAAAGACCAAAAGGCAGCACTTTAAATTCGTAGAGCCCGTCGGGAGTCACGAACGCGGTTTTTTCACGGTCGCCCTTGTCAACTTCAATTTGCCAGTACCCTGACTTGAGATCTAATGATGTAAAAAAAAATTGGGCATGGAGTAGACGGTCTAAGACGTCGTAAATCCATGGCAGGGGGTAAACTTCGCGTTTTGTGAATTTGTTTAGCCGTCGGTAGTCGACGCAGAAGCGTAGTGTGTTGTCGTTTTTTTTACTAGGACAAAGGGTGACGCCCACAAACTCGTAGAGGGTTGAATGACGTCATTATTCAGCATTTCTTGTACTTGACACTTAATCACCTCTCTTTCCTTCGGGGACACACGGTATGGACGTTGGCAAAGTGGCCGCGCCAACTCCTCGGTAACAATGCGCTGTTTTGTAACGGTAGTACGTTGAACTTTAGATTGTGTGGAGAAGCAGTCCAAGAATTCCGTCATAAGGTTCAGCAGCCGCTCTTTTCATGAATCTGGCAAGTCCGGATCAACGTGAATGCGGCTGCCCAGGTCAGGACAAGATTTTGCATGCGGTGAAGTCGTATTCATTGCGCTGACATCAGAAAAGTCGGCGATTTCACTGAGGAAAGCGACAGTGGTGCCTCTAGGGACATGCTGAAACTCGCTGTGTTGAAGTTGGTCAGCAGGACTCAAGAGCGTTTATTCTCTAACCCAACAAGGCATCGGGCTATGCAGATATTTCGTTTGAGCAGCAGCGGGATATTTGCCTCTGCAATACCTTCATAGTCATGGAATTCATCGAAAACATCGCAGGTTACCAAGGTCAACACGCTACTCTTCAGCGGTAACGTGAGGTCATCGTCAACAGTTCTCAAAGCATTGACGCAACTGACGTGAGGGTTGCGCGCTAAAACGTGTGCCGTAAAAACGTCACCTGCGACTCTTGCAAGTCAATCATGGCTCCGTGATCGTGCAGAAAGTCCAGTCCGAGAATCAGCTCCCTTGAGCAACTGGGCAGTATGACAAATTCTCCGAGATACGTAAATCTGTGAATACTGACTCGCGCTGTGCACCGTCCCACCGGAGTGAGAAGATGGCCGCGGGCCGTACGTATCTGCGACCCAGCCCACTGAGTAGAAACCTTCTTCAGCCTGCAGGCAAGACCTATGCTCATAACGGAAGTGTCTGCTCCAGTGTCGATTAGTGCCATTACTTCTTCGTCGTCCATGGTTACCGCATTGTTTGATGTCACCACTCTTCGTACCACGTTTGATTGCGTCTGTACATCTTTTCGCTGCCGTCGCTGTCGTCGTAGTGGAGGATCTACCGTAGAGTCAGCGTCAGCGGCCTCATTTCCGGAGGTCACTGAACTCAGTTTTCCCGACTTGCAGGGCTGGGTGAAAGGCGTCTCAAAGCGCCGCGTGAATATGCTGGACTCGGTGACCTGTATCGAGCAGGTCACGACCAGCGGGGCTCGTGCTACCGATGTTCGATAGTGCGACGATTCGAGATGAAACTCTATTTCCAGTGGTCGCTCGCCAAGTCGTGGACGAGTGGCATTGGGCGAAAATTCACGGCGGTATGGACATGATCGGTAGACGTGTCCGGCTTCCCCGCAGTGAAAACCAAAGGGCCGGTGGTCGGGTGTACGCCAGATGTCACTCTTCCTCAGTTGTGCTTCGGCGATCAACGGCGGGCTGCGAGGACGGAAGCCTACCTGCATTTGTTGAGTGTGTCGCTCATTGGGGGAAAACGCGCTGGCTGAGCTGCACAATGGATGACGTCGCACTGCTTCCGCGTAACTCATTTCGACATATTGCCTCTGTTGTGGTGCCTCGGACTGTAAGGGAGCGTGATGGGCTTACCGTAACTCGGCGCGTACCATCTCCGCAACGGAGAGCTGCTCTAGAGGTGATGTAGTCACCTGAATCTTTTGTAGCTCCTCCTTAATGAGAGCTCTAATGAGCTCTCGCAACGCGCTGTGCCGAGAGTGACAGAAGTGACCTCACTTGGATGTACACTCCGGTTATACTGCCTGGCACACTGTTGAAGGGCCCTCTCTATGGCACTGGCTTCCTCATAGAACTCCGCAAGTGTTGCAGGCGGGTTCTGAATCAGGCCGGCAAAAATCTCTTCTTAAACACCACGCATTAAAGAGTGGACTTTCTTGGATTCAGTCATAGAGGGCTCCGTACGCCTGAAAAGCCGATTCATGTGTTCTATATGTAAGTCATCACCCTTTCGTTAGGGCCTTGAACCATTGCCTCTATAGCACGCTCCGCTATTGACGTCTTTTTCCTGTCTTCTCGGGCAAAGGCCTTGAGAAACTGCCGTTGAAACTCATCCCATGACGTAAGCGTTGCTTTATGGTTCTCAAACCACGTTTTCTTCGAGAAAACAGTACACATAGCGTAGCTTACGCTCAGGGGTCCAGTCATTGATGACGGCGACCCGGTCAAAATGCTCGAGCCAGTTGTCGGCATCTTCAAAAGCCGCTCCGTAAAATGTTTTCGGGGTCTTGGGCTCGTTGAAAACCAGGTGCGCTGGTGCTGGCACGGTGACGTTATGTGGTGTTTGGTTCATGGTCCTCTGACGTTCAGGCAGCAAATCGTGCTGTGGCTCAACTCCCTGGAGACAACGGCTGGAACGTACGCGCTCAGCGGTAAGCTCGGCTGAGCTAATCGATGGGCTTGATTCAGGAGTGCTCTTTGGGGCCCGTATCATCTACCGTACTCCGCACTTTCACCAGAAAATGTTACAGAGGCACAGGGACACAGACACAAAAGCAGGGCGTTTACTTTCGCGACCAAAGGCCAAAAGCACGAACACCAGAGCACGCGCCCACAGAAATACTTTGTTATCCTCCTCAAAGGCTGGCCACTATAGTTGCCAGCCTACCTTGCGTCAATATGTGTAATAAAAGCCGAGAAGAGGAATTCGGCAGAGACTCATTTTCGCATCAACGAGGATTTACTGTCTATATCTTATGTAGAGACAGCAACGCATGGCTTCAGGCGCCCGAGCCGACAAAGCCAGGCGACGACGCTGATGACAAAACCGAGTGCGTAGGAGTGAGCCCATTGGTTGTTTAACTCAGCACGGTTACTAGCAAGGATGGTCTCCAAGAAGAAATGGCCGAGTAAACTAACACAGAACGTTGAAAATGACTAGTCCTTTTTCATTGTCCAGCTTCGCTTTTTCTTTGTTCTCATAATGCGGGAGACCAGTTCAAGTACGATAAACAAACTCACCCATTTGTTAAAACTTGCGGAAGGACAAGGTTCACCGCACTGTTTATCCCGTAAATGAGGATCTCGGTATTACACTCCCTTGATCGGACACGACAGTGGAGTAAAATATGCGAGCTACCAACAGAAAGAAGCCTGAACCAATTTCATTGGTAGTTTACAAAAGGCTGATATATTTTCTGCTGAAAGTGTGCTACCATTTGATATCTTGCAAATTGAACTGGCAGTTACAATTTACGCAATAAAGGGAAATGACTAGCTTGTTGCCGTGTCTGCTCCCATTTGTGTTTAGTTTTGAGCCTTCACTGCGTTTTCGTAGATGCCTTGTTGACCAGTGGTTTGTAAAATGTTATTTCAATTGATTTTCTCATCGTAGTGAAACGTTCTGTTCTACAGATGGCACTTTTTATGGCAGCACACAGTGAACAACAACATAGCAAGTGATAACTCTGATGACCCCAGTTGACAGAGCATTTGGTTTATTCATGAAGAGGAAAAAGAAGTAGAAAAACCTCACGCCACTTTCAGTAGCGTCTTTTTCAGCGTATGACACTATGCACATTGAAGCCACACACTCTAGCTGCATAAACTCATAGAACATTGTAAACGAATCTTTCTTGAACAGCCAAACTATAAATTACATGCTATACTTCGGGGATACCAATTTTACGCAATCGGAACAGCATCATGAAGTATTGTTAGGAAATAATTATTAGAATGCCAAAATTGAACGTTTTTGATTGCTGTCACTGCTGAAAACGGCAACTGTTATCTGACCTAAATAAAAGGAATACTTCACTGTTTCTAACAGTGAAGTCACTTGAGCATAACACGTCACTTGAGCATGAGCTAGTAGTGTTGCTTAACATAGAGGTAGAGGTACTTCACCCTCAACCCTGTGTCACTTCACACGCTTAGCGGACTTAGGGACCAAAGTCGCGTCGCTTCGTCAGCAGTGGTATTGCGATCCTTCAGACAAGAACCTTTGTATTCTCCCCAGAAGGTAAATTCCTCGAGCCTACAGGCTCTTAACCCCGTTACCGTTTAGGTAAAAACGAGTCGTTTATGAGGCAAGTCAATGTCACTAAATAATGTCACACCTACTTCCTTTTTTTTTCTTTCACAGTGTGTTGTGGGCTGCGTTGCGTCTTTTCTATGAGTGACCAATGCTACGACTGGCATGGCGAACTATAATACTTACCTGGAATGCTCGTAAGCAAATAAACAGCACCATCAGACAGAATACCAGCGTAATCAAATAAAGGAGTGTTTCTCGTGCGCCTGAAAACAATATTTTTTAAGGGCGAAGCTCCCAAAGCCATGGGGCTGTCCGTGCTAGCTCGTCATGGTTTGTGACCGCCTAGTTCAATGGCTCAGTCAGCAGGTGTGGACGAACGGACGGACGGATAGACGGACGGACAGACGCACAGACAGACAGACAGACAGACAGACGATGCACGGTTTACCCATAAAACCTTCCGACGCTTCGTTCCACTCGTTATCATTCACACTGTGTATATGGTGTGATTTTTCGGAATGGCATTCCCAATGAAACGTTACCCTTCAATATATTCTTTATTCTTTATTCTTTATTCATACATATCCCCGCTTTGCCAGAGGCGTTACAGCAGGGGGGTTACAAAGTTGAAAAAAATACATCTTCATTAACACTGCACACTTGCTTAGATGTCAAACAATTCCATTCGTTAATAGTTTTAACAAAAAACGAGTTTGAATACAGGTTCGTCCTGGCCCGGCACGGCTTTATTTTGTGTATGTGGTCTGTACGTTGAGATATGTAATCTGGTCTTTTTAAGTAAGTGTCGCTGTCTAGTCCCGTTTTTTTATGAAATATCTGGTATAAAAGCTTCAAACGCAATTTTTTGCGACGGGACGACAGTAACTCCCAGTTTAACTCCTTTTTCATTTCGGTACAACTCTGCTTTTGTCCGTACCGACCCAAAACAAACCTGGCTGCTCTGTTTTGTATTTTTTCTAATTTATTTATCAAACCTGTTTGTGTTGGGTCCCAAAGAGTACAGGCATACTCCAAGATTGGACGAATACAAGTGAGGTAGGCCGTGCTTCTAAGGTTAGGATCTGCACATCTCAAATTCCTTTGAATATAATTCAACGCTATCGCGGCTTTGGAAACCACATAATCCACATGTGCATTCCAGGAACAATCATGCGACAGCAATACACCCAAATATTTGTACGAGTATTTTTTATCTAATTTATTTCCTCCTAGACAAAAATTTGCATCAAATATTTTTTTCTTCTTTGTAAAACACACATGAACGCACTTATTTGTGTTTAACTTCATTTGCCACTTAAGGCACCATTGATGAATACGTGCAAGATCAGATTGCAATTCAAGGACATCATGTTCTTTCTGAATTTTTCTGTAGACTACGCAATCATCAGCAAAGAGCCGTATACTTGAGCTTATATCTTTGTTAATGTCATTTATAAAAATTATGAATAGCAGAGGCCCCAATACAGATCCCTGGGGGACGCCCGAAGTGACCTCTAGAAATTCCGACTTAGTACCATTCAGGACAACACATTGGCGGCGTTGTGACAGGTAATTCTCTATCCAATTAAAAATTCTCTCATCTATATTAAATATTCGTAATTTTTCGAGGAGCAGAGGATGCGAAACAGTGTCGAAAGCTTTACTGAAATCTAAAAAGATGCAGTCTGTTTGCCCACCTAGATCAATTTCGGATACTAGATCGTTGTAGAACTCGAGAAGTTGGGTCGTACAGGAAAAGCCCTTACGAAAACCGTGTTGAGTCTTTGTTAACAAATCGTAATCTAATAAATGCTTCATTAGAGCCTTATATATTACATGTTCAATGATTTTACATGATATCGAGGTAAGCGAAATAGGTCTATAATTCGTGACATCTTTTTTAGGACCTCCTTTGTGGATCGGGACTACATTTGCCACTTTCCAGTCTTGTGGCAACTGGCCAGTGCTTAGTGATTTTTCAAAGATCAGGTAAAGGTAGAGCGAAATGGGGTTATCGCACTGTTTTAAAACTCTTGGAGAGACACCGTCAGGGCCGATAGCTTTACTGTCGTCGAGATTCCTGAGCAAGGCCTCAATACCGCTGACACTAATTACAAGAGGTTCCATAAGAGGAACACTGCTACTTGTCAAGGATGAGCTCAATGCAGATTTAGGAAGAAAAACGGATTGGAAGTAGTTATTTAGGCATGTGGCTTTATCCGTATCATTGGAAAGAGTGCGTCCATCGAAAATAAGTTCATTTATTCCAACCGGATCAGACCCACATCCCTTTAGATATTGCCAGAAAGGTTTAGGATTTGTACTCATATTTTCATTCAATCGTTTAAAAAAATGCTGCTTTGCATTTACTGATTCTTCTTTATATTCACGTGTTAGCTCCTGTAGCTTCTTATAATGAACTTTACCTTTCATTTTTTTTGTATTGTTGTACACTTTGGTTTTTGTATATGTTGTATTTATCGCCACAATTCTCACTTGCCATATCTCTGTTCGCAGTGCATTGCGTAGTGTTTTGTATGCTAACTCACATGGCGTAATTTTTTACTTGCTTAGTAAACAGGGCTGTGTGTTCACAGAACTTCTTTTCCTTCGGGTCTTTACCTCAGTTTCCGGCCGACTGCCCTAATGATATGTCCCTCTTCGTGAATGCATGAAGTAAACACTTCAGGGTTTTTTTAGCCTGCAACGTGTTTGTGAATACATACTCAGATATTGCGCTTGACATTAAAATATGTCCCATGCTGAAGGATAGCTGTGCATTGGATAGCCAAAAATTCACAACTGTTGAGTAGTCACCCGTCACATATTACAGTCGTTAAAACACATTTTGTGTAAGTGGGTGTTGCCAAAATTGACAATTTGCTGTGTATCTTGTATTCAACAAACGTTCGTGGCAACCTGCAGACTAAAGCGGCTTCCCACGAGCGCATAGAGTAAACAATCCAGGAGACAGGTTTTCTTGCTAATTCTGTGACATATTGTCATGAAAGGTTGCCACGGCAACCAAACGTGCAACGCAATTTTGTAACTATTTGTGTGCTTGTACCTTACGCGACACCTCGGCAATGAGCAGCGCAGTATGACGAGGGCTCGCATCATTGTAAATGCATTGACTGACAGCTTTCATTGACAGTTAATGTAGAAAAAGAGTTGTGTGGAACGAAAGCTTTTTTTCTGCAATGTGCGTTTGCGTTTTTTTTTCATACAGATTCAATAAATATAATGATGATAGTCGGTACAAGTCGTAAAATCTGGGGTACACGGTGTTGTTTCAATATAAAAGGAATCAATACTCCTCCGCACTGCTCAGTGAACGGTGCTTCAAAAAAAATATCCACACTCATTTTTAAAGAAACTTTTGACGCGATGAAATATAAGGGAAGAAAAAACTGTACTTTAAGGGTTTGCTGTCTCCAGTCAGAGTATATAGTGTTCGATTCATCACTGACTTGAAGTTGTACAGCCTTTCCGGCTGTCAGAAAACGTCAGGTTGTGGCAAAACGTTTTGAAAACTTAAGACAAAGCATGGTTAAGTGCTCAGTAGATTCAATAAAAATGTTCTATGCCTAAAATGCTTGTGGTTGTGTCTACTGCTAGCCAAGACTTCATTTAAGAACATTATTAAGCACAGTCGCATGAAGTTAGGTTGTCTCATTTTATTTTTCCTCCGGAATGTGGCTCACTGTACAAAGCTTTTTGTTTGGTGTATCAGCTGAAAGCTTGAGGAAGCCGTTCCCTAATGAACGTTTGATCAAGAGAACGCTGCCGGGAAACTATCGACATCCAAGTATGCATTGAGTCTTTATTGTGCGGCACTTGTAGAAAAGCCCGGTAAACAAGATTAACAACAACAGTCCATGCATACACCTCCAAAGCTTTGAAAGAGCAAAATAACTAAAAAAACTAGTGGATTCACGCATTTCAGTTTATTTGCCGAAGAACCAGGACTGCCAATAAGTTTCCAGATTGGGCTCTTGTTTCCACAAACGCCGTCTACAAACTGCGATCGATGTCACCTCCAAGGAGCTGAAAGCCTCAACTTTGGGCTTCATAGTACGCTATTTTATACGTGCCGCTGACTTATTGATATTGCTTTCCACTGTATCAAATTGCTCAGAAGGACATATATGTCTTGATCACTGCCGCCTTTTTGCGCCTGTGATGCGGTGATTACAAGCATCATTAGTCCATAGGGGAGTGCCTTCGGGGCGTCGTTAGGAGAAACACGCCGTTTTGATATTGTGATTTTTTTCACTCATGAGCGATAAACTTGCCGTACATAGAATTGCTGCTTCTTGGTAATCATATAGTTTATACCAGTGTTTAAAAGACTTTCTGCGTACAATTTCAAGCGACATATTGAAATTATGCATTGTCACTCAATGGGGCCGACATGAATTTAAACGACCTGTGTTATAACCTACGCCTTTAGAGAAGTACAGGCTCGGCCCGTTTTTTTTTAGTTTTTATGCTTTTGGGGATGTCTCTCTCTATGAACTAATCTGTACTACAACTAAGTGTTTCACCTGACCTATTTGTGGATTTGCGTTGTGGTTTACGTTGGGGAGATTATTTCCACAAAAGTCAATGGGAGGTGTTCAGCATAGCGACTGCTGCGAAGACCCGTGTTGAATACAAGAGAACATGTGCCTCCACTAATCATGTAACGTTTGGCTTAGGCACCTAATATATATAGTCAGGTAGATATTCCGTCTCAACGGTAACAACGTAAGCGTTTATTTCGACAGTTTCGGAGATAGTCTGGCCTTCATGATTCCTGAGGAATGCCACACTGTGGCCGAAACTATTGAAATAAACGCTTCTGTTGTTACTGTTCTCACGGAGCATCTACTTGACTATTTTCAATGCCACGGACTTTTGCGCCACCATGACTCTATATACAGGGTGTGCCACATAACTTGAGCCAAGAATTTGAAAGTAAAAGGCACTTGGACGCAAATAGAACCAAACGAATACTACTCGCACTAGCCTCTAGGTACTCAGGCTATTTTTATGTTGCTCCCAATACTATTAAATATTATTTCTGAATTACCTAACTTTTTAAATATGTTCTAGAAACCCATAATATGAACACTTAGATGTACAGCACTTTCAGTAACCACCTACTAAATAGTCTCCTGTACAATACGTCTCGCGCTTTTATTTTTTCCACGTTGTAAAAAAAGCCCGCGAAACGTCAATAGAAGCCGTGTAACGGACCGCGAGCGCACTGCTATAGTGCTGCTATAGGCTTTCTTTACAACGCGGAAAAACAAAAAAAAAAACAGCGGTAGACGTATCGTATTGGGAAAACTTTTGTCGTTGGTTTCTGAAAGTGCTCTGCATCTCAGTGTTCGTATTTTGGCTTTTCAGCTCATAATTAGAAAATAGGTAGTTCGAACTATCAATTATTTATATAGGGAGAAATAAAAAAATAGACTGAGTACTTACAGGCTAGTGCAAGTAGTACGCGTTTGGTTTCGATCGCCACTAAAGTGTTTTTCAATTTCCAATTCTTGGAAATTAGAAAACACTTCAGTGGCGATCAATATATATATATATATATATATATATATATATATATATATATATATATATATATATATATATATATATATCCAAGATAAGGAAACCACATCCAACATAAGGAAATCGATGCGCTGGGCTTGACAATACGCGGACGGACGCCATTCCTAGCCAATACGTCCATGCTGAGTTAGCATTACTATAGTCAAGAAAGCTTATATGTACTCAATATATTTAATTGCTGCAGGGTCTTGATGACTTCGTTCATTTGTTATGCGCTGGATATAACTGATATGACAGAACAGTGTTCAGTGAGCGGTAAGCAGCTCTCTTTATATTAGAACGAGGTTCAACACTGTTTTTTGTGAATTTTCACTTGACGCTTCAATCTCTTTGGTATTTACTATCATGTAAATGTTACGAAGCATCAATTTAAAACTCCATAACGTTTTGTGTGCTGAAGAGATAGCCCAAGGCTAAAGTTGAACCAATAGCTTTATTTTTTATCATTCAACTGATTAAAATGACGATCTGCAACGTAATGATGAACGAAATAATAAACTTCGCTAAGGTCGGCTTTATATATTAGTGCACTATTGTGTATACGAACGCTTGTGAGCTTTTAGTGATCCCCTACTAGTGTACTTCAAGAGTAGATACTAGGTATGAAGCTTTGTTTATTGGTTGATGCTACTACTTTTATAAATTGTAGTGTTCATCATCTGTTTTTGCTCTCTGTGAGAGTTATTCGTCCCACAAGTAATATCCCATTACTAAGACTGCCATGGCTGCTAAATCTTTCAGATGTCACTCTGGATTCTGGAAGAAGTAATTCTCGTAGCACGACCACATTTTAGCATTATTTGAAATGATCAGGCAACGTAACATGTTCCTATTTAACGAACAAGGGCGTAAATCCGTAGGTGTAAGCCTATGTCCAGCGAAATGAGGCCACAATTGCCATTGCTTTTTAATGTATGACAATTCCAGACATACTCAATACACGCGCGCGCACATCAACCTACTCGTAATGTTATGAGATTGAATTGTGCTACCACCTGTAAGGAAAACAACAGGAATAAAAAGGAATATTGTTTTTTCAAGACTGGCATGCCAAAACGAGTTTTTATTCGTAATACTTGCAGTGTTTCATATGAAGAAATACCAATCGTAAATCAAAACTAAGCCGGAATAAATTATATGTAAGAACACGAAACAGAGACAGAAACCTAGGTAAATATGCCTAGATACCTTGTGCCATGACGGGGCAGAAACCGAAGCCGTTGCCTCATCTCAGAACGCTAGTTTCAACACCACAGACTTTTTATCTTTATTTCTTTTCGGCTGTTTCGACGGGCTGTCCGTCTTTAACAAGATTTTTCAAGAGCCAGCAAAGTTCCTCGTCGACGTCTTTTTGAGAACGACGAGCGATGGCAGGAAGCGGTCGATGATGTAAAATGAGAATATTTGAAATATTTTTATAAAGAGACATCGGAGGGAGCTCCTTCCGTCTGCGCTATGCTACTCTTGTCGATAAAGCCAGTGTTGGCGTAGCGTAATGTATCTCACTTCGGCAGGGGCTCCATGAGCCGTAGATGGCAGGCAATATAGAAGTAAGGGTGAGGGAGGTGTCCCTTCAGAGAAATCAACGCTCACTTCATAGAGACACGTGGGCTTCCAACGAGCGAAAGTGGTTTTGAAGGGCCTGAAGAAAGATCGACTGGGTTCACTTTCGAACCCATGTTAAGATAACTGTCCCGAAAATTTCTTCCTTAAAATCTAGGCTTACAGTGAGAATTGTTAGTTACTTAAACTCAGTTTACGTGTACGATAATATTGCGAGAGCAGTTCTTAAATTTCTTGAGTGTTGTCCAATACCTTGCTGTGCCCTGGCTTTTCGTCCGTCAATTTTTTAGTCTTGCAGTGGAAAAGTGTTTGAAACAGTCAAAAGTAAAATCTTTATTCTGCGGTTAACCACAGCGCTGACCTTTCATCATTCTTCCATGGAACACTAATGATTTTTATAAAGTGAGCTGTTTCAACCTAAGCTGTTTAACGATGCGTATATAGACGGGCCCCCAATCATTCATCATTGTTTCCACTTTTCTTCGAAGCGACTTTAGCTGGTGTTGCACTTTTAGAGGACCCAGTTTTTGGAAACGAGAAGGCCATGCACCAATTATCGTATTAGATCGCTTGTGAATATTCAAGGCACTCAATAAATAATAAAGGGTTCTCTCGAGGTATAGCGGCAAATGTACAATATGTGCTAGCGGCGCAACCTTCAATTCCTCCATGGCGCCTCAAGCAGCCAGTCATCAACTTGACAATACCAGGGTTCCAGAAAAAACGAGATTTATCAATAGCAGCCCTTAAGCAGCTCACCTTACTTCTGCTGTATGAAAAATACCTAGACTGCACCTTGTCTACCCCGACGGCTCCATCCTGCCAAACAGCTGAACAGCGGTGGTCGTTATTCAAACGCAAGCCATAACCATCAAATTCAGGACAGCTCATGCAACCATATCAACGGCAGCAGAGCTTGCAGCGCTTCGCGCAGCGCTGTGTTTCATTAACGACCCAAGCACGCAACGGTGGACGATCTTCTGCGATGGCAAGGTGGCACTGCAGCCACTTTTCTCAAATATACTCCGTGGTCCGCACAAGCAGTTGGTACTTCAGACGGCATAAATGCTACACTATGTTACAGAAAAAGGGCACCACGTTATAATTCAGTGGTCGCCAAGTCATTGTGAAATTATCGGTAATGAATGGGATGAAGAAGCGGCCTGATAAGCCTATACAGAAGACAACGACTAGTCAATACCTCTTTCTAGGACATATGCTGCTAGGAAGCTCCGCATGCTTGCTCGCCAGTGCTGTATGGCAATTTAGAATGAGCCTCTTTTTACGAATGCAAGATTACGATGCATTGATCCTACGATAAGCTTACGGCTTCCGACGAAATTTCTACGAGGTGACGCTACTGCTCTTTGCAGGTTATATATAGTTGGGAGTCGCGTTTACTTGTTCGTACGCTTTTCGCGTAGGGATGGCCGACAATGCCACCTGTGCACACTGCGTATACGAAGAAACAATTCGACACGTCCTGTGTGACTACCCAGTATATATCCAGAATAGACAAGAACTATCCATTACACTAAGCAAGTTAGTTGACCAGCCGCTGTCAGAGCCATCGTCATGAGTCATCATCACATGAGAAGTCCGCGCAAGCGCTACTGGGCTTCTAGATAACTACTGGCCTGTCGCAACGCCTCTGAGCTGACTGATTTTGTGTGTGCCTGTGTGTCTGTGCCTTGCTTTTATTTATTTTTAACTCCTTTTCTATCTTTTTCAACCCCCCAATTCTTGAACACCAGTGTAAGGTAGCATACCCGATACTAGCATCTGGCTAACCTCCCTACCTTTCTTTTTTCTCGTTTCTCTATCTCTCTCTCTATTTAGAGGAGACAGACAAGCTCGATCATCATGGCCGTACGATCACTTTATTCTTGGTATACTGGAATATAGGCCCGTCACTAGAACCAGCCTAGAAAAAAGTGCAGACATTATACATTGCTTCTCTTTGTATATGTCACAATGTGCAAAACGTTCCATCAATTGCTCTACCGTGTCTACTCTTGCCACTGGGCCTACCAAACAGGCTCACCTTGTAACGTGAATTCAGTACTTTCAATCCTCAAATCAAGGCGCAAAGAACTACGAGAGATCATAAGCCTCCAACATAGTCTCGCATCTCGCCTCAATTTGCCCAGAAAGGGCAACAAAATTAAATGCAGGGTGCGTATGAAGGCCAACAATAAACATTACACTATTCTGTAAAACACAACAAAAACTATATTAGACGTACTTCTCTTCTTGGCAATGCAGACCTCTATCGAGCTTTGCATAAGGAGTGTTTTTCTCTGGACCACGTCAGTACAAAGAGCAGCTCCAATACGTGACAAACTGAATGTTTCCTCAGTCTTCGAACTTTTTGAGGAATAATTTTAATTATTTCCCCCAAATGTTTTGTACGAAAGTGCAGTTTCTTAAAATTTCCGCTTGTTTAAGGATATGTTCGGGACAGTGTGACTGAAACAAAAAAAGAAACATGTGAAACATGTGAAAAAAATAAACATTTCATTTTTTTGTTTTTGAATATGCGATGCTGGCAGCAAAACGCGAATAATTTTGGAGCACTAACAAGATAGCAAAACACAATCTTTGTACTACAGCAAGCACAACCGCGAAGCTTGAGAACCAAAAATATATATTTTACGCGAAGCACATATATTGCACATTTACTAGTACAAAGTAAACTCCACTTTTTTTAATGAGGTCAAGATAGTTAGTCTCATCGTGTTTCCAACTCGACAAGTATTCATCAAATGCAAAAAAGTTATAGTTTTTCTAGCTGCCAAGAAAAGCAAGCGAAATATACAAAAAACATGCTACAATACTACCATCTGCAAAAAATAGGATTACTGTTTTGACAGGCTATCGCATATTGATTTTGTTTGAGGGCACTAATTTCTGGTTCATGCTGTGGCTTAGTCACGTGTCATTTTTGGCTATTCGCGAGCTTTGTTTATTAGTAAAAAAATGAAGCACAACTTTAGTAGGTTGTTGAAAATATCGCAGTGAGATATATTTCAGGACGCCTACATATGCCTTATTGACGTTTTGATGATTAAGTGAGCACTTGTCCAGTTAGAATCAAATTTATGTCTATTTTACTAATCTTCAATAGAAAAAACTTAGCAGTGGCTACCACAGTATACCGGGGACAATGTGCAATGGGCATGCTTTCAGTAGCAACGTTACCATGAAGGGGCTGTATAGCATACTTGTAAAGGGGGGGGAGATTGGTTACAAGACTGTGAAGCCTATAAGTATCACGCAAAATTTCAAATAGGACGCCAGCACAAGTATACTAATGGAGGCTTCAGAACAAAAATTTTCCCTGTTAAAGTTTTTGCTGCGTTAAGTGTAACGCTCCGTGAACTGTTTTGTGAAACTAACAACACATTCCGTTACTGTCCATACGTTATCGCATATAAGCTTTCGTAAGCCGTGTGGACTAGCACGATGGTAATATACCAAGCGCAATTACCGTTTTTATGGCAGTAATGTACCACCTAGATGAGGTTGGACTTGTTATGAGCTACCGGTGAGACTTGGTGTGAAAGTGCTGCACTGTCATTTGAATAGACACTTGTACCTCCAGTATAGATAAGGGTGGCACCACAGATTGACAAAATTTCAATGTGATATTGACAGCTGTGCATGATGCAGTGTTACACAATGGCAATGCGATTATTATCACACACTGTGTACTTCGGGCACCTACACTTCCGTGCTACCCTCGGATTTCCGAAGATTTGTGGGCAGGAAGGAGTCAAAGCAGGTCAGAACTGCTGTGGGTAAATGCAGCTGCCGGGAACATAAACTGGTTCAATGCAATTGGCTTCAAACTGTCCGCAGTTTTTCAGTATGCACTCCCGTTGTCACCCACTCCCGCGGACGGTAATCCCACGAGGGCCACACTGCACAAGACAGTAGAGAGTGGGCACCTAGGCGAGGACAAACCGGTAACATCGTCCGATGGACCGACAACTGTTGGTGTCGACCTCGGAAACAAAATGCCAGTCACAAAAGACACGTGCAGCCACGTTAACAACAAAGAGTGCGGACAGAACCTTCAATAAGACAGGCGCCGAATCACAGCCACAACAGGTGAAGGTGCACTTGCCGTAGTAATTCGGTGAGCAAAAACAGTCACAGTGGGGACACTGATGTACGGGTTGTCTGTATTGAAGGCCTGTCAGTCCAGAACTTTAGGCACGAACACTCAGGTGCTTCTCCACGTCGCGCTGGCACATGAGGCGCAAGGAACTTGAGCGGTGGTGACAAACCATTAACAGGAGAGTGGTGGTGGTGCACAACGCATTGGGTAAAAGAATCTTGGGTAGAAAATGTTAGATCGCAAACAACCAGGCGCTGAGGAGAGACGTGATCTGCATCAGGATGGGCTGTAACAGTTGTTTAGTGTTTTACACAGCGATGAAGCCATATGTACATAGCTTGCACGTGGATAACAAATGAGCCCTCTCACTGATCCTCTGTTTGACAGGCGAAGCACGCAGGGTAGTTGGTAGAAGGGCACCTGAGTATGCTATGGATTATGCAACACTGAAAAGGACCTTGCAGCAATGGTTCGGCTTACTGAGGAATGGTATCACACCAAGTTTTGGTTGGCCAAATCTGAGAGCTCTGAAACTGGTTGGTAGTTCGATGGAAAAAAGGTAGACAAATGGCCATGTGCTCTGCGAGGAATTATTGCTTTGAAGCAATTCCTCTTGACATAGCATCAGAAGCTGGCAATTTGTCTGAGAAAAATTCATTGCAAGTGAATCGATAAGCTGGCTCAAACTACTGATCCTCACAAAGAGTTTCAGGGTATAGTCACTCTCGGCAAAGCTAGAAATAAAAGTTAACCAAAAGAGCCCTGCAATCATGCTCAGATTTTGCGAGGAAAATGGGAGAAAGAAAAGCCGCGGTGATTTGTTTTTGAAAAACGTACCCATAAAGCTACAAACTGCTGCACAAGCACAAAGGGTCTGAAGGCAACGCCATCCTCCGGTGAAAAGTGCACGTGTACTTGGCATAAGAGAAATAACTGTCCTAACGAAGCAAGCAAGCAGTGTTACAACGGTCTCGTTTATGAAGAAGAAAGTGCATAATTTGAAGCAAGAAATCAGAAGACAGAGAGTGTGCGGCAATGTACGAGCTGTTCAGTACGCGAAACAGGGCTAATACCTAAACGAGGGGACAACTCTATGCTCATGGTCGAATGCGTCCTCAAAGGCCCACCCGCTACATTCTTAAGACACATGGGATGTTATTCAATTATTGTTTGAATGTCTTATTCCAGAAGTTAAGTGGGTGGAATAAGTTTACGCTGTCTTATTGATGGAACCGTATTGAAACTTCTGGAAGCAGGCAGTCGAATCACCTCCTCATTCTTCACGGGCAATGTCGGCGTGATCGGCATGGCCCAAATCCTGTACGATGTCATTTTGGTGAATATGACAAGAGTCCTTAATACCTTTGATCGAAATATTGATTGCAAGTGGCATGTATATCAGTATGGTCTAGTGCGAGCATTGCGTACACCGGAATATGCCAAGGGTCCTGAAAAGAGATCCCATCGAGCAGAGAGCCAAACAGAATCAAAAGCACATAACAGAAGTGCTGCGACATTCAGGCAGAGAAGTGTTCCTCTGCCATCGGTACCAGTAATAGGTCCCCTGAATATCAGTACAGTTGGTTTGCTGAAAACACAAGGAGATGACAGCGCCTACAGAATTGGTTTGAAGCAGTTGAATAAACGACAAAGATTACGTTTGCTGCCATTCTTTTCTATTTAAAAAGGCAATTCTTTGTCTCTTTAAAAGGCTATGGCCAGAAAGACAAGTGGAGCAGCTTTTAGTACCAAAGAGCCTTCGATGCTGTGTTTGGAAATGGCTCACCAAGGAATGCTTTTCAGTCACCGAGAAATGAAACTAACAAGAGATCGTGTGTTCTAAGAATACCACTGCCTGGGTGCTCAATGAAACATCATACGATTTATGAAATTGTAAGCCACGTGTCACCACATTGTTCTCAGGAATTGTTTTGTGTGAGAGTCATTGCAAAGTGTTCAGAAAATCAACACGATAGTAAAATGAATTACGAGCAACAATGTGCGACCACCGCCTCCGGTGTCAGAGGAAAAAAACAAGCAGCTCTCTCTATTGTTTTAACCAAAGGAATCGGGTAGTGACATAAGCCTACTGGTGTCACTACACCCTGGCCAGTGCTTGCCTTTCGGAAGTATTAGACTAGACACTACGGTACCAGTGGAGTACGGTTCCCGCAAGTGTACACGTGCTAAAAATTACTAGCTACTAAGTTTTAACACACAACACAGGGTATGCGCTCGTTACTGGCGCTGATAAAGGTCAAGTTTTTTGTCGAGAAAAAAAACAAGGTTGCGAACAATGCAGGTTCTATGAGTCGTTTATAAGCGACACAGCTGTCTGGAAACCTTTTTGGCTTTGCGCATACTTCATATTTCTATGCTGTGTAGTTTCATGCTCTTGTAAATACTGGGTGTGTGGGGTTTCAACTGTAATGACAGCTTCTGTCTTTTCCTAACTGAGAGTGTGGTGCTCGGAACTTGGGTGGCAGTTCCTGCTTCCCGTGGGCCGAGCGTGGACTATTCAGGCGTGTGGTGCAGTGATACTGCGGCAACTGCGTGTGTGCTACGGCGACCCAAGTTACCGTCGACATCCTTAGCCTAGGCTAATAAGATTGACCACAACTCTGTGGTACTTATAAACAGATACTGAAGGTGTCATGTACGGGCTAGTATACCCTCAAAGAAAACAGATAAAGCTCAGAGCCGCTAGAAAATGTGCAATAAATTCTCGCACCCAATTGTTTTCTATTTATTCTTAGTGGAATACTTTAGGAACAGAACCACAACTAGAGGAAAGCACAGGAGTGATTGCGGAAGTGATCGTGGATTCGAGATTGAGTATCTAACCACCAAATACTTATCATAACTACGGGTCCTTGCTTATTTAGAGATGTTTTTTTCAAAACAAACCCCAGTTTGTAGTCGGCACCTGTTCATACTCTGTTTCTTCTTGTTCGTGTTCTTTTGCGCAAATTATCAACCCCACTGCAATAGAAACTCCCTCAATGCTCGGTTCTTCTATGTCAAAAGGCATTTGATGCGGAATTGCAGAAGAGAACTGTGTGTGTGGTAACTGTTTAAGGTCTCCTTAATAGAAAACAACGAATGGTTGCATGGCGGAAGGCACCACCCACAATCATAGTGGTATAATGTAGTGAATTATTGCTAAAAAAACGTCCACCATGGCACATGGTGTATGGTGGCATATGGTGGATGTTGGAGTGCCGAGAACGCTGGAGCGTGAAAACGCCTCAGAACCACCTTGACGAGCTACCAAAAAAATTAGAAGTTTTGTGTACAAGAACGGCGTAAAAAGCACCCGTAAAGAAAAGAACACGCCACCACGGAGATCTGAACGTGCATGCTGCGGACTTTCAACTGAATACACGAACCGCTATGCCATAGTTAGCTGCTTAACATAAGAACTGAATGTTAAACTTCAGTTAAACTTCAACTTTTTTTGGCGGATACTCGACATAGACGGGATCGTTATCTGCTACGAAAACTTGCACATTTATTGAGCATAAACAAATGCTGCCTGTAACGATTGTCACTGCGAAAGTGGCACCCGTGTTATGTTTTTGTAAGAATTCACAACCGAACGAAAAAGAAGCATGTGGACTGGGGAGCAGGTACAGTTTACCGGCAGTTACTTTCAAGTTTGATATCCGTTTCTCGCTCGTTACAAAGGGCGACATCTGCTCAGGCTTTATGACGCCTCTAGGCTCATTCAGTAAATACGCTCACATAATTGGTTATGATGTTTTTTGCGCAACATAAAGTGCAGTCGTGCCTGCGCACTGTTGTAGCTCTAGCATTAGCGGCAACTACATAATGGCTTGGCCGAAACAAATTCAATGCACCGCAAACATTAGGCTATCATATTGGTTCAGTTAGCATACGAAGTGCCAAGTTTGCAGCGTGTTCTCCTATAAGAGCCTGAGAAGTGCCGGTGAGTGCGACCGACGCCTGTCGGTGAGGGGAGACGTACGTTTGCTGGAAGGGCTGGAAACGTGTTGCATCGATGTTTGTCGCTTCTTACGTGGACGAACGCTGTACACAATGAAAAAAAAAGCTTCATTTAGGTTAATCGATACCACGGCTATTCTGTATTGTGATTATTACGCGTCGAAATTTTGTATTCTGAAGCCCAGAAGCGCGGTTAACACTTGTATGGGCTTGAGTAGTAGGACTAATCTTTGGTGAAAAGTATGGCGGTAGAACATGTAGTGTTCAGCTCCTAGCTTGGTACATTATATACATTCCCGCCGTTATAAGCCCACCCACCATCTGCTTACTGCTTTCCAGCATTATCGCCTTAGTGGGCAAAGTTTATAAGCTTGGTACACCATGTGTTTCGCCATATTTTTCACCATGCATCATCTGCTAAGTTCTTCCCGGCATTATCGCAATGGTGGGCACAGCCTTCGGCGATCACCTACTATCTAGCCTCTGATTCCCACCATATTGTCCGCTTTACCGATCTTCTGTACACCATGCCACCCAGTACGTCTAGGCACATCCACCGTAATTTCCACTATACTCAATTTTATTTCCACTATGCCCACCGTGGTTTTTATTATTCACCATGATAGTTCTTCCGAAAAGGTTATTATTGCCTTTATTACAAAATAGTCAATCAGTTCAAGTGACGAATGTCTGCCTTGATTGATATGTGGGGTTTAACGTCCCGAAACCACCATATGAATATGAGAAACGCTGTAGTGGAGGTCTCCGGAAGTTTCGATCACCTGGGGTTCTTTAGACAAATGTCTTTTTAGTCAGGAAGTACACCGTAGAGTACAGTAAGTAACAAGAAAGTATATTCAAAATCTGGTTTAATGGTTTTCTTGAAATGATACACGGGAACCTACGGGAAGGGCGCCTCTGAACGTACCTCACCTGGCCTGAGAGCTACAAGGTAAGATAATTGTTATCCCTCTCTGCCTTATGATTAGCTAAAGTTGAATGATAAACGTCTTGTTTACTGCAAGCAGCTTCAATATTTGCACTGAAATGTTGTGGGCAGTCGTGGTTGCACACAGTGTTATTTAGAGTAATTTTAGTTCATCCGTTTTCTGAGGTATTTGTCTGCAATCGTTGCACTTGACAGCATGCGCATTAAAGACGGTGAGAATCGGCACAAATTTCTTACTGACGCGGGCCGCATTCACTTTTGCACTAGTGAAGTAACTGTTATATTAGTCGCCTATGTCTTTAACTCGCTGCCAACAACAGGCAGGTTTTATGCACCTGAGCTTACTCTTTCACGTCTGTAGTGATAGGAACTGCTATCGAGTATGCTGCGAAATATCTCACAATACGGAGATGCTTGTAGTCTCCCAAGTAAAACTGTGAAGAAACACAATCGCCTCCAAATTGTCCATACCAACATACCTGCTTACTCTAGTGAGTAGAAAGGTTACTCCTAAATCTTAGTTAATTGTGTAGTTAACAGTATTCTTCTCACTTCGTGTCTTCGCCCAGTGCTAATAATTTAGAAAGCCAGAAACATTACTTTGATGACCTCATGTAGACGTTTTGAAAGAACAGAACACGAGGCAATACTGCCAATAAAACAGTGAGAACATACAGCGCATCGTTAATAATTGCCATACTTTAGCAACCTCACCTGCTTTTACTCTTCGCAAATAAGAGAAAAATTAGGTTGAATATAAAAAAGGTCGTTCAGAAATTATCACGTATTTGTAATAAACTCGCGCTCAAAACCAAAAATTTACTGAGAAAAATGATAAATTACGTAACGCTATCCATTGCAAAGGACCAAGGCTTCTTCATCTCTGTAATAAGTGCTTAGTTCCCTGACTTGACGCACTTAGACGTAGTTATTAAATATTGTCAAGGAAAAGTCAATCACTGTGAAGTAGTTTGACAAAGTGAGCCCGGTGCATTAGAGTCGCAAGTCTTCGCTAAGCGCCGATGTGAAACGTCAACTGAGATGATTGACTCACTCATTAGGTATCACTCTCGTGAAGGTGCACTGTGTGTAGTACGGCATGTAGTTTGTCTTCTATCTTTTCCTCAAAAGTATTGAGAGTTGCAGTACTAAGCTCGCACCTGGGAAAAAAAATTAGAGACAACTGTTCACCCATGAAAGTCCATGCAAGCGCTGCAGCATAGATGTTGTTGAGATTACCCGTAAATATTTGACCTAAATTGAAAACAACACGACCAAATTTTCAAAGAGCTACATGTATTTTATCAGAAGTTATGATACTGTACATTGCAAAACACACTAGCTTTTCGTCACAAAACCAGCCAAGCAGGTCTGCTGCAAAAATGAAGATTACGTTAGGCCCTTGCGAACGAAAAGCGACAGTTTTTTTCACAATGTAACTTATTGAAACACCAGTTCTTTATAGAATAGATAACGTCACGGTTTTCGCAACACTATTTTGAGGCATTGAGGGCAAGCACAGCGGACAGAGGCAACCTCCTGAGATACTTCTCTGGATACAACAAGGCATGGTCAGTATCTTGCTATTGTGGACTACACGAAGATAGTCCACGCGTAGAAGGTTTGCCAAAGCTTTTTGTGCGGAAGCAGACGCTGAAAGCTTCTTCAAGCACCATTTTGATTATCCGGGTATACAGGGGTTGGTGCCACATTTCCTTAAGGAGGGAAATTTCATACTTATTTGCAGCTTGATGATGGAGTTTACCCAAACTCATGCCTTTAGTACAGCTGCCGAAGAGGGTGGGCTCTAGCGCGGCTGTTTTTTTTTCTTTTGGCTGCATGGCCATCTTGTCACAGATCAGTGACTAACGGTCATCGTTTACCAGCATAGAAACTGTGCTGTTGTATTAGCCATTTAAGAAAGATAACTGCTTTCCTGGATCAAAAGAAGCTATATACTTCAAGTTTTTCCTGTAGGATGTTTTCATTCTGCGAAGAAAGCGTTTAATTGTAGAATTGTCAATCCCCTATACCTCTCGAATTTCCATAATCGGGCCAGAATTGACAGCGAGAACACAAACCAGCTCTCCTACTTTGACGGCTTCATCTGTACCAACATCGACAGCCTCAAATTACCGAAAATGTGACATCCTAAAGAAACATCATATGGCTTGTTCAGTCTTTGAGGCAGCGCACAATAATAGAAATATACATGCTCCCGCAACGCCTTTTGTACTATGCAATGTGCGCCAACACTCGATTATTCCGATGAGTAACCTAAGCGCACTTTACACATATCCCATTTTGCAGGGATTATATTGTTCTTCCTGATGCACGAGCGATTCGTTTTCTTTTTTAACATGTGTAGTCTTAACTTCAAAGAACATTAGAAGAAGGTAGTTCTTATCACGTGCATTTGGCGGGCTCCCAGTTTTCCCAAATTTTAACGACTGATAGAACAGAAAACAATACAACTAAGTCAATATGCCCCGATAGAGTTATTTTCTTGCATCATTTGGCGTCAGAAGTTTTTATGAACGAGATCGAAGTATTCTGGTATGTATTTTCTGTTCTCGTAGATGAAAGTTTACTGTATAATGTGCACTGAACTCTAATGGGTTTTCCTAAAGTGAGCATAAACGGTGATTGTGTTGTTACACCCACGCGAGGGAAGTGCGTGCTGCGGAGCTATTGTTTGTGTGTATGGGGCCACCACCAACACCGACCCTTGGGCTGATCTTCGTAACACGCAGTGTGCCTTGGATATTCTTACTTCTACTGGTAAGAACCCGAATGGCACAGGCCGTTGTGACGAATGCGTAGCAAGGTTGCATGGCAGCACATAAGCGTGCTGCCTATTTTTTTTTTTTGCTAGCATGAGATACAAAAGGCGCGTTCATGAAGCCTTTCTAACGTGTGTCTGTGGAGCCGCGAATAACGTTACAGGACACTGTTGTCGCGGACCGAGAGGTGTTGGGCTCGACTCCCATTGAAGGAACTTTTTAAATGCGAAACATTTCTGAGCGAACTTCGATGACTTTGAGAGTATCTATCTATCTATCTATCTATCTATCTATCTATCTATCTATCTATCTATCTATCTATCTATCTAGCCGCTTACGAGTGGGTGCTCTCGCGGTCACATTTTTAACATTGCGTGAACCAAAATTAGCATGGGAGGGTAAGATGGTTAGACGAATATGACGCACTGGTGAAGACATGAATAGTATCACAATCCCGTCGTGTACGTCATCAAAAACTTCGCGCCCTACATTGGTACATAGCGACGGGTGGGTATGTGCCGCTGGTATGCGGGTATGTGCCACAGTTGATTGACACTTGATATCTACGCAGGGATGAGGTAAACACACATAGGCACTTTTAACGCGCCAGCGTTAATGAATATCGAACATCACCAGCACCGATCCGACGAATGCAAATAATAAGTGTCAGAGTTCTAGCTGAAATCGAACCCAAGCATTCGGAGTGGCAATGAAGCATTTTACCACAGAGCTACGCCATGATCGTATCTACTTTTCAAATAGATAGTTATCTTTGTGAAACGTCAATAGTGATTGCAGTGCTGCCTACCCAATTTTATAAATTTCACATATGTACTCTTTTGATACAGCCGTTACGTCGGGTTACCGTCACTTACGGTTAGTTGTGATGCGCTGAAGTTAATTGATGTAGCAGTGTCGAGGGCCAGCATCCTCGCGAAATTCAGCACTTTATATCAGCTTCTGGTGTTCTAATACGCATGTTCCAGTCGGCATCGTTGCGCTAGTGCAAAAAACTGGTTATATAAACATCTGCAACTCTTCAACAAATGTCTGTGCGTTCAACAATTGTACGTATATATAGCGTCAATCATGACGTGTCGCTCAATAATAAAATTGCAATATGGTCGCACTTTTTGCAGAAGCTTCGCATAACGTCGATTCCCAGGTACTTGGGATCTACCTATTTTTTTTTTGTTTGCCATCTGATCAGGTTATATTTTTAATGTCATTTCTGTAGTAGATATCCGTGACAAGTTCTTGGTGGACCCCGGCATCAAGCAGTTTCACGTAAAAAAAAAGGAAACTCGCCATTTCTGTAAAATAACTAGAGATTTATTTATAACGTAATAACTTGAATGTATTTTTCTGACATACTGAAAGCATCTGAAGTGTGTCAGTTTGACATGCTTGAAAAGCGGTTGTCAGACTTACTGCACCCATTAAAGCACAAGACACCAAACAAAAATGAGTCGCAAACGGCGTTCCACATGGAAATGAAAGAATGTATGCGTTCTCGAATTCAAAGTATAAAATAAGGACGAAGGCAACTTTGGTGATCATTGAAAAGTTTGTTCAGAAAAACAAATAATGACATCCTGTACTTGGTATTCTACTATGAGAGAGCTGAAAAACAACCCATGAGCCTCACAACTTATGAGGCCGCATAAACATAAATTAAGGCTTAGGAAAGGCGCTGCAGCTACACACAAAAAAATGGCAGATCCCACGTACAGTGGGAATCGATGGTATGCGAAGCAGGAATGAGAAATCTTGATATTTCACTTGAAAATCAGCACAACATTACGAGGTGGAGTTAAAGGATGCCGTTAATGACATCCGTGGCATGATTATCTTGTTTGGATGTGTCGTTTACTTTCGTAATCTATTCACGTCGGGCAATACCAAGTTTAGTACAAATGGAGCTAGCGAAACGGCCGCGAGCACGCTATGAGCGTGGTATGTTGTCATGTTCTTACAAGACGAACGTGTCACGAGTATCATGGTTGTACCAGTCTTATATTTCGACAATCATTGACGTCACGTAACGCCAAATGTGGCATATGTGGAACTAGCAAAACAGCCAAGAGGGCATAATAAAGCGCACCATATACTCCTATGTAGCGTTGGCGCGTGCGCACGCTGGGCGCAGCGACGCTACGCTAGCCAAACGCGAGCGCACTATAGTCTGACGACAGCAGGCGCGACCAAAATTCGTCGGGGTCGCCTGACGACAACCAGCGCGAAATGTGAAATGCTGCTTATTGTGCCGATGCGTTACCCAAACAACACTGCGACTCCCTCTCTTCGTAACGGAGGGATGCCGGACGCGCTGAAACGCGCATGCGTCAAAGAAACGCAGGCGGCGCGCGCCTGTAAGTATATGGCTGGACCGACGCCTGGCGTGGCAATGCCGGTGTGACGCGAAGAAATGAACGCCGGTGAGCACGTGCACCACGTTACCACGATGTGTATTGGTGCCTTGACTGTGGCATGTAGTCATGTTTTCACATAACACACCTCTCATAATTATGATGTTTGCACCAGTCAGATACCTTCGTCATCCATTGGCGTCACGTAATACCGAATTTGGTATATGTTAAACTAGTGAAACGGCCGCGAGTGCATCATCAGTGTGGCATGTAGTCATGATACATAGCACGCATGTCGTGATTATCATGTTTGGATGTGCCACTTATCTATGCCGTCCGTTCGCGTCGTGTATTTCCAAGTTTGGTACATGTGAAGCTAGCGAAACGGCCGCGCGCACATCATGAGCGTAGCATGAAGTCATGTTGTTTCATGATGCGCATGTAATGTTTATCATGTTTGCACGAGTATCATACGTTGGTCATCTATTCACGTCCCGTAATACCTAATTTGGTATAAGTTATGCTAAAGAAATGGCTGTGCGTGCATCATTAGCGTGGCATGTGGTCATGTTGTTACATGACACGCATTTCATGATTATCATGTTTGCACCAGTCAGATACCTTCATCATCCATTCACGTACCGTAATACCGAATTTGGTATAAGTGACACTAGCGAAACGGCTGCGAATGTATCATGAGCGTGGTATGTAGTCATGTTACAGGACAAGCATGTCATCATTTTCATGTAAGGGTCTATGGCTTGTGTTCGCCATTCAATCATGCCATACCATACCAGTTTTGCAACTTGCCATTTGAACGAAACCACCGCAAGAGCTGCAAAACCATGAAATATAAATCATGACATTCATGACATACATATCATGTTTTTCATGTTATGACTAGTCAAATATGTTCTTCATACAGTCATGTTATGTCATACCAAGTGTGGTATCGATACCGTTATCGCAACGGCCAGGAGAGATAAAAGTCTTAGGCGGAAAAATAGATAGATAGATAGATAGATAGATAGATAGATAGATAGATAGATAGATAGATAGATAGATAGATAGATAGATAGATAGATAGATAGATAGATAGATAGATAGATAGATAGATAGATAGATACGCTCTAAGTCACCGAAGTTCGCTAAGACATGCTTCGCATTTAAAACAACAGCTCATCCACAGAGTGAATGATGATGAGTGGAGCAAAGCGCCCATATGTCCATGCGTGCTTCTGCCTGTCCGTCTGTCCGTGCTTCCGTCCGTCCGTACATCCACCCATGTGTTGGTCTGCGCGTCCATTCATGAGTCCGTTCGTTAGTCCATTCGCCCGTACCTTCGTCCATCCGTGTATCCGTCCGCGCATTAGTCCGTGAGTCCGCCTGCCTGCCTGCCTGCCTGCCTGCTTGCCTGCCTGCCTGCCTGTCTGTTTGCTCATCCATGCGGCTGTCAGTCTGTGCGTCCATCCGTTCATACGATCATGTCTGTCTGTCTGTCTGTCTGTCTGCTTTCTGTCTGTCTGTCTGTCTGTCTGTCTGTCCGTCCTTCCATCCGTCTGTTCATCTGCCTGCATCTCCGTTCATGCGTGCGTACATCCGTCCTTCCGCCCATGTGTCCGTTTGTTCATGCATGCGTCCATGCGTCGGATCGTGTTTGAGAATACAGACGGTGCGCGGGCAACAGCCACGAAACGTGGGCCTAGGAAGCCGAGCGCAAGCGTCTTCAACGCGCCCGCTGCTCTGCTACGTTCATGCCCAACCAACCATTCGACACGTACGGGGACAGTCCAAAGACTGAGAGATGCACTCATTCTCCGCGCATTCAGGCAAAACGCAGGCAGCAGCCAGAGAGTAGTGGCAGAGTAACGCTATGTAGGAAATTGGAAGAGAAATAGTTATATATTATACTGTTCGTGGGATAGTGCCAGCTATGCGTCACGCTTGACAAATTTAGACTAAAAGGAGCTTCGTCCCCCCCCCCCCCAAAATTACATATCAAGCAATTATGCATCCTTGGACAGTCCATGGAGCGTCTTCATGCTGAAGCGTTGCATAAGCGCAGCTGCATAGGCACTTTTACGCGTAATATTAAAGTCTGGTAGTTACCTTTGGAGGCGTTTGTTGTACGATATGTAATAAATAAAACTATGTAAAGCATTTGCGTTCATTTTACTATACTGATCAGTGTTGTTCGTCATTCGCAGTCACAAGGAATTTTTTATGATGCTCACGTGAAAGTTGCTCCCATGGATGTTTTTTTGTGGAAAAATTTATCATTTCTGTTATTCTGAACATGAAGCTCCACTATGTAATCAAGACCTTTTTGATCCCGCTTAGCTCGTTGCTGAGATCAGAGGCCTCGCTCAGCTCTTTAGCGCTGAATCTGAACACTCATGAAAGAGCCAGTAAAAGGAATATATCCTCAAAGGCACAGTGTTCTCATCAAGCACAATAAATGACTGAATTATTCTGTGTCTTCGTTCCGGCAATAAATATTTACCCAAAAGTACACCGGAATGTGGTAGTTTTATTAAAATAGTTTTATTTAAATGGAAAAATAATATATTACCTAAGAACAGATTGCAGCTCTTTTTAACGCTTTTGATGTCTGGGGATGTGCGATAAAAGAGAAGCATCGAGCTGCACTGTAACGTATATGATAGCTTTTCGGAAAATTAGCTATTGCCCAACATAATCAAATATGCGTAACTTTTTTTTAAAAAATAACTACATCTGAGGATCTCAGTTTGAAGGAGTCTCATTTATATAGTCAAACGTGTCAGGAGATCCACTAAAATCTACTAATAGATCCAAACTGTACATAATTTTTCTGCTTACGTACGGGGGTAAATAGAAACACCCAGAAAGTGTTAACTCACCCTCAGATATAGCAATCCTGCAACATAAGGCCTGACTTGCCGGCACACAATATGCCAAAAATACGATCGAGAGGTCTCCTCTCTGAAGTGAGTTGTATATTGCTACTCTTTGCTAATAATTGGTGTACATAAATTCATGAAAATATTGTTACGGTGCATAATCGACAGGAGCAAGCGTGGGACTTAGCGAAGATGAAGAAGACGCCTGTGCGTTAGGCGCTTGCGCGAGAGGCAACTCAGACATCTTGTTCGGCTGCCGATTCTCGGTGGAGGCTAATCTGTAAGCCTATACCTCGCCCCGTCACATTTAGTGGAGGTGCTGGGCAACCGCCTAGCAACGGAACTTTGCAGCAGCCGACATTTCAAGGGTCATTCCACAACGATGACGGAGAGTACGGCGTCTGCATGTGCTCCTGGTGTTCCTGTGGCCGGAGACGATGCGGTAACTACATCTCCTTCTGCGACCACAACCTTCGTGCTTAAACCCCCGCGGGATCCTGGCATGTTTATCGGTTCCGGCGATCCAGATAAAGTTGACATTGAAAATTGGCTGGCAGAGTACGAACGTGTGAGTACTCGATACCGATGGGGCCCGACTCTTATGCTGGCAAACCTGTTATTCTATCTTAGGGGAACCGCCAATCGTGGTATGAGAACCATGAAACTGAACTTGGGAGTTGGGTAGTGAGCAGGGAAAAAATGTTTGACCTGTTCGGAAAGCCGATTGGAAGAAAAATAGCCGCGAACAAAATGCTCGCGTCTCGGGCACAGACCTCGACCGAAACTTACGTCTCCTACATAGAAGATGTGTTATCGTTGTGTCGCAAAGCCAATGCCGAGATGCCGGAAGCTGACAAGGTCGGACATATTCTTAAGGGGATCGCGGATGACGCATTCAACCTCCTCATCTGCAAAAATTTTTCTACAGTGGACGCCATTATAAAAGAATGTCGGCGCTTTGAGCAAGCGAAGAGCCGGCGGATTAACAGCGTGATTACCCGCCTTCCGAATACGGCTGCAACATCATCTTGCGAAGACCGTGATAGAACACATCCACCACCTCTAGATTCATCGGATCAGATGACCCGAATTGTACGGCGCGAACTTGAAGCCATTGCCTCTGCTCCGGCTCACACCGCTGCAAGAGACACCACCCCACTCACTGCTACCATGGTTCAAGCCATCTTCCGCCAAGAACTCGCCAACATAGGTATTCCCTCGGAGTGCGCTTTGCCCAGCCCGCAGCGAGCTTCATGGCGTCCACCCTCGTCCTATCACGAGCAGCAGTTTACGGCCCGATCTCGCGACCCTGCTGCGTGGAGAACCGCCGACAATCGACCAATTAGTTTTCATTGCCACCGTATCGGTCATGTCGTCCGCTACTGCAATTACCGCTGGTCCTCGCCACCTCGGACTTCATCTCAACCTCAGTACCGACAGGACAGCACCCGCTTCGCGTCTACCACGCAGCCTTCTCCGCCAAACAACTACAGAAGGTTCAACAGCCGATCTCCGTCGCCGCACGGTCGTCAGCCGCGTTCGCCTCCAGGACGTCGCCAGTCGTCTCGCTCACCGCAGACTCGCAGGCCGTTATTCCCATTCAACCCCGCTCCTGCCTACCCGGAAAACTAAACGGTGCAGCGCCCGGAGGTGACGCTGCATTTTCGACTCCCTCCACAAATCCTGTCTTGACGCTTCCGACGAGACAAAATTTGTTAGACGTTGACATTGACGGTGTGGCTCTTTCTGCCCTTATAGATACTGGAGGGCACATTTCTGTAATGAGCGCGAACCTTCGCCGACGCCTACATAAAGTGCTCACGCCTGCCGCTTCCCACAAACTTCGTGTCGCTGATGGGAGGACCCCTGATGTTCAAGGGATGTGCACGGCCCGTATGTTCATTGCCGTTCATCCTACATTAGTTCAGTTTGTCGTCATTTATATGTGTCCTCATGACCTAAAATTTGATTTGGACTTCCTGTCACGTCATTCTGCGCTTATTGATTGTGCCACTGGTGCTCTTCAGCTTGAACTACCCCAGTTTGCCGATTTTCCAGCTGACTATTCTCCCCGTTTATGCTCTCTTCACCACGTTCGCTTGCCTTCGCAAGCTGCTACATATGTCACTTTGTCGTCCTCACGTCATGTGCCCGATGGTGACTACCTCGTCACTCCTATAGTCGACGTACTGATAGGCCGAGACGTCGCCCTTGCCCACACTGTTGTCGCTGTCGCTAATAATACAGTGATTATACCACTACTCAACGTGAGTCTCTTGACTCAAGTTATTCCGCAAGACACATCTTTGGCCACCCTATCTCCACTTGACAGCTGCAACGTTACTGGTTTGGACACCGATACTACATCCCCCTGTCTTGGCCGCAATTACACACTGCCTGCAGATGACATTAACAAGATGATTGCTCCCGACCTCACTGCAGTGCAAGCTGCCAGCCTCCGTAGTCTGCTAACATCATAAGAGACGTTTTCGACTTTCACCACTGCCCTCTCAGCCAAACAACTGCAGTGACTCACCGGATCAACACTGGTGATGCCAGTCCTATACGGCGACGTTCATATTGCGTATCTCACAAGGAACGCCAAGTAATTCAGAATGAAGTGGACAAAATGTTTACTAAAGACGTAATAGAACCCTAATCCAGCCACTGGGCCTCCCCAGTCGTGCTCGTTAGAAGAAGGATGGCAGCTGGCGCTTTTGCGTGGACTATCGCCATTTAAACAAAGTGACCCACAGAGATGTCTACCCTTTACCTCGGATTGATGACGCCCTCGATTGCCTCCATGGTGCCCAATACTTTTCGTCTATCGACCTTCGGTCCGGCTATTGGCAAATTTTCGTCGACCCCATGGATCGTGAAAAAACCGCTTTCGTTACACCCGATGGCCTCTACCAGTTCAAAGTCATGCCGTTTGGACAGTGTAATGCGCCGGCAACTTTCCAGCGCATGATGGACTCCATTCACCAAGGATATAAGTGGTCCATCTGCTTATGTTACTTGGACGATGTCATCGTCTCTTCACCAACCTTTGACAGCCATATAACACGTCCGTCAGCCGTTCTGCATGTTTTTCGAAGAACTGCTCTCCAGCTCAATTCTGCAAAATGCTGTTTCGGACGTCGCCAAATCAGCATACTCGGCCACCTTGTCAGTGCCGATGGTGTTCAACCAGATCCCGAAAAGGTGCGAGCAGTACAACAATTTACTGAACCACGCTCAACAAAGGACGTTGAAAGTTTTGTAAGGCTATGTTCCTATTTTCGTCGATTTGTCCGCAACTTCGCCGACATCGCTCGACCGCTTACTGATCTCCTAAAGAAGGACGTTCCCTTCGCATGGGGTATAGAGCAAGCGGACGCCTTTTCGGCTCTTATCCATCTGCTGACTACTCCACCAATACTGGCCCATTTCGACCCTGCATCACCTACAGAGCTTCGGACCGATGCCACTGGCCATGAAATTGGTGCGGTCCTTGGCCAACGATAGCACGGGAAGGACCGCGTGATTGCTTACGCCAGTCGTCTTCTTTCACCTGCCGAACGGAAGTTCTCCATCACTGAGAGTGTATGCCTAGCTTTAGTGTGGGCCGTGGCGAAATTCAGGCCTTACCAGTATGGCCGAACTTTTTCCGTTGTTACGGACCATCACGCTCTTTGCTGGCTGTCATCGCTAAAGGACCAATCTCGACGTCTTGGTCGCTGGGCGCTCCATCTGCAAGAATACTCATTCGTGGCCCACTACAAGTCGGGACGCCTGCACACAGACGCAGACTGTTTGTCACGGTATTCGGTTGAAACGCCTGACTTGACAGACCTTGATTCAGACCCCTCCGTTCTCTCCATTCACGCTTTGGGTGATATCTCCACCGAACAACGGCGTGACCCGTCGTTACTCTTCATCAATGAGCGTCTGACCTCTGCTCCAACAGATCCTTTCGTTCGCCTGTTTGAACTGCACGACAACATTCTGTACCGTCGCAACTTCAACGCTGATAGCCTGGAATTACTACTCGTGCTTCCCCGTCACCTGCGTACCAGCGTTCTCGAACAACTACATAACGTACCTACAGCCGGTCACCTAGGCGTCTCTCGTACCTACGATCGTGTGCGACGTCGCTTTTTCTGGCCCGGACTGTATCGTTCTGTGGTTCGCTACGTCACTGCTTGCGACCGCTGCCAACGCCGCAAACGCCCCTCTGTGCTACCGTCTGGCCTCCTACAGTCCATTGACATACCGACGGAACCATTCTTCCGTGTTGGCCTTGACCTGTTGGGCCCGTTTCCTATGTCCACCTCCGAAAATAAATGGGTTGCAGTCACCACAGACTACGCCACACGCTTTGCCATCACTAAAGCACTGCCGACAAGCTGTTCCACTGATGTCGCTGACTTTCTCTTGTACGAAGTCATTCTTCATCACGGCGCTCCACGGCAGCTGCTTACTGATCGAGGAAGGTACTTTCTGTCACGTGTTGTGGATGACATTCTCTGTGCCTGCTCTACTGAGCACAAGCTTACCACCGCTTATCATCCACAGACAAATGGATTGAGCGAGCGTCTCAACCGAACGCTGACGCAGATGCTGTCAATGTACGTTTCGCCAGATCACCGTGACTGGGAAAAAACGCTCCCCTTTGTTACGTTCGCGTTCAATTCTTAACGGCACGACACAGCTAGTTATTCGCCGTTTTATTTGCTATT
This sequence comes from Rhipicephalus microplus, assembly GCF_013339725.1. Lineage (NCBI taxonomy): Eukaryota > Metazoa > Arthropoda > Arachnida > Ixodida > Ixodidae > Rhipicephalus > Rhipicephalus microplus. The sequence continues at coordinate 97,693,525 of NC_051169.1, forward strand.
TGGCCGACATCCAGCATTACCATTTGACACGCTCCTTCCTTCGGCTGCCCCCTTGTCTACTGAGAACGCCAGCGATGTCGTTTCGCGAGCCCATGCAGCCCGTCAGCTTGCCCGTGATCGGCTGCACTTGTTGCAAGCGCACCAAAAAGACCTCTATGAGAGTCGCCACCAAAGCGTCCACTTCTCGCCGGGGTCTCTGGTGCTTTTCTGGACACCAAACCGCCAAGTCGACTTGTCAGAGAAGCTGCTATCACACTACCATGGCCCCTACAAGGTGTTACGACAACTTAGTGACGTGAGCTACGAGATCGCACCCCTAAACATTGCCTCTTCGACCCCCTCACTCCAGACAGACGTTGTACCAACACCACCTAGACTATTGTCAATAGTCTAGGTAATGTTGTTTGTACACGTTTCCAGACTCAAACCAACGCCGACTAAATTTCAAGGCTGAAAGGCTGCCGCAGTGACGTCAGAGGTTGGGGGCCCAGTTGACCAACTGAGCATGCTCAGTAAGACTTTATTTTTCACATCTTTTATTCGGCCCAGTCAAGCCGCAAAAGCTGCGAGAGCGGGAGCGTTGGTTCTCCTAAAACGTGAACGGAACACAGGCTTTCCGCCGCGTTCGTGGCGTAACTGGGCCTCACCCTCTGACGTCACTGCGGCAGCCTTTCGGCCTTGAAATTTAGTCGGCGTTGCTCAAACCGTACCACCCTCCTCGTTCGTCGCCGCCGTACTAAGCGCCGCGACGGCGCTTCCGCCGCAGGGGAGTGATGTTACGGTGCATCATTGACAGCAGCAAGCGTGGCACTTAGCGAAGATAAGGAAGACGCCTGTGCGTTAGGCGCTTGCGCGAGACGCAACTCAGACATCTTGTTCGGCTGCTGATTCTCGGTGGACGCTATCCTTTAAGCCTAGACCTCGCCCCGTCACAATATCATAGGAGTTCACAAACAAAACCATACACCATTACATCTCCTGGTGCATAATAGAAGAAACGTGAAGTTCCACCATAAAAACACTGTTGTGAGTTTAATATAAAAACTAAAATTTTTAAGGGTTACGCGTTGAGGCTAATAGCTCTTTCGTGTTCGGCAACAACTTAGAAATTGCAATCAAATGTTTTTTTTTTCACATTATGAATAAACCACCTCGACCAGCGCCATGGCGAAACCAGCCCCTTTTAGGCAACTCGATTTCTCAGCAGCTCTGGTTTGCAACGTTAAAGATAAAGAGGTTGTGTAGGCCTCCAATAATTTATAACGCAGAGTGGAATCGGCCCGATCAATTACAGCGACTGAAATATTGATCATGTTACAATCTCGTTACGGAAGAAAGGTGCCTGAAAAATACAAAATCATTTTCTTTTATGTATGAATTCTATACGTTTTGAGCAAAATGAGGTAACAGTGTCCCAAATATGCTGGCCTTTGGCTGAGTACAGGTCTTTCGCCATCATTTCATATTTACGATAGAGTTGTCCCCACACACTCTAAGCGTCATATCCAAGTGATCCAGCCGCTGCATTTTCCTCCTCAACTAGTTTTTTTTTTTTCAAGTACGACCCAACATTGTTCAAGAATCGATGAACACAGCTTTTTCTTCCAGCACGCGCAATGAAGAACAAACCATGACTTTTTTCACTACATGACCGCCTTGCCATATCGAAGCCATCAGCACTTCTTATGAGCCGTCTGATAAAAAAGGTAGTAGTTAGTGTTTTGATTGGCTGGAATGAAGCGGCGTTTGTGTATTTCACTCTTTATGTTATACATCATGAGGGTTAACTTAAAGGTAGAAATAGTGTGACGTGAGCAGATCTAATATGCATAACTCCAGTGCAAGAGTGTGAAAAAAGTACTGTAGTGAGAAAAAACTGGTGGGCTCAAATTCTTCCAACTTTTATTTCTTTGGTTTTGTATGACACTTATTATAACAAAAGTAAACATGCGTGACATGCTGCAATGATCGAGGGCAGTATTTGTTTTTTTTAATAATTTGCCTAATCTGTATATTATTAAAAACTTTATTGTCCATCAATGCGGCTTTTCGCTTCACTCTACACTCAACTGCTTACCCCAACTCTGTATGTATTTAGAGTACTACTGATGTTTGGCCGACAATGTAGAAAACATGTTAGTTTATAGTCAATAATAGCTTTTTCCCCAGTATGCAAGATGTGCTCTTTCTCATCACACCATCTTCGCTGATGAAATGACATTATCGTAAGCTTGGGAGCTTTTGCCATTAATTTTGGGCATGAGTGAATCAGGCCTTGAGATATGTCTTCAAAACCTCCCTGAATGGAACGTGCATACGTATGAAAGTAATTGATTGGTTTTATTATCTTTCACGCTAAAGACGGGAAAAGCCAAAAAAATACCACTGACGTGTACCAGAATATAGAGGTTGACCCAAATATGATGCAGTATAATTTAAAAAAATGGAAAGGCCGTCGCTCGAAATAAACACAATGGATACTGTTCCCAGTACAATGTAGTAGACACGGCTAATTTTTTGTTTAAGTGGTTTAGTTAGCTATGTATAAATACTCAGTAGATAAGCGCTTCACACAAAAAAAAGAAACGCCAGGCCAGCGCGAAACGCCCAGCACTCTCACAGCGAAAACTGAAAAGAGTGGCCTTTCAGAGTTTTTTTCTTAACACTTTTGAGTAACTGCTACAAGCACACTTGTGGGATGCCTACTACGCCATAAATAAACGTAATTTTGTATAGTAGGGTGGTATTTTATCTGCTATGCTTGATCATTTGTGGCTTTAGTTACTTTATTTGTACTTAAGTACCTTGCATTATACCTAATTGATTGATTCATGTATGATTACCTGAGTATATTTTAAATGTAAATTTGTTCCAGTGCTTTTAACTTTTGGCCCTTTGTTTCTCATAATAGTGAGTCCCCTCCAATTCACTCTCTCACAAAACGCGTCACACCAAATAAATTAGGCACCGTTTCTTTCATGCTTTCACCCAGAAGGAAGTGAAGCTATTCATATATAAAAAAGAGAAACTCTCGAACGCGAAAGGCTGTATCACAAACGGGAAATGAAAATGAACAACGCTGAACAAATACTAAACGTGCCTTTAACAAGGTAGTAGCAAAATGAGTGGCCTCTATAAAAGCCATTGTGGCTCGGCTCGGCCGTCATGGGCCTCTATACGGTTCTGTGTGAATGTTTTTCTGAATACGCAAACAAGCCGAGCATGACTAAGCGAAAAGACGTGGGTAGCGTAACGCGGGCAACCTCCAGTGTAAAGAGAGCCTTTCATACGCATATTTTACGGCAGGCGGAAATTCAGCGAATGAGCCCTGACAGAACCCACTTATTCGTTTAGATGCGTTCGCTCCTCTTGTCTTGTCCGTGTTTAAAGCCCTACGTGCTTCCGCTTCATTCACTTCAAGAATAATGTTTACTGCATTAAAAAACGAACAGACTGCTCTTGCGAGGTATTTTGTCTTTCGTAGCGCTGAAGGCGAAGCACCTCCATCAACTATATAGAGAGAATTTCTTTGCGACAATTGTAAACAAGTCTTTTTCCCTCCTTCTGCACGTTTTAAATCCATGTTGTCGGTAGACTAGGCCGCAGCAGAAGCAGAGGAAGCGGTAGCGAAAAATGTTTTACGAAATATGCAGTGATAAAAGATCCGTCCTAGATTGTGTTGAAGGAAATTTGATCCAGTAAACCAGCAAGGGCACGCGAGTTACCAATCGAGATCTTCGAACATGTTTATTTAAACGAGTAAGGCATGTATCGGGCTATAAAGAAGAAGAATGCAAACGCCGGCAAAAAGCTCAAACTGACAAGCTTCATCAATATTCAAACCAGTACAAAACAAAAAAAAATCGGCAGATCCCACTTACTGTGGGAATCAACGATATGCGAAGCACTAATGAGAAAGGTCGATATGTCAGTTTAAAATCAGCACAACGTTACGAGGTGGTAGTAAATGATGCCGTAGATGACTTCCTTGTAAGATTATCATGTTTGAATGTGTTGTTTACCTCCGTAATCTATTCACATCACGTGATAACAATATTAATATATGTTGAGCGAGCGAAACAGCCGCGTGCCCACTATGAACGTGGTATGTTGTCTTGTTCTTACATGACACGCGTATCAGGCTTATAATGTTTGCACCAGTCATATATTTCGTCATTCATTGACGTCACGTAACACCTAATTCGGTATATGTGAAGCTAGCAAAACGGCCACGAACACATCATCAAGCACCCAACATACTCCAATATAGCGTTGACGCGCGCGCATGCTGGGCACAGCGACGCTACGTTATCAAAAAAAAATGGCAGCATATTCACGGAGTGAATGATGGAGAGTGGGGCAAAGCATCCGTCCGTCCATTCGTTCTTGCTTCCGTTCGTCAATGCCTTCATCTGTGTGACCGTCCGTGCGTCCATTCACCCGTCCGTGCTTGCGTCTGTTCGTGCGTCCGCACGTCCTTCTGTGCTTCCGTCCTTGCGTTCATCCATGCATCCGCCCCAGAGTCCGTCCACGCATCCATTTGTCGGTGCAGCCATCCCTGTGTCCGTCCATGCATCTGTCTGTGTGTCCGTTCTTCCATATATTCAATACTCCAAGTACCACCATCTCGCAGCTTTTTATCATATATTCCGCATATGCACCGCCATCCAACGGACATTCCAAGGACTAAACGAGGGGTGGCACACGCACACTCTCTTAAGGCTAGCGCTTCGTGTCTACTTACCACCTTTAACAACCTTGAGTTCATGGTATATACTAGGGAGCCTTCATGTGCGCGCGTCTCCATGTTTTAGGGTGGTGACAACTTCGATCATGATTGCTTACAACTGGCTAAAACGGCCCCTATACTTGACGGCCGCCATGTTGGTTCTGAGTGGTCGCTCATTCACATTGACGGCAGCGTGGGTTTCAACGAGAAGAGGAGGTTTTTTGTGTAGCAAATGCGGAAGGCTGAAGGGTTGCTTTCTGAAGTTAGCCGTGGTTTGGTAGAACAGGAAATACATGTTCGTGACTCGAGTTTGTATAAAATACTGTTAAAACAGTTCGTTTCTCCCACTTGGTAGACCCACCGCATTGGCGGAGTGAGGTTATTTAGGGAGCCTATAGTGGCGAGGGGGAGAACCTTGATGTCACTATGAATGGACTTTAATGTCTGCGCGCCATTCATGAAGAATAATTACCGCAACACTGCAAATACCTCAAAGGCATCTTAGTGCAAGGCTCGAAATTGTGCTGTTTATATGATGGAACTTGTAACGACCGGGAAGGCAGAACAATCAACCGGGTAGCTCGAGATGTTCTGTGTAAACCGAATAGTTCAGCTGGCCTGCTTTTCATACCCTAAACATTGCGTTTCTCCGCAATATAATTTCCTACAGCAAGTTTAGTTCCTGTGAACGAATCTGTAAAATGACTGCTTAAAAAACTTATAAGCTGTAAGCATTGCTCGAAAAAGTAGGGCACCAGACGCATAAATCAGCCCAGCATCACTTTATTTCAGTCTCTAGTCGTCAGCACAAACTCGGAAGACGTGCACTCCGAGAAAAATCCATCTACATCATATGAAATATTTGTGTCAAAATTACAGCACAGTTATATTACTGCTTTTCCTTTAACAACAGTAGTGAAGCACAGAAAGGCCCAGAAGGCATGCATCACGAGCGACCTTTATTATCGTAATAAACAAAAAGAAAAATTATTTGCTAATTTTCTAAAAACACCCAATCTTCAAATATTACAGGAATTTAAGAAGTTTAGAAACAGGTTAAATGTCGACCTAAGGAAGGCCAAACTTGCCTTTTTTGAACGCAAATTTGAAAGCGTCACCCAAAACAGTCGTAAGACATGGAATGTCTTTCGTGAATTGACAATTACCCCTTCATCAGGAGTATCAGCGGAATTAGAAGTCGATGGCGTGAGGTATTCCGGGGATTCTTTAGAAAACTTGTTAAACAATTATTTTATCAATGTTGGAGCTGCTGAACGCCTCCATACTGTGCACCCAGAACGAAGTTATAAGACGTACGTGCATTGTGCTGTGAAAGACACTTTATTTATTTGTCCTACTTCAGAAGATGAAATCATGTCTATTCTAGGTTCTCTTGATAACAAATCAGCTGCCGGAGAAGACAACATAAAAGCTTCACCAGTTAAGGCCGTGGCACATGACATTGCAAAGCCATTACTGCACATTTTTAATGAAATGATATCATCTGGTATCTATCCTGATAGGCTAAAAATTGCTCGTGTGACTTTACTTCATAAAGGCGGCAAGTGTAATGAGTTGGGTAATTATAGACCAATATCTGTACTATCAATATTTGCTAAAGTTGCAGAGAAAGTCTTATGCATGCGATTAAATAAAGTTTTGTCAGCGAAATATGTTATTGTAGAGCAACAGTTCGGATTTCAAAAGGGAAGGTCTACAGAAAAGGCACTTGTACGAATAAAAGATAAAATCATCCAAAATATTGAAAACAGGTTATTTACAGTCGCTATATATCTAGATTTCCAAAAAGCATTCGACTCCAACAAACACGAAATTTTATCCCGCAAACTTGAAGCATACGGCTTAGGAGGTAAAGCACAAAATCTTATTCGTAGTTATTTGCACAATCGACTACAGTACATTTGTCTCCAGGATGCTCAATCTGAAGAAACTGTAATCAAATATGGTGTGCCCCAAGGCTCTGTACTGGGCCCTCTACCATTTATAACATATGTGAATGATATTGTAAATGTCCCTTTTACTGGAGAGGTATTAACTTATGCTGACGATACAAGTGTTTTCTTTTCTGGGAATGATTTGAAGGAGCAAGAGGCGATGTCAAACAACTGGTTGAAAGAGCTTAATATCGGGGTATCTTCTAATAAACTAAAGATAAATGTTAAAAAGAGAAAGTTCATGCTTTTCTATTCTAAAATAAAGAAGTAGATTACATTATGAAACTATACTACGGCGATTCGCAACTAGATCTAGTACACAATCATTCGTTCCTAGGCGTTTCTTTTCAATCAAATTTAGGTTGGTCAATACACGTGAAGAATGTAAGGATAAAGGCAGCGAAGTCTATAGGAATGTTGAACCGTTTACGTAACTTTTAAACAACTAACTTAAAGAAGGAATTGTATTTTTCCATAGTACATTCTCATTTTTGTTACTGCTCGTTAGTGTGGGGAACAGGAATTAAGACTGATAATGAAAAGCTTTCTTCTTTACAAAGGAAAGCAGTTAGACTACTTAATTCGGGGTATGATGTAGATGCGTCAGCTCTCATGTTATAGTACAGAATTCCACAATACTGCCTTGTTTACAAAATAAAATTTTCGATGTACTTATATTGCGAAGTATCGGGAGACTGGGGTTCATTTAGCCATCGCTATTTAAGCAGGAACACCGGCCACGACCTTCGTAAAACACACATAGTTGTGGAAAGAACACGCACAAACTATGGAATGCAAACAATAGACTTCAAAATTATGAAGTTATGTAATGAGCATCCTGCAATAATTGAACTAGCACGATCGTGCACCAACTCGAAAAAATTCAAAATGAAAATTCGGTCCCTCTTTAACACTTAGGATAAATGCACTCTCAGCACGGTAGGGTGAGCTACAGTCTCTCATACTATTTGTATGTTTATATTTTTGTGTATATATATATTTGTTTATGTGTGCTTTGCAATGAATACTATTATTATAATGGTTATTTCTATTGCTCTTTTTATTTGTATGTATATATTTTTGTGTATGCCTATATGTTATGTGTGCTCAGCAATGATTTCTGTTGTTACAATAGTGATTTCTTTTGTTCCTTTTTTATTTGTATGTATATATTTTATGTATGTATATATGTTTATGTTTAGAAAAAGTTTATTTACAGCATGTACAGAACACAAAGGCTTTATACCATTTCAGCAACAGGGCACATACACTTCTGCACATCTATATTTCACGACTAACATCACTACGTCACAGTGAAGACATTTGCTCTAATATACATGATTATGTTGGCATACATGTACACAAAAATTCAATGTTATATCAAGATACAAGGGTATAACGATACAATAGATCCAAATAAAACACAATTTGTAACAAATGAAATCCTATATAACAACTCAACGGGCGCTGCTTAGCACCAAGTTGGTCGAAAAATTAGCTGTATCCTTTCGTGTTCCACCTTGACGAAAGGGCACGACCAATGCCGCAGAAACTCTTGCTCCCCGAGGAAGAACAGCTCTTCGGAGAGGAACGCGAGGATCTCTCGTCTCATTCTCCCCAGTATCGGCCACAAGGCACGCCGGCGGCTATTGGCAGCTACGGCCTCACATCGGTTTCTCCAAAGGCTGAACAGCCCCGCAACTATTAAGAGAGCGGAGAAGCGGCTACGCGGAAATCGACCGTTGGACACGAAAGTTCGCACACCCTGTCCCCGAAAACCAGTATTAACCGCACGCCAAAAAAGGCGGGAAACCACACATTCAAACGTCGCATGTCGATTGGTCTCTACCATGACGCAGTTGGGGCAAGTGGAAGTGCGAACAACCTGCCATCGCTGCAACCGATATCGCGTGGGGAGCAAGCCCCAGCCCAACCTCCAGACAAAGTCTCTGAGATGCCCTGGCAACACTGCGGCAGTTATTGGTTTCCAAGCGCGGTTCAATACAGATTGACGATTCTGGGGCACCAAGGGCCGTAGAAGGGCGGCCATTGTGTCCACCACTTTAGAATCGGCCACCTCTATCTCTGGGCACGTAGCTTCCAAACGTCGGTGAAATGCCAGAAGGGCTCGATACAAAGATGGTAATTCAGTTGATTGGGGACCTTTGTTTATTTGGCTATCCGGCAAGAAGACAAGTAGTGATGGCCCCAGATGGTAGCGAGCCAGTGCCTGAGCGGGCATGTCATCATTGCTTAGTATTCGCAATAGAGTGCGGAGGCACAATGTAGAAGCCGCGACGGAAACGTCAGGGAATGCAAAACCGCCTTGATCTCGCGGCTGAGCTAACGCTGGACGCGATAACAATTCTGTGCCACCAGACCAAAAAAATGAACTGATGCAGCTTTGCACTTTCCTGCAGACGTGGAGCGGTGGTTTAACAGAATGGCAAAGGTACCAAAATTTTCCTAGGTACACCGTTTGAGTTAAGTATCGGCGTTCCAAGAGAGGGAATTCGAAGTGCCTGGCTGCTTTGATATCATTTAGAAGAGTTTGTACAACGGATGACCAGATGCTATCCTGTATACCAAATACAGTGAAAGTAACTCCGAGTATTGAAATATCAGGAGACCACTGTAAAGGCGACGTGATGTTGATACGACCGCTGGGGTTGCCAATGAAAAAATACTGGCTTTTAGAAAAGTTTAACTTTTCACCGGAGATAATACCAAAATCATGGAATGTATCAAGAGCATGCTGCAGCGACTGTTCATTATGTACATATAGAGTGATATCATCTGCATATGCAGCGACCTTTACTTGAGTGTTACCGGGTAGAGGTAAGCCACGAATCTGCGGGTGATGTTCAACGGCCCTTAAGAAGGGCTCTAATGCAAGGATAAATAACACTGGGGAGAGGGGACACCCTTGACGGACCCCACGCGTGACTCTAAATGCGTGACTCTCACGGGAATCTAAGTAAAGGGTACTTTCTAAATTAGTGTACATCGCGATGATAAGGTCAATGAACTTATCCGGGAATCCGTATGCATGTAAAACATTTAGTATGTAGCCATGTTCTATGAAATCAAAAGCTTTCTCTTGATCGAATGAAACCAACAGTCCTTGCGCACATCGGCTAATAGTGTATTGAATGATGTCCCGCGTTAACTACGTATGGGTGTGAATTTCTCGGCCCGGAACAGAACAGACCTGGTGGGGAGCGATTAATGTTGCAAGAAATGGACTGATTCGGCGCACCAAATGTTAGCCAAGAGCTTGTAATCTACATTGAGCAGGGTAATAGGGCGCCAATCTTCTGGTCGCGTGGACATTGGGTCTTTCTTGGGAACTAGTGTTATACGGCCTTTGTGGAAAGAAGTTGGAAGTGTAATATCTTGGAAACACCTGCGAATGACGCGTGACATAGTTGGACCAATGATAGGCCAGAACTGTACATAAAACTCTGCAGGAAGTCCGTCAGGCCCTGGGGCCGATCCCTTTTTCATTGCGTCTAATGCGCCTTTGATTTCGTCATCGGATGGCGGTGATAGAAGGACGTCATTTGACATGTTGGAATCATGAGGTAAATCTGTTAGCAGAGGATGCGAAGAAACGGATCCTGGGTAACAGACATTAGCACCAGATTTAGCCATTGACTCAAAGTGTTGAGTGCATTCCTGAAAGTCGCGCGTACCCGCAGCAGCTGGGGTGATAGAGTTCAGCGAGTGGGCAGGCGAGCCTGGTGGACAAAGCAGAGCTCTGCGTGCATACCTTAGCACCTCAGGGTGCGCACAGGGTGCACGTCTACAGCGCCAAGCTGCCGCCGAGAGTGAAGAAGCGCGCATAATACGCTGGTACCGTTCAACGAGCTCCTCTTGCCATGCCCGCATTACAGTGGAAGGACTGGGATCTCGATTGGCAATGCGTATCTTCTGGATTAACAATGACGCATCTTTTGACATACGGGTGCAAAGTCCTCTGCCCAACGCACTGCAATGATGCCGCCACTGTTCTTTGAGGCGATCCCAATCAGCTACATCCGCCCCAATGAGCGATGCGCGTAACGCTCGGGATAATTTCTCCGTAGCCTGAGAGTCCTGGAGGACGCGGCAATCGAGACGCCATGGTCTGTGAACCGTTGGCGTCCCTGCTGGCAGGTGGAGAGAGAACATAACCGGCCGATGGTCGCTAATGTATACTGGTGTCGGTGGCAATGACATTACCCCGGTGACGTGAACGTAGGTAATGAGACTGGTGGATGCATACACGCGATCAATTCGGCTGCTCGACGCTGCTCGACGCCAAGTATAGGCATAATTACTGCCATGTACACTTTGATGAATGTCACTCAATGCCAATTGCTGCACTAGACGTTCGAGTTCTCTGGCATTCCAGTTTGACCGACCGCGACCCGGACCTCGAACGTCTGCGTGGGAGTCTAAGACACAATTGAAATCCCCTAAAAGTACCACATGTCGGGAATTTTAAAGAAACGCATCAAGAGATTGGAAGAACGCGTTTGAGTTCTCGCGTGCCGCTGAGGCATACACGGCAACAAATCTTATTCTTAACGAGAAAAAGGTGCAGTCGAACGCCAGCACGCGTCCGAAGGCATCGAAGGAAACATGATGGTCACGTAAAAGACCTCGGTTAAAAATAACGACTCCGACGCCAGTCGAATGCGTGCTGGCGTACGAAAAGAAACAATCAATATTGAACGCGCGCTTGAAAGCGAGTACATCAGAAAGCTTGAAAAATTTTGTTTCTTGCATGAACAGCAAATCACAATGCACTGAACGTGCGAAAGCCAATACCTCAGCCTGTTTTTGTGGATTTCGGAAACCTTGAACGTTAAAAGTAATAACATTTAGAGTAAGAGCCATGGGGAAAATGAAAACATACTATAGGATCACGCAAATGCAGGGGTACCTTTATCAGGTGCGGGAGCCAAGGCCCCGCAAGTGGCTGAGTCATTTTTTCCGGCCAGGCGATCCACCGGAGGCTCGTGGCTTCCGGGATCGCGTCGAAGTCCGCAGGGGACTTCTGTCTCTGGTGGGGGCTTCTAAGTCACGAGTAGTTATCCGGTGGCGTTTGGTGTCCGGGTTTTTGAGCGAGGATGGTACAAAGACGTCTCCACTGTCCTGGCTTATGTCACTGGAGCTGGCGTCTTCGTCAATTTGTAGGGGCGCCTCACTCGTGGTGCTGTTGGAGTCCTCGTAGATGCAGGCGTCGTCGTCTTGAGGTGTAGACTCCTCGATGACACCTGAACTTGATGTCGACAGAGCAGCAACGCGAGGAGCCTCAGATGCAATATTCCCATCCGAGACGCCGTCTTCACGAGGCGCTTCGTCTGACGAGGGCTTGGCCTGCGATTCTTCAGAAATGGCCACGGGACGCGGGGAACTTAAGTTTTCAGTACCTGGAGAGATTACCAGGCCCGGAATCGTTGGAAACGCAGTGGGCGTCTGGTGCAGCGTCGCGATTGGCACACCTTGGTCGTGGTCGGTTACCACGGCTCGCGTTGACGAATCGTCGCACTTGTTCTTAGATGGCGTTCCTGGTTGAAGTGGGGGGAAATCCTTGGATGCCGCCTCGGAATACGATGGCCTGATGGTGCAGGCCACGGTGGCATGCGGGTCCCCACAACGGCGACACGGCAGCGAGCAGCCTTTCCCGTCGTGGCCATAAACGCCGCACCTTCCACAAAACGGAGCTGTGCAGTTCATGCGGAAGTGACCACTGTCTCCACATCGACGACACACTCGCTGGATGCCTTTATAGTCACAGGTTACTCGATGGCCCGCGACTTTGAGGTAGTTGGGCACCGGTGACGAAGCCTTCATTTCCATGCGGACGTATCGCGTCCCAGTGGTCACGGTTGGGCGCGATCCCATGAGTCCTCTGGTGATGTGCAGCACCTTCCCGTAGGGAGAGAGTGCTTGTGCGAGGACTTCGCTGGGTACGCGGCACGGCAGGAACAGGACGGTCACTTGGGTCACTTGGGGTCCCAGGGGTATGATGGCGACGCGCTCTCCTCGGATGATAAGGTGCGACGCGTCTACGATTTGGGCCAGTGCGGCCTCACTGTTGACGGTAACTTGGTAGTTCCGGCCTCCAAAGTGCTGAACGCAGTATACTTCTTCGATTCCTACTATTGAAGACGTCGCGTCAACGACGTCTTCGGGACTAGTCCCCTCGGGGACGACTACGTCGAAGGCTAGCGCCTTCTTCGGGGGCTGGCTTGCCATGACGGGCGTCCGCCAGCCCAGAGACGCCGTGAGACGCTAACGATGGCGTGAGACGCTAAGATGCTCCTTATGGCGTGGCTTGGGCGTCCCTCGTATGTCCCTCGTATATATGTTTATGTGTGCGCATTGCAATAATTTATATTGTTTCTATTGCTACTGTTACGCCCAGCGCGAGCAGGACCATGTCAGGAGGCTAACCACCTCCTTTTGTCCTGACCGCGGGCAATGCTTTTTGTACTGTCCGAAAAATGATTAAATAAAAAAAATTCAATCACATTACACCACCCTCCCCCAATACCCACAAGCCTGTATATTAGGCTAGAAGAAAAGCAAAGGGGAGCAACGAGGGACAAATCAAGTTTTTCCAGGTCAGATTTTATTGCAAAGAGCATCCAAAAGGCATTTTGCCTTGTGTCTTCAAACCATCCTGCCTCCTTTGCTGGAAGCTTGTGTCCTCGCAGTGGACCTAGAGTAAAGCAATAAGACGAAAAATTATACACGGCTCCGACCACATATACGGAGTTCATACACATTTTCTTTACAAGCACTAAATAAAAGCAGAGTTTAAGATATCAAATCATCTGTGTGTCAGGTTATGAAACAAAAGGATGACACAAATAACGATGCATCATATAGTGCATAGTTGAGTTATGGGCTGACAACCGACTTGATTAGTGCACATATACTGCTCCTTTCACTACCGACAGATAGACAGAAGGATGGACGGACACAAACAGTAACTCTGTCGCATTCTATGTCGTTAAAGAGAAGTCCCGTTTGCAATTATTGAACGAGTTTCAGTGTGGTTGGCGTGTCATTGATGTGAAGAGCGAATACCCCATGGCAAGCCACACAAAAAGTTAGTTGCGTTGCAGCTGTGCAAGACAAGCGCCTACAAAGAACGCATTCATCGGCTCGTCTGTCTACCTCTCCAAATGCCCTTTCTCAGCAACCGAGGTAAAATTGCAGGAATGCGAACATCTGCCAGAAAAGAAAGAGGCGAACGGGAGGGACCATAGGTGGTTTAGGCCGCGTTCACACTGAGCATTCCGGCCGCCGAAAGTGCTCCGAATCCGGTATGGCGGCGGCGAGATCTGCCGAAAGGGCCCTCTCCACGCCAATTGCTCTTGGACCGATTTTTGCGGCGTCTGCCGCCGAATCGGTCACCGCGGACCAATAGGAGCGCTCGTCGAGGAATTTTGAAAAATGGCGGCCAAGCCCTTATTCCCTTGTTTTGCCGCAGTGCACGTAACTGAATGTTGAAACCAACGGCAGTTTAATCTACTCTGTGCCTACTTCGCATCCGTATTTCGTGAAAGAGGTGACCGAGCTTGCTGTTGGCGTGACCGAGCTTGTTGCGGTCTTGCAGAGCAAAAGAAACCCACCAACACCGCTGGCGTCAGTGGTTTTTCTGCTCTTCGTGCATTACAATACAGCCACTTGCCAGCAAAGTAAGCAGTACTGTCTTATCTTGCTTCTTGCGCACGAGAATTGTCGAAGTATACACCACCGGATGGCGTAATAGCGTTTGCGAGCCGCGACAACAACCAGGTGACAGTGCATCCATCCCGCGTTCGCCCCGTAGTAGATGGCATATTCGGCGGCGCGGGGCGCGTCCAGTGCAAACGACGCTGCGTTTCGGCGGCAGGGGAATTTCGGTCGCTGTAGAAAGCGGCTGTTTCAGTGTGAACTATGCTTTACGGGCCTGGCATTTTCCGCGACGAATGCAGTAACGGCTTCGGAAACCGACAAAGTGAAGATAGTGAATGCATGCAGGACTACACATTCGACTAATCATATCATTCGATTGAGGAACTGCGCTTCGACTACCAGGATACACAAGCATACTCAACCATCTTCGCTCGCGCAGCGTAGCCAAACGAAGCCTAATTCATTATTGAACTGTGTACGTTGTCGTGCTTACTTTGCTCAAACTGCTTTCTGATGCATGGCTAAGTCAGCCATTTCACGAAATGTGCGGTAATATACTCAATCCACTCGCAATACAACGGGTACTCACCTCACAAACACAGCGAGAAGTAGTCGCCTCCAAGCAGCCTCACTTCACTTGTGTAGCCCAGCGTTTCCGTTGGCTAGAGCAAGTCGAAAAGCGGGAAGGTCTCCAGATGGTTTTGCATTGTGGCACGCAGCACCCAGGCGTATAGACTTCAAAGTTCTTTTATGTGTGGTTAGCACGAAGATGGCGTCGTAGCGGAAGCTAAGTCTAAGGTGTAATCAAACGCAGCTCATACCACAGCTTGCACACCCGCGCCAACATGCAGCTGGTGCAGTGCGACGGAGTAGGAACGCCTGGCCGCGAGAACAAACAAACAAACATGGCGCCCGTTGCCACGGAAACCGGGACTGTCAACATTGTGTTTTAGCGGGTGGCGGCAAGTGGTGGGTCAAAGGCTCACACCACCCTAAAACACGGAGACGCGCGCATATGAAGGCTCCCTATTATATACTAGTTCGCTGTATTCATGGCACTGTGGCCCAACGCTCGCTAAACCTTTCTAAAACCAAGAAGGTTATGCCCAGCGAGTGTAACGTAGCAACCCTTTTTTGTCAGATAGTGCTCAATGTACATGCCAATAGCTGCCAAGGGGGAATGAGAGACAGGAGAATTCGGCTTTTATTTAACCCGCACGCTGTGAATTTTTTATCGTTCAACAACGCACAGAAGAGATGTCTCACCGGCACAACCTTGGAGGTCAAAATGTAAGACTGGTTACACACTATGACTACTACTACGACTACAAGGGATGAACGGGTGCTGCGATAAGGAGCTTCGCCCCAAAAAGGAAGCACTCTATAGTCTGGCAACAGGTGCGACCGGCGCGTTGAGCGTCTGCCGGCGTGGCTCAACGCAACTGGCGCGATGCTGCATTTTGCGCCGATGCGTTACCCAGACAAGACTGCGTCTCCCTCTTTTCGTGACGGAGGGACTCCAGACGCGTTGAAACGCGTATGCGTCAAAGCAACGCAGCTTGGCGCGCGCTTCCGAATATATGGCAGGACCAGCGCCTGGCGTGGCAACGCCGGTGTGAAGCGACGAAATGAACGTCGGCGAGCACGCGCACCGCGTCACGTCGAAAAGTATTGCAGTCTTGACTGTGGTATGTAGTTATGTTCTCACATGACACGCATCTCATGATTATCATGTTCGCACCAATCACATACCTTCGTCAACCATTGACATCACGTAATACCAAATTTGGCATATGTGAATCTGGCAAAACGGCCACGAGCACATCATGAGTGTGGCATGTAGTCATGTTGTTACATGACAGGCATGTCGTGATTATCATGTTTGCACGAGTATCCTACCTTTGTCATCCATTCACGTTCCGTGATACCAAACTTGGTGTAAGTGAAGCTAGCGAAACGGCCACCAGCGCATCATGAGCATGGCATGTAGTCATGTTGTTACTTGACGCGCACCTTATTATTATCATGTTTGCACCAGTCACATACCTTTATCATCCATTCTCAAACCGTAATACCATCTTTGGTGTATGTCACGCTAGAGCAACAGCCGTGAGTGCACCATGAGCGTGGCATGTATACAGTCATGTTGTTACATGACCTGCATGTCATTATTTTCGTGTTATAATCGGTCGCTTGTGTCCTGTATGCACTCATGTCATTCTATACAAGTTTTGCAACCTGCTATGTGAACGAAACCACCGCAAGAGCTGCAGGACAATGAAATGTAAATCATAACACTCATGGCACTATGTAATGAATGTCATGTTATGACTAGTCAAATATGTCCTTAATACAGTGATGGTATGCCATACCAAGTTTGTTATTGATACCACTATTAAAAAGGCCAGGAGAGCTAAAAGTCGTAGTTGGCTAGATCGATCGATAGATAGATAGATAGATAGATAGATAGATAGATAGATAGATAGATAAATAGATAGATAGATAGACACGCTCAAAGTCACTGAAGTTCGCTAAGAAATGCTTCGCATTAAAAAATATGATACGCAGTCCTCGACTCCATTATCAGGTACAAACACGCCCCTATTTATTTGGGTATAGTATGTACTTATCTGCTATCTGCATGAGTTTTGCTGAGGTCTGCCATTCAGCTATTCTGCGGCAAGGCGTGTGGAGGGTGTGTAGGAGGGAAGGTGTGGGATTGAGTGTGTGATGGATCACGTGACTTCACTGAAAAATAAAGGTGAACTCACCGTTATTTTCATAATGTGAGCCATGTGTGAATGATATTCAGACTATTGGCCGAAGAAGGAACACCACTGCTCGAGAAATATTGGAGGTCTTCTACACAAAAATACAACGTTCCTCTTGATTAAGTGCCACATCAGTGTTTCTCTCGCCACTAAAAAGCAAGTTCTTATTTCACAGGCTGTAATTAGGGTGGTTTGCACTCAGTGTATGACTGGATTGCTGAATGCGCATGCTTTTACGTACCAACTTCTGTACAGGATATGATGAATAAACAGTACAATATTTGCGTTGCTCTTGACTTCTACCCTCGTTTTTGGTCGCGCCAGAACAGACCCATCTTAACTGCTTGTACGGGTTTATGCAGCCAATTGTGACGTACATAACGCCACAGTAGCTTCACTACCCCTATACAATCCTGGATTGTTACATCAAAAAAGAAAGTAAACAAGACATTGCGAAAACGGGGGGTCCATATGCAGACGATACACACTTTTTGTTTAGCGCAGGCAATTCCGCTTAGTGTGACGAGGTTCCTGCGGTCAGCTCATACCACTCTGTGAAGTAGTTGGCGAAGCCTATAACGCACCAATGGTTAGTTCACAATAAGCAGAGTATGACATGCGTAAAAGATACTCTTCGCGAATAGCAGCCTCTTTTTAAATGTCCCGAGCTTGTTCCGCAGACGCGAACGACTTGCATAGTGAGATTCGCTTGGTACTAAGGCCTAAACTCAGTAGAAGATTGTGTAAATAAAACACCCAGTCTGCGTATCTAAATGCGAAAACACACCAGTTCAAGCACACAAGCATATCTGGCAAAGTGCCCTAGATCGTGGAAAAAGCACACCAAAGACAAAAAAAACGCGCAAGAAGAGAACAATTTTAGAAGAGATCTCATTTTACAGCCAATGACAAAAAAAAAGCTTCAAGGCTATGCTTTTATTTGCGACGCTGTCTGGTCCGCTTTGTTCTGGCAAACGCGACTGAGAGAAAAATCTCATCTGATTTTTTCTCTACACAAGATATCACAACAAGCGAACAAAGAATCATTTCATAGGCCACCCAGTACCATCGATTTAGGTTTAACCATGTATTTCGAGCTTGTAGAAAGCTGTTGCGAAGAGTCAGTGTAACTCAAGTTACATACTTAAAGCCGCATGCGTCTCACAAAAATTGGTTCATTCTTATACGGCTAGTCTGAGTGAAACGACCACTTGAAGGAGAACTTTTTCGAGTCATGAAGAAAGCGTGCGCTGGCAACGACAATTGATTTTTTCTCTTGTGAAGAAATCTTTCGGCAAACAAAGCTTCGCCTAATGTTACTCGAGTGGCTCTCAGCGCCAATTTCATCATTCCAGGGAAGGTTTTCAGAAAAGTAAACTGTCCGCGTATCCTGAATCTAGTCTCTCTCAGGACACAATCAAAATTCCACCATTCTCAACATTTTTTGTGGCCTTCTTGATTCTCCTACACAGTCGACATTGTATTGAATGGTCACCATGAAGCCAAATCTTATACTTAGGAAGCTCCTTTTTGAAACGGGTTCAATTCAGAACCAAAGCTAGATAAAATAATGTTCTATTGGCACATCTTCTTAACTGCCCTCCTAAATAGTAATAAAAAATAATAATAGTAATTACTTGCTTATTAGTACTGTTTTAGATGTACACATGTTGTAATCTTGTGTGCGCCAATTGATTTATTTGAGGTCTCATTTTGATTCATTTTATACGACTAATTCATTTTAATAAGAAAAATATAGTTCGAAGGGGTGGTTAGCTGTAGTTGATATCATCGTTCACAAGTTTTCTTCGCCAAAAAGTAGACTCTCATAACTATGATAATTAGAAATGCTTAAAATGCAGAGAGAGATAGAGAGATATACCTTGGGTATTGGAAGTAAAAACGAGCAACGTGGCCTAAGGGCTGCTACTGATTTTTGTTTTAGGAGTACTGATTCACAGTACTCAAATAATTAAAAAGTGCTGTTTACGTAATGTTAACGGCCTTCTCTATAAATGTTACACCCATGTAAATCCACTTGTGTTGATTTCAATTTCCTGCCATTCCTTCCAGTCATTCCTTCCATTCCTTTCAGAAACATTATTTTGTTTCATTCTTAGTTGTTTTCCTCCAATTCAAGCCCATCAAAGGTTCCGGTCTAACTCTACTCTTCCGAATTGAATCTTTTTGGGGTGCCTCTTGCACTGTTTGAAAGATTTCCGCTCGAAGTACGGTTCCACGCCTTGTCTGCGCAAATAAACTTTATTTTGCGTTGCTGTGGCTCTCCGCTATAGCGCTGCTTTAAGCTTGTGTTTGGCAGCTTCGTGGGTGGTCTGCTGGCATCGCTGGCAGTAACGGCAAAGTTGAGAGCCGCCTTCTAGTTTCCCCCCTCTTTCTTGTATCCCGGCTACATCAGCGTTAGCCTTTCTGTTGTCTCTTAACGGCCCGGCATTCCCGCTGACACAAACGCTTTATTGATGAACGAGCCGTGCGATGCACCCCTAGAGATATCTACAGCCTCGAGAAAGCACTGCGTGCTACGTCATGGCTAAGGGGTGTATGCTTGTTTCTTACGCGCCAAACTGGCAGCGTCGTACTGCTCCCCAGACACAGTGAATAATAATAAAGTTCTACTCTAAGCACTTAAGACCTGAGTGAATGGGAGTTTTTGCCCTCCTTGCTCAGAACTACAGGCTTTCCTGTCTGGTATTTTGTTTTCGTTATGCAGGCGACGGCATATTTTAGGGCATTCCATGTCCCTTTGATGATATTGTCGCCTAAGCCTGTCTCTTACTCATAGTTGATAAATACACCCCCTGCTTTGATGCTTCAGAGAGGATTGCCAAAAATGTGCATATGATTCCTTTGATTAACTCCTGTGTTTTCTAATTAAATATTTTGATATCTGGTTTATTTAACATAATCGATACATAATAAGCTATACAGTTTTAAGAAAGGTTTAATAGCAAAGAGGAAAAGTATCATTCATGGTGAGTATAGCAGGGTAAAAGCTGCAATATCTGCATCTTGACAAGCCCCACGATAGCGGCACAATGGCAGCAAACGTGCTGTACAGGGAGAGGCTTACTTGAGGCAAACATGTAAACTCGCATGGCGAGAATCAAGACAGACATTCAAGAAGCATTTTTTATGGAAAGGTAAACATTTATTGAAACCATACTTAACATTGCATTTTTTAGGCATTACACCTACAGTATCACTTGTTAATGTGAACTCATTTGTAGTAGCAAAATTGTAGTAGCTGTGACCCACAGTTTGTACGAGGCTGTGGAGTGTACAAATTAGCAATGTGTCTCGTAGAACATGTCAATGGACTTACAGTTAAATTTGCAAATGTATGTATCTGGCGGCTCTTACGGATTATTTCTAATCTGAATGTTGTTAAGAGACAGTTTTCATAGAGAAATTCAAGTTTTAAGATCTGCAATCTTGGGAAAAAATCAGACGTATGTGCATTGTGGAAAATATTTGAGATGGCATGTATTGCGCTTTTTGTGATGTGTTCAAGTTATGTAATCATTTTTGTCCTGTTTACCCAAAAAATGCCAATAGCTTAAGGGGATGTAATTGGGGCATGATATATCACACGTTTTTGCTGTTCTGGTAATGTGCGTTCACATTTTCTAAGAATTCCCAATGCTCTACAAAGTTTATTCTTTGTGTAATCTACGTGATGCTCCCAATACATTTTTTCGTGAAACACAACTCCTAGCGTCTTTGCAGAGGGCGAGAATTCTCCTTTCACATTCTTTAAGTACAATGAATTAGGTGTCGAACATATTTTAGATTTTGCTCGCAAGATAACAGCTTTAGTATTGGAACACTTTATACGTGAGGAGTTTTTTACTGTCCAAGTGTAAAGCTTGCCTAAGCTATTACTTGCCAATGATATGATATTCTCAATGTTCGTTTCAGAAAAAAAACAATCTTGTGTCATATGCATATATAACATCTTCTATTGATGTGTTTATCTTTGTGATATCATTATTAAAAATAAACATAGGTGGGCCAAGTAAGTTACCGTGTGGCACACCATGTCTTATTCTTGCTAATGGGGATAGTTCTTTCATTATTGATACACACTGGTGTCGGTCAGTCAAATCACTTTTAATTAAATTTAAAGTGACACCGCAAATGCCATAGCATTTTACTTTTGCAGTAATGTTGCATGATTTATATTATCGAAAGTACTGGAGAAGTCTATGAAAACAGATAACGTTAAACGTATCGCTTCTATATTTTTATATTAGTTCCTTTTGATTAAGCAGCGCACATTGGGTTGAGAGGCCAGGCCTGAAACCAAATTGAGACGGTGCCATATTCTAATGTTCGTTAAAAATGTTGACCACCTAATAAGAATAATATTTTCTAGGCCCTTTGAAAACGTTCGCCGTATAGATATCGGACTAGAATTACCGAAATTCTATATTTATCTCCCCCCTTGTATATTTCTGCTACATTGGCAGTTTTCATGCGCTGAAGAAAAACAGCGGTACTCAAAGCAAGATTGTATATGTATGTTAAATACGGACCGAGAAGGTCGATAACAAAAACAATTGGTTGTAGTTTTAGGCTATCGATGTCCTCACTCTTACTTATTTTAAAGCGCCTAAACATACTAATTACTTCATGTTCTCAATAATTCTCCACCAATCATTCAGAATTACTTCTTTTTCTTCCTTACGATATACCACTCACTGGAAACGGGAGTGGCCCCTTCGCAATTTAAATAGATTGCATACCTGTGCATTTGATAAACTTCAATTAACTGCCTCAGGGTATTGCTATAACGTGAACAGAAGTGCATCACTCCAAGTACAAATACGAAAAAGTTGAAACACGCCTTCGCAAAACCGTAATGTGCGTAATGTGCGTAATATCTGAAACATTTTTCGACACGTTTACGGCCGAGTATCTATTTTGTTCTTCATTGCCATACCGATAAGAAAGCCCATAGTAAACATGCAAATATGCTGGAACAGTATTTCTACATGAAACTACTGTTGGAAAACAAACACACAGACACACACGCACACACGGACCATGGGTAATAGGCAATCTTCGTTGCAGCCAGAAAATTACAGTAAGTGAACGACATTTTTACACCCAGTTTTAAATAAAATATTGGGACAACAAAACATTTGTTTTTACTCTCTGCACCAAAGGCATGCGCTGCTCTGCCCAAGCCGCGTGATGGGTGAACATGCTGGCTGCCCCTAACTGGATGAAGAAGGAAGACGACGAGACTGCGATCATCAACCTGTTGGCCGCTCCGGCGCTTCTCTTTGCGACCAAAATAGGCGGCCCCCTTCAGCCGTATACGTCCTAGTCTTCCTTGTGCGTAAAAGATTGGTGGAGGTGTCAAGCTCCTGTCAGATGTAGTGGAGTGGTTCCGGAAGCTGCGTGTCCAGTAGTCTTCGCGAGGCAGCAGGTGTGTTGCCCTAGGGTCGTCGTGCGGTCAATCAGACAAGCGTGTGGAGTGTTGTGTTGGGCCATAGTAGGTTGCTAGCGGGTCGTCACGAAGTCGTTCGGAAGGCCGTGCAAATTGTGGTGTGTGGCCATACCGTGGGGCTACACGTCGACGGTTGCAAAATCGCAAAATATGTCCTGGGACACCACAGGAGTAGCAAACTATGAGAGGTCGAAGCTCTGTTTCTTCGTCAGTGAATCAAACATCGTCTTCCCTGGCGTAGTGGGTCGGTTCGTCCCGTATATCATAGGGATAGACCGGGCGTCACGAAGAAGGCGAGCGCTGAGGGCGCTGGTCATGGCGAGGAGCTGGCAAGCGTGGTGCTCTCCTTGGCTGGGGGGGTGCACTGTACTCAACAGCTGCTGCACTACCCATCAATTGCCAAGGGGTCGTAGAAGGTGGCGGCACAGGCACAGACAGCCTCACGTGGCACATATACCCAATTTTGGTCGTGTACAGAATGGTGATCAACTGCTGGATGTATCTTTTCTCTATAGCAAAAAATTTCTTCGCGAACGGACTGTAGAATCGTCGAGGACAGGTCTGCGAAAGAGTTCGTGTCAATGCTGGCAACCATTGTAACATTTGTGACGCTTTTAGCAGACTCTTCATTGTGACATAGCTACTTTTTTGAACACAAAGAAGGATCTGCTAAAAGCGTTCCGCCTACGTGTCCCTTTCTGAACAACTACTAGGTCAGTCTTCCCGGATCATGCTCGTGCACCAGAGGCATGCGCTGCTCTGCTCAAGACGCGTGAGCACGTGTGAGGCACCGTAGACACCCACATAGCGTCTCGTTGGTGGCGAGGCACTGTAGATTCCCACATAGCGTCTCGTTGGTTGCGAGGCACTGTAGACGCCCACATATCGTCTCGTTGGTTGCGAGGCACTGTAGACGCCCATACAGCGTCCCATAGGTTCTCTTCGTAAAATGTTTAGTAGGAGCAATCTCTGTGGCAATATATTATCCAGGTGGGAGCTGGACAACTTTCCTTGGAACCAGAGATTTCTTTCATAGGCGCTCGAGAGAGTGTTCTTCTAGGAAACATTCGCAACTGTACAATTCAACTACATATATTAAAAAGACAAAGAACACTTAATAATGAAGTGCACCACTTGGTCATTTTTTCAAGGTCACAGGCGAAAAAGAGACAAAATGCACCTTTTCTATTAGATAAGCAATCTTTATATCGACGCATGCAGCAATTGCAGCAGGTTTACCACAGTGTTCAATATAAAACAACTTGGGGCAGCGGACGAATCAGTATTTCATTCTGAAATCTGCTCAGCGCAAAAATCACATGTACTAACAAATTTTCATAATCTAACCTTTCTGTATGTGTCTGCTTTCTCGCTGAGATATCATAGGTTGAGAATGAAGACCAATAACCAATTATCATGGGCTCTTGTAAAAAGTGAAGGCCTGTAAATTGCCTACTATTTTGGTTGCAGTCCGATAGCTAAGCAAATATAGTTCCTGTTAAGCACGATACCGTGTCAACGATTTCAAGAGGCCCTGTAGTACAGCATGACGAGTTACGCGAGACCTTGAAAGGCATACAAAAAACTTATGGCTGATCATTTACTCATTGCAATCTGCAGAAGAGGCAAATGAAACGTGTATTTGCAAAAGTATAGCTTGATATGTCGGGAAGTAGGAGAGATTCTACAATGCCTATTGGTGTCAGGCAGCTATAAAGCTGTTTTATATGAGTGCACACACGTTTACGTCTAGTCGCGCGTCTCCTTTGAGATAAGTAAGGCCGAGAATATTTATTTAGGCATAGTGGTGGCTGACCATTATTCCACCGTTGTGGTATGATGCTATCAAAATGCACCCGGACACCGCGTTTCTTAAATACCACGTAAAAGTGATATCCACAGCACATAATAAAGAATTATACTCCATATGCGCCTCTTCCAGGTTATTGCCTCGTCCGACGTATTGACTGTATGGTCATGTGTTCGTGACGCTGACAAAAGCAGCAGTCGGGATGTGTAAAATGAAACTGCTTATTTATCCAAACTTCTGGCTGCGAAACGGAAAAATAGACTGCCGCAAAATACGCCTGAGCTGTAAAAACAGCGCGAAAAATAGAGACAAGGACTCAAAAGGAATTGACAGGTCCCTGACTGGTGCTTGTCTCTAGTTTTCTGCTTCTTTCATGTCTCAAGCATGAGTTAGAAACCAGCCCAACTTTCCTTTCTAGTACAGCAAAACACTTTGTAAATTGATAGCAGTGAAGAAAGAGTCGACAGTCGATGAACTGAAAGGTGTTCAAGCGTGTCAGCTTTTATGCATGTATCACCTAATATTCCATCGTTACTGCTAAATATCGCGTAAGTTCTAGAAATAATGTATTGTTTACGTTGACCACGTTATCGCATCAAAAGATTCCAAGATTATTTGGAAAGTGCCCAGTCATTCTCGCATGATCTGCGCATGGCAGCAGTACATCACAGAGAAATGGTAGCGCGAAAAAATAAGAGAATAGTGGGTGGCGCAGTATTTTCAACCGGGACAAAGCCATGGAAAATAGCATGACTCCCTCTTGGGTCCTCAACATGATGCTTACTGTGCACTAAAGCACAGAAGCTCCCTTATGAAAGAAGATACGTTAGTGCCCAATAGCGAACAGCGTTGAGCGGATGCCATTGAACCTTTGCTCACCCAGCATGATTCAAACTCGTCTGATACGTGTCACATAATGCAGACGTGTCACATAATGCTAACTAGGCGCTCCCCTCAGTAGAGCTAAATGCACTGTAATCGCGAAGCAATTGAACGGGAAAGAATGGGTTAACATGATATTGAATTTCGAACAATGCCTCTGTGAACTAAAAACGAACATCATGTTGCAAGAGCATGAAAAAAAACGACTTCCTGGCACGCTCTGCGCAGCCAGCGTTGTTATAAGTGCTGCGGCATCAGCTACTGTACTTCGCAGTTTTTCTGTGGTCTCGCATGGCCCGTACTTTTCCGTAAGGTTGTTGCTTTCATTTTCCTTTTATGGCAAAGCCTGTGCAACTTTGTGGAACTCCGTGCCAGGTGCAGCAACCACGTCACTCTTTTGTATGCGATTAAAGACCTTACGTAAAAACTTTCAGGTACTTAAAATGGTGAACTGTGGACACGAAACGTGTGGTTAGCGTTTATGAATTCTGGTATCGCAAGAACTTCACTGCTGCTTTGTGCAGTTTTTAGAGTCTTTTCGAGTACCGCTAGTGTGAGTAGGTTAGTATTACCTCAGTCCCCCCATCATTAAAACCTCTTGGTAGTAGTCTGAAAACACTGTCTTTCGAAAATGTCGAAATTGTTTCTGTAAGATAGTCACCTTAATTAACTCTGAAACGCAGATTCAACGTACATAGCATTACTATAAAAATGAAACATCACAGTGAAAATTTTTCCCACGTAGAAACTGCGCTTTGTTGAAGAATTATGTCTTTTCACAAGAGTGCATTTGGGCTATAGTTATTGAAAAAGATCAATTCGACTACAGTAGGCTATGAACAATCATTGTGACCACAGATTTGCCACTTTCTTAAGGTTTTAGTGTACTCAATTTGATGTCTTCGTCTCTTATCAGAGTGATACCAGTATAAACGCATCTGAGCCCCCTGCCCTCATTTTCCCTCATTCTAAGAGGAAAGATGCGTCAGCCTCGGAAGTCAAGGCAATCTACAAGCAGTAGTGCAATAGTTTCCATAACCCCCTCGCAAGGAAGACAAGTACGCTTATGTCTTTGCCTTGCCATGAGTCCTTCCTTTCTGCCTTTGTTTCTTTTTGTCTCTTTTGATTCCTTTCCCTCATATGTGTACCGTTCGCAATGTGGCCCCGTCTTTCTGTAATGTACAGCGCAGAACTTGGCATTGTACGTTCGTATCAATCTGAGTGATGTGCCGTGGTTAACGTGCTGACAACTAAAGATGGTTGGTAGTGCATATTCTTCTCACTGTGATTTAAACTCTGAACGCAATTTGCAGGACTCCATGACTATGTCACATTCACTGAGTTATGATATTTGGAGACACACTTTTCATCTTCCTTCCACTCTATCTCTGCCCCTTTGCTTCTTTTGCATACCATGCTGCAAACCCGACACAACCTTCATCGAATTACAGCTTTTTCTGTTTACTAATTTTTCCGCGTGCGGACGGCTGCCATGCGAGTCGTTTATTCTCTTTTATGGAGTGCGCTGTAGTTAACCATGACTTTAAATTATGACACTTGCAACTTAAAAATAATGCTGAACCTGGTCAAAAATAAGTCATAAAGACATGTTTGACTTGCACAGACATTAAACTTGGCTTTGATTGATGAAATGGTTTACCTAGTGTCGGTTGGACCCATTTCTAAAGGCATTGACTACTATTTCCACTGACATCAAATCAGGTCTTAATCGGAGTGGGACATAAGATAGATAAATAACCTGTGCAGCGCTATAAACACAATGGTGCTTTTTAATGAGAACTGAGTTAAAACACGCAGTCACTTAAAGACGCACTAGCTTTTGTTGCTTTTATTTCCGTTTTTTGTTGAAGCTGCTTCTCAGTGATAATTTCGGCACTCAATCGGAGACCAAGAGCCACCAAGTAGAGGGTCATGTGCAGAAAGTGGTGGAAAAATATCTTAGTTTGTAAATATTTATTTTCTACTTTGAAACACAGTAGTTTTCAAAATATTACAGATCCCTCAAATGTGTAAAAATAGGATAACTAACTGATTCCACAAGAGGGTAAACAATGGTGCTGTGCTTGTAGTGTCCACAGCAGTGAGCTGAATGCCCTATAGGAGTGAATGGGCTGCTGCACAAGGCTATCAACGTTCTAGTCTACTTTTTCAAAACATCTGAAAAAAAGGCATACAACCGGGACCTGAAGGATGAAAAGTATGTTCACCGGCCGATTGCGTGGAGGTGAGATGGCACCTTCAGCAATATCAGCGACGAATCAATGCTTACTGGAGCGCAAGCAGCTTCCCAAGCCCACGCTGAAAGGTTTTATTGGCGGGCCCACTCTTGTGGCAAAGAATACAATTTGTTTTTATTTATTTTTGTAGTGAATAATATATTAGGACGCTAAGTATTTCTTCTTGTTCAGTAGACATGAGAGCTGTTGTCGGGTTACTATGGCGAAATGATCATAGACAATTTGAAGTCTGAATAGTAGTAGTAATGGTGATATAGCGAGGGACGTGATTAATCAGGTGAGGCTTTGTGGACGTGTGAGACAACCTTGAATACGCGAAAAAATTACTGTCATGCAGGTGGTGCCAAGATACCTTTAACGAGCTTGTTTGATATTAAGTTTGAAACTTTGACTATCGAAGGGATACCATGGAGATCAAAATGTCCGCAAGGATTCACTGCGTGAAGCGAGTGACTGTCAGAATGGCATGGGCTACCAAGAACTCTGTCACCGAGAAGAATACTGCGAAAGGAGACTATGTGATCCCGGGCAAGTTTCTAACCTTCTTGTTAGTTGAGAACTCTTGATAATGACAGCACACCACGCGCATCTGTATACGGTAGTAAGGGAGCAAGCAAGGGACTTTTTGTAGAGAACGCTGATGGGCTCTATGACTGAGATAACAGTGCGCTTTCGTAAAGCAAGCAGTAGCAACGCAGAAATCGTTTGGCCCATAAAGAACACTAGTGAAATGGCGTTCTATGTATTCTTTTAAACATTTCTGTGGTAAATGTCCGGATAGCTTGATACAACTGCCTCAGAAAGTAACATTATAAACTATTACCTATCACCGACTAGTTCATTAAATTTTTCGCCAACAACGTTACATTGTCACATGACTCCTGGCCAATGAGTAATCATCAGAGACTTCAACGCCCAGCAAACGCTATGGGGGAGCCCGAAATTCAGCGCAAAGGGTAGAAGTCTGATAACGTTTGCTTCAGACAACGAGCTGTGCTTGTTAAATGATGGCAGCCCAACACTTTTACGTGGCCCTGATTACAGCAGTTGCCTTGACTTGGCTTTTGTTTCTCGAGGTCTCGTCAGATGTGCCGGATGGTTTGCGGACATAGAAACACATGGGAGTGACCACATTCCCAAAAATGTCAAGATCAGAGGATTATCACCTTGCAAAGTACGCGGAACTATCAAAAGAGTGGACTAAAACCAAGTTTGAATTTGTCATGGAAGAATGCTGTCAAGAGAACACCTCATTTGACTTAGAAGATGAGCAAGTCCACAGTGCAAGACACAGTGTGCACCCTCACATGCTCTTCGAGGGTAACCGAATTTGATGTGGAATTAGAACGACTTCGGACTCTCCGACGGCGTGCGGAACGAAGATACCAACGCACGAAAGCAATCGACGATTTAAGAATCGCTAGACGTCTTCAGAAGAAGATACAATGCTGCATAGACTAGCTAGAGTCACAACGTTGGGCAGCCTTCTGCGCGTCGTTAGATCCTCGCAAGCCTTTATCACACTTGTGGAGGACAATAAGAGGGCTCCGGACAGCTCCCATTCAGCGGTCTCCATTCAAGGCTCTAGCCCTCTCTCAACAGAGATCGGAGGTCGACGTGGCAGAAGAGTTCTCTGCCAACTTATCTAGTCAACTCACAGATCCCAACATCTCTACGCGCTCACGTGGTGGCAGAATATCACACGATCACCACATGGACCAATTTTTTTCTATGCATGAGCTTAAAGCAGCACTGGCTTTGTGTAGACAGACATCAGCACGCGGCCCTGATAGAATATCATACAGAGAACTGTGTCACCTTGGCGAGTGCGCGAGGAGTGCCCTCCTCGAGATATACAACAATTCGTGGCGAGAAGGCATCCTCCCAGTTAACTAGAAGACCAGCCGTTTGGTTCCAATACTGAAGCCTGGCAAGTCACCATTGGTGCTCACATCATACCACCCGATTGCACTGGCTAGTTGCTTGGGCAAAGTGATGGAGAGGATGGTACTTGGACGGCTAGAATGGTTCCTTTAGCATCACACATCTACCCGGACGTTATGACGGGATTTCGCCGGGGGCGGTCATCAATTGATAGCGTCATAGACCTGGTCAGCTACGTGCAACACGAAAAAGGCCGTAAGCGTCTCTGCGCTTCTTTATTTCTTTATGGTAAAGGGGCGTACGATAACGTCACACATGAAGCTGTCCTCACCGCTCTCAAGGAGGTAGGAGTGGGTGGTCGGGTGTTTCAGTGGCTACGCAGCTATCTCTCTGAGCGATCCTTTTTCGTAAGAACCGAGGATGGTGACACTTCGCTACTTTACAGCCACCGTGGTGTTCCCCAGGGTGGCATACTTTGCCCTGTACTATTCAACCTGACGCTAATAGCTCTCAATGAGCATCTGCCAACTACTGTCAGATTGTCAATGTACGCGGACGACATCTGCGTTTGGACGTCTGCAGTAACACGTCTACAGCTGCGAGCGCGAATTCAGAGAGCTGCCACTCAAGTTGCTATTTACCTCCGTCAACGAGGTCTGGAAATTTCCTCTGAGAAATGTGCACTTGTGGCATTTGCGCGCAAACCAATGCAGAACTACAGCGTTCTGATAAACAGCGAAAGGATACGTCACCTCCGATCTTACAAGCTTCTAGGTGTTAATTATAATTAACAGAGACCTCTCATGAAGCTCACATGTATCATACATGAAAAGGCGATTGACAGGCATCTGTTATTTGTTCAAGTCCTTCGCTGGGAAGAACTGGGGAATGTCGACAACTGATATGTTGCGACTATACAAGATTCTTTTCCTTTGATTCCTTCGGTATAGCCTACCTGTGTTAACCAACGCCAGTAAAACAAGCATACGAATGCTTCAAAGTGTCCAGGCTCAAGCCCTCCGGATATGTTTAGGCTTGCCCCAAAGTGCGTCAACAGCGGCAACTATCGCCATCACAAGGGACAACCTCATCAAGACCCACATTATGTGGAAGTGCTGAGGACACATATACGACACCTTGCTCGAACTCCTCGACATCACCTAGCCTCTCTACCAGTGGTCCGACCATGCACATTTTATTGCAAAACAGTGCCCGCACATGGTGAGTCGATCCCAACTTCGTTCTCTCCTGACGCTAGACCTGTGACTCCACCAGGGTGCCTCGCTCAACCAATGATTAATATTAACATACCTGGCGTCCAGAATAAGGCCGATTTGTCGTCACCGGCTCTTAAACAGCTCACACTACTTCTCTTGTTTGAGAAACATCAAGACTACACACATATATACACTGACGGATCGGTTCAGCCGGACAGCTCTACAGGAGCAGTAGTGATACCAAGGTTGGCCACGACAATTAAATTCAAGACAACTCACGCAACACCATCAACTGCAGCAGAACTGGCAGCACTTCGTGCCGCGTTGCAATTTGTAGTTGATCAACCTACACGCAAGTGGACTATTTTCTGCGACTCGAAGGCGGCACTGCAGTTTCTACTATTAGCCTTATGCCTTGGACCTTACGAGCAGCTGGTACTAGAGATAGCAGAGGTCATACACCATCTGACTGAGAAAGGGCACCAAATTACATTTCAATGGTTGCCCAGTCACTGCGGAATCATCGACAATAAACGGGCCGATCAAGCTGCCCGCTCAGCCCCCAAAGAAGATCATAAACTACGACTACCGCTTTCTAGGATAGATGCTGCACGAAAGCTCCACAGGCTTGCTCGCCAGCAAACCACATTGCAATGGAATCAGCCACACTTCAAACATGCCCGACTGTACTTGCTTGACCCTACGCTAAATCTTCAAGTCCCATCGAGGCTTTGCCGAGCAGACCAGGCCCTGTTATGTAGGCTGTGGTTGGGCGTTGCGTTTACCAACGCCTACGCTTTCGGCATTGGGATTGCCGACACCGCAGCCTGTGGACACTGTGGCAAAGAAGAAACGACCCAACATATTCTTTGTGACTGCCTAGCGTATAGTAAACGACTATGCCTTCGCAAGGAATTCAGCAAACTAGATAATCACCCTCTGTCAGAGCAAGGAATTCTACAATATCGACAAGATACAACTTCACAGCGCTACAACACTTTTCGTGATTGACCGGCCTTACTTAACGGTTGTAGCTAGAACGCCCTTCCTGTGTGTGTTTTTTGTTTTCTTATGAGTGCGCGTGCTTTTTTTCTCTATCTACTCCCTCTCTCTTGCCCCTAATTCCCCGTCCCCAGCGCTGGGTAGCAAACCGGATGCCAATATCTGGTTAACCTCCCGGCCTTTCCTTTCTCGCTCTCTCTCTCTCTTTTAAATGTGAAGCCAACCATCATCCGGCCTGGAAGTATAGGGTCCATTACTGAGAGCCTTTGTTGATTTTTTGTCAACATCCTCAATAGCAACAGGACTGTGAGCAAACATGAATAATTGAATCATACCCCGTGTAAACTGAACAACTCTGCTTACTCGTGTAAGTTTAGACAATGCCTGATATTTTTCTAGAAAAAAATGTCATTTAAAAGGTTTACTTTAAAGAATGTGGGATAAGTATTGCGATGAGAAGTAGTATAAAAACGAGGCTATACTACACTACATTGTACTGGTGTGAAAAAGGATGTCATTGATAATGCCATTATTGTAAGTGTGGAGTACCCTACACTACTAGTAAGCATAGCTTTTTTCGCAATGTGTAACATGGTATGTCATGTAAAGTTTGTGAGTAGCTTAGCCCGGGGCCTAGCTCTCATGCCGATTAGCTTACCTAAAAGCATTCTCTTATGTCCAGGCAGAGCAAGATGTCACAAGGAGGAAGACGGCATTTAATGCTTAGCGTTGAGAGAAGGTTAAGAAGACAAGAAATGTCAGAAGTATACGTAAGTGAATTAGAGGCTTCTGCGTCGAGTGTGTATATGTATCACAGAGACTCTCACTTTTGTCGTAGTGCAAAATTTTAAAAAAATGACAAACTGAACTGTGTCATGCTGCACGCCGGCTATTTCGTGGAATGAGTTGAAACTCAAAGCACGTTTCAATCTGAGTTTTTTTTTCAAGACATATCGTTCTGTTTAGAAATTAACAAAAAATTCTTCTTCGTACATTGTGAACGTTTCTAACAGCACCGACTGTAACAATTCGAGTCACGAATGAAGAATAATTGCCTTATCATTGAAGCGGCAGGTAAATAAAATTGTAAACTGGCGCTAATGGTAATGTTCCATCACAAGGACTATGTTATATGCCCGTTGATCACGCTATTTTCAACGAATCAGCGAAGAATGCTGTGAAAAAAAAACAGCACTTAACGTCTTGGTATCCCAAATAGCAACGCGTATTAGCTTTCTTGTCTAGTAACTGTTTATGCATAAATGGATGATTAGATCATTTCCACAACTACTCAGTCATAGCCCAGCTGGCTGCTAATGAAGCAAGCGGTTGTTTTCTTAACGTGCTCTGTCGTATACGGTGTGTAACCTGTTTCAGTCTAACGTCTCTGCAGAAGCTTAGTGCATTAGCAAAACATAGCGCAATTATTTTTCAACCAACCAAGGCGTGCCTCCAACAGCACATAAAAGACACAGGGTAGGTCTCTGTAACATTAGGCCAGTGTATCTACGCGTGCACTATTCTGGCATCTATTGGAGTTCCCCGAAAATAACTCCACATAATTGATCGCTACATGTCGTTGTCTCGGCAGCAATGCCACGTGCGAAAATCGATAGTCACTCTCTAGCCTAGGCGCACAAAAATAAACTCAACCGAGGACTGCTCGTTAAAGGCGGCTTGGCACTACCGCAGCGACTGTGCATCCATGGTTCCGACTGTGAAGCGACTCTGCTGCCACAATTGTTCCGCCCTGAAAAGAGCAACGTACGATCGCAATGTTGTCATTTGTTTATGGCTGCCAAAGAAACTGAACAGTGCGAGCTAAGCAAGTGTGGTCAGCTAATTAACGCTTACCCAGAGGAGATTTCGGGAGCTGCGACAAGGCCACTGGTTGCCTTTTCTTGAAGAAAGGGTAGTGGAATATTTGTTGCGTGCCTTTACTTTGAGCTATTATTCAGAACTGCTTTGCATCACTCATTCATTATGTGTTGAAATTCAGGAAGAAGGATGCGGCCGACATTGTAGAGGTCTAGCATCGCGAAGAGCGTGGTGTTTATAGGTGAGAAGATGAAACTAAACGATATTCGATAATAAAGACAGCAGGCTGAGCTGGCAAGCAGAATTAACACATGGCGATTGGTTAAATCAATCAAGGAAATAAATAATCAGGAAAGGGGAGGAGACGAAGAGGAGAAAAAGACAAATGCAACAAAATGTCAACAAGGATAGCAGTATTTCTATAATACATCAACGTCAACCGCTTTTGCATTGCAGGAATTGCTAAAAGTGAATATCACTCTAGGACGGACTTTTCAAAGAAACTTACTGCTCCCCTTAGCAACGTTCTATGTCAGCCTGCTACCTCTCTTTCAATAGTCACTCAGGAGAAAAAATCAGCAGTGATACGAGAATAACACTGCCTTATCTACGCGAAGAGTGATATCAAAGAAATTGTAAAATGTACAGGACTTGCCCTATCAGCTTTCATTTTACCGGTCACAGTCACGAAGCACAAAACATATGCTCATTTTGTGATGTTGCCGATGTTTGCTGTGGGGTTGTAAATATATACAATAAAGCCCTCTTGTCAACCTCTGTCTAACAGGTCTCAGGCCAGGCTGATCACTGAACCTTTATCGGTAGATTCACGAACTTTTTTACCATGAACTTTACAGTTTTACACAAGTGTCCAAATTAAATGTGCATCATTCACACCGCGAATTCGTATGCGCAAAGGTCGGCTTTCGAAAAACAAAATAATTTGTACAAAGAATGATGAACGGATAAAAAGCTGGGTGTTTGTTGAGAAGACGAAATTAGAAGACGGTATATTTATGTTTAAAGAACCTCGGTGTAGTGTGAAACTATACAGGGGCGACCATCACACAAGAACACTATACAGCGATATTAGTCACGAGTTGTTTATCTATCAAAACGAGACCTTATATTTTTCACATTCGTCAGACAATTATTTGAACACAAGTGCGTGGGTCTGGCTTTGAAAATAACGATGTTGTTGCTAGCTCTCTTTGAGACGTTGATGTTCTAGGAACCGTTCTAGAAAGAGGGATGATTGATGCCGGTTTCATTTTACTATAAACACAATTTTGTTGCTCATTTGACCGGAAAACTATTGACATACCCTTGATTCCGCATACTTCCTTGCGCTTTTATTATACCATAACGATCCAAGATGTTTACATCATGCCACGGTTATTCAGCTTGTGCACCAAGCCATCCACCAAAAAATGTTTTGAATTGCCACCATAGGCCAGCATTGGGCATTGAACAATAAACGAAGCTTGTCACTGACATTATCCTCTATTGCCATTTTTTTCGCTCTCGTCAATCCTAGTAATACCGTGCTGAACAGCTTTCTTTACACACGTTTTTTTGCACCTTGTGTACCATTGTTACCACCTGATCTACAAACTTTTTTATTATAAACAACCCAAACTTTTCAATACAAATGTTCTATCTGTGCGTACATGTGTAAGCTTGGATCTTTTTGTCCTAGCTATAGGTGCAAAAATATTTTCAGGCAGTTTCAGGTTAAGTTATCGCCATCACTTCAGTAACTTTTTTTCTGTATTTCACCATGAAAAGTAAATCGTATAACTTGCTTAGGGTAATTGCCCTTTTTTAACACAGTTGTAATCACGAATCTCTCCCGTAATAGGCTCTCCAAGGCTTTTATTTAGTCGCCATGATGTAAGTTTGTAGCCAAAACGACACTAATTTGTTGGTCGTACAAAAGTAACTTATGTGGAAACGCGAAACTAAATTCAGCTAACATAAAAGTAACGTTTTCCGTGCTTTAAACACCGTTTTGATGAGAAAGCGGGATCCTTCCACTTTTCCTTTCTAAGGCTTCGCATCGTGACCAGCATTAAACGATATCAGACGGCCATATTATGGCACATCTACAAAACATAAGCTAACAAAACCACACCTGCGCTCTCATTAACTAGTCAGATAAGTGTGAGTTAGTCCTGAAAAGCCAGCGTGAGTGCGAAATAACCATTCAAAACTTGAGGTATTGTCTTTCTACACAAAAAATCGAAAGTTTCATTCCGATTTTATGGAGAGCTTAAGTACTGAAGTGTCTAGTGCCAACGTGTTTCCTCAGAGCCAATCGCACAAAATAATAGAAACACTCACGAGATATCACTAAATGCTCAAGAGCGTCCCGTTTTTTATAACACAACTTGTGTGTTTGTAGGGAACCATCATTTTCATGAGGTCAAGTTGTGATCGTTATTCTGTTCATTGTACTAACTATTGAAACAAGAGCTAAATGTGTTGTTTTTTAATGCAAAAAACATTATCGTGATCTTCGCGAACAATGAATAGCTCAGATTTTTCGCACCCTTTAGTTCACTGCAGCATACCGAAAAAATGCGTATAACCCGAATATGTATTACAATTAAAGTGCAGCACAGCTATCACTTTTGATAATAAGCACAAAAAATTGTCCATCTTCAGACACATGATGCCGCAGACTCTATAAAAACCCCTTAAACTTTGTATTCCCTAGTCATATTCAGCACACAGAATCGTGAATATACCCTCTCCTTGTCAAGGGCACAAAATTTAGGCACTTGATTGAGTGTGGTTGTTCGAATTAGTAATAGATAAATACACCTTCAGTATGTTTAAATGTCTTAACTGCTCAACTTAACTAAAATGGTCGGAATCAAAGTGCATGCGTATCAATGAGAAGTAAACAAAAGCTGTTGTATTAAGTCCCAAAATTAAAGAAATTCTTTCTACCATCAACATTAAGCTGAAATCACAATGCATAGATGTGGTTGAACAATTTAAGTAACTCGGAGTGTTTTTTTTTTCTTCTCTAAGTCTTAGAAGCATCATGTAGATCGCATTTTAACAAACCTGGCTGAAATAGCTGGCATTGTAAGCAGGGTAAATACGTTCTTTCAAAACAAATAAAGCAACTACTGTATGATTCCTTTTTTCAGTCCTATTTGAACAATTGCCACTTAGTTTGAGTGCGACTACTCCTAGCTGTCTCCAGCGTATCTACATTTTGCCAAAGAGATTCCTTTGTCATGTTCATAATGTACCTTGGCACTCACCAAGTGCCAATTTTTTTCAAAGTGGTGCAAGAACGATCCAGATCTTATAGATATTTCATTTTTGTTCCAGGTTTGAACACAAAAACCGGAAAAAAATATAAACCAATTACGATACCTTGCTGATACGCATGCTCGAGAAATAGCGTTTTTGGCAAGCCATGGAGAGTCCTGCCCAGTGCTCTACACCCAGAATGAACTAAGATGGACAACGGCTACAATGCACACTTCCGTTTCTGCTAAATTCATATCTACATAGGGGTTTTGATCTCTACAGTAAGTGAAAAAATGCTTTGCGGGCTATTTATGTTAACATGTAATTTAGTGTCTTTAGGTTTTTTGCTCTCTTTATTCTTTTTAACTATATGTTTGTTTGTATGTCATGTGAGCAGTATTTTACAATCTCTTGTATTTTTCTCTTTTGTATTTGTTGATTATTGTTTATTTGCCAGTACACTATGTTAATACTATTGTTTAATGAACCTCACTCTCAAGGTGCTGCTGAACGAAATGTTGTCGTGGCTTTGTCAAGCTGTTTCTGACACCTTTTTTTTGTGCCTCCAATGTCTGTACCTCTACAATGCAGAAATAAAGAATTTGAATTTTAATATGAATTTGCTTGTCCGCGGAGTAATTATTTCGCGTTGATGCATGACTGCAGCATCTAATAGAATGAGGGGAAAGCCACTGCAACCACCCAGCCAGAGAACTAATAAATGTTTTATGTTTACGTTTAAGCTGCAATTGTGGTTCATATAATTTTGTCCCTAGACAAACAAAAAATACCACCACTTCGCTTTGAAGATTTATTAAAGCTTATGCAACGGAAATTATGCATATGAAAAGCTAAATTATCATTTATACACTTTTATAATATCTCCATAATTCTTATACAGGCCCGGTCAATGTCTTTCAGAATGACTTAGAGCCAGTTTTAAATTATTGCTCACCGACCGCTCTTGCACTTTTACAGCAATAATGATTCCTTTTTACCTTTTTCAAGTCTATATACTTTTCTAGTCTCTAAAGTAACATAGGTATAGTAAGAAGAGAAACCATGTCTGAGTTTATCAGAGTAATCGTGTGTGTGCTAGTCTGTCCGAGAATACTCGACACGTTTGACACTTGAAAGGGAGAAAAGAAATAGAAGACAACTTCCAAGTTGGAAGAGCCTAAAGAGTGTGCCATGCCTTCCTCAACGTTCGGCGCAAAGAACTTTCAGCGCTCGGTGAGAAGACTGATTAGACACCCATGTGCTGATTTCTCAAGAGACCCCGTCGAGTCATCGGCGAAGAGTAGTTCTTCAAACGGCGACGTCGTTCAATAACTCCGATGTCTCCTGAGATGACAGCGTTAAGTAGAGAGTCTGCGCGCGCTTTCGTGTTTTTAGTTTGAATACCCAATTCTAGCACATCCTAATTTTCTGCCATGCTATGACGTTTTAATCAGTGAACCTCACCATGATCTTTTCAATTTCGAAGTTTTCAATATCTTACGTCTCTGTCTTCATAACATAGAGCTCGAAGTTTTCCTAAGAGCATCTAAGGATACCTAAAAATCCCCCGGCTACTCCTCCCGCCTTCCTTTTTTCTCGTTTCTCTCTCCCCTTCTACTAAGCACGCAACTCCTTTTCTGAAATATGTGACACACTGAATTAAAATATCACGTGATTTATGATACGCATAAATGCGTAGGCATCACAAATTATTAGGTAACACCCACATATCAAACTACTAGTAAGTCTCCTGCCTCCTTGATTCTATGGTTGCTAGGCGCATAAATTATTTCGCGTTTGCATGCAGCGATAAGTGTCTTTCAATTGTTAGGTGTTTACTTATGTATAGACTAGATATCTGGAGTGGACATGCTTACTTCAGCACACTTATTGTAACGTCCGTGCACAGCAGTCCCCGCAAAATGCACTACTCCGACTTTGAAAGCAGGTTACTGAACGAACCACTTCATGGCATGCGTCTGTGTTCTTGTTCTTGCGTTGAAAGATGAACTGCATGTGATTGTTACGGTATACGCTATGCGGTATTCTTTTGTGGCGTTTACTAAGCGATGTGTGGCATTGAGTAAAATATCTCTTAAATAATAGTTTTTAAGCACACGTTCAGTCGATCACATCTTACACAGCAGCACATAGAAATAAGAACACTGATGTTCGTGCGTGTGAAGCATGAAAGTGAACCTGAAAAGTCACAGCTTCATACTTTTTTGCACAATACGTTCGAAACGTCTGGCTATCACTGAAGGTTTATTCAGGTAAGTCTGCTTCACGCCTTCAAGATCCACGCATTTGTTTTGAAAGAAGCTAAGTTTTTTACCAATGGTCTGTATTTTCTGCGAGTATGTATTGTGAGAATCAGTCATGCGCGTCACCTTATATGTACATACTCATCATCAGTCTTCAGCGTCTTCTCCGCGAAGGCCGGCGAACATCGAGGGATCTTTTTGAGAGACGGTGATAGTTGAAGAAGGCATGGCCACGGGTGCAGGCGGGGTGGGTGAAGCCGTGTTGTGCTCGTCTTGTGACATGACTGTGTGCTGATTGCACACACGGCGACCCGACTGGAACGTCATGGTTCAAAAAACTACTCGCTACTCTCCTTTCTACCGTGTGTACGGCCATTTACCGACATTCCTTATAGAAAGAGAGAGAGATAGTTTATTTACAGAAAGGCGGAGAGGTCGGCCGGAGCCATAGCTTGCTCCAGCCTGCTACTCTACACTGGTGGAGGGGAAAGGGGAAAAGACAGAATAATGGATGGCGATGGTGAGATAGAGAGGTGAATATGTAGTATTCTTCCTAGCTGAGACAAACTTTAGAGCCGCGCATATAGTCCAGTTGCTTCCGAAAAGGTTATGACCACTCTTATGACCAGAATTGCAATGTTGGTGTCTGGCCATGGGCCCAGCACGGTCTCATCAGTTATTGACCTACTGCCGATATTGTTCAGTAGAAGAAATCAGTATTTGTCGTTCACGTGCGTATGCTGGGCAGACACAAAATATGTGCTCAAGTGTTTCTGGCAAATCACAGTGTTCACAGTTAGGACCGGTGTCACTGCGACCGATGATATGTGCGTAACGTCTGGTGCACGCCACACCAAGACAAATGCGGTGGATCATACTTGTGAGTTGCCGTTTCAATTTAGGGGACATGCGGAACTTCATTTCCGGGTCCCATTTGTGAAGTCGCTGGTGTCGCCGTTCCGGTTTGGTCCAGTGCTGAAGTGAGTAGCTACGCATCACAAAGCGAAGCAGGGCGTTCATGTCAGCTCGTGAAAACGCAATGCGTACTGCAGGGGCATTGCTTTTAGGGCATTTTTAGCTTCAGCGTCTGCCTCCTCGTTTCCCATCAAGCCGCAATGCGCGGAAATCCACTGGAAAGTGATAAGTTGACCATTTGTTGATGCAACCTGAATTAGTTCTGCAATTTTTATTGCCAAGCTGTAATACAGACCTTGCCTCATGATGCAATTAATGGTTTGCAAAGCACGTTTGGCATCACAGAAAATCGTCCATGCACGAGGTCACTCTCCGGAATAAATCTATACTGCCTCCCGGATAGAGACAAGCTCTGCGGCAGTTGATGTGGTTTTATGGTTTACTTTGAATCGTCGAGCGATATCCATGTCAAGGATGACAAAGGCTGCGGCGGAGATGTTTAGTGTGGTGGACACATTGGTGTACACGTGCAGAGAATCAGTGTACGTTGTAGAAATGTGATGTAGGATCAGTTGTCTGAGGCCAACAGAAGAAACGAGCGACTTCTTCGTAATTCCAGGTATCGTAAAACAAACAGGTCGTTTAGGCAGGATCCATGGAAGCACTGCAGGGGCATTTGGCGGGAAAACCTTGATGGTATGATATACTCATACCGCAATATTACACTTGAGAAACTGCACTCTGGGTGAGTGGTGGGTAGTGCTGATAGTGGGTGCTTTCTGTGTCGGCTCAGCAATCGAAGGTGAACTCTAACTGGCTCGCAGAGCATGTATACACTGATGGGACAAGCCCGAGCGTCTGCGGTTGTCTCATTTGTTGAAGTACAGCGCGGTAGACCCAAACAACTTTGTAAGCATTGAAATTGAACACTCTCTAGCGTATTCACACAACTAGGTCTCATATTGAAGATCACCGGCATGCTGTTTTGAATGTATCCCACAAATAGAGGATTTACAATTGAAGTAGTGATGATTCTGACGGGCCCCATCTTGCCCCTGCCACGTGGCGAAGAACGAGAGCAAAGCTCTTCAATTTCGATTTAGGTACTGCGACATGGCTCGTCTACGATAGAACTCTGTGTACGACAACCCCAAGAAACTTGTGGTGCGTTACAGCAGGTATCGCTGTCCCATTATTAATTATCGGGTATTCAGACATATGCTTGCGCTTGAACGCAACCACTGCACATTTGTCGATTGAAAGAGTGAGTCCCTGACGTCGTAGATATTTGTATGCGATTGTCACTGCACGCTGTAGTAGAGCTCGCAATTGCGGACGAGTAGTTTCGGTTGCCCATATCAATATGTAGTCAGCGTATGCACTGATGTTCACTGTGCTGGTAAGTTCTGCTGCTAGGCCGATCATTGTGGCATTGAATAGAATCGGGCTGAGAACTTCTCTTTAGGGATTAAAACGATGAACCTTATATCGATCGGTGTCTCCGTTATTTGTCGTCATGTAAATGGTGCGGTCCCTAAGGTAGCTAAAAATCCAAGCATACAGTCATCCACCGATGTCGATATCATCCAGTGCGTCAAGATTCGCATAATGCAGCACACTATTGTAGGCACCCTTAATGTCTAGGAACACCGCCGACACTAGTTTGCGTCGGCTTCTTTCCTCTTCAACGCTGGTGATCAAGTCGACCACGCCGTCAATGGCAGATCGGCCTCTTCTGAAGCCGTTCATAAATGCAGGAAAGGAGTTGTTGCTTTCTAGAAGTCATTCTAATCTTGACAGTACCATTCTTTCCATTACTTTTCCGACGCAGCTGGCTAAGGCGATTGGTCTGTAGGAGGAAAGTGCATGAAGACACTTCCCTGGCTTAAGCAAGGCAATAATGCGACTGCATTTCCAATTAGCTGGGATTTTTCCTGACTCCCATGAGGTGTTATAATGAGATAACAGGATATAGTTGCCAAGTTCTTCATCAACAACATAGTCCTCAGACATAGTGCACCCAGCGTCGTAATTACAGACCGTGGCCCAGCTTTTACTGCAGACCTAATGAAATGTCTGATGCGAATGACCCATACACACCAGAGAAGAACTACAGCATACCATCCCCAAACAAATGGCCTAACGGAGCGCCTGAACAGAACTCTGACTGATATGCTTTCAATGAATGTCGACGTCGAACATAAACTGTGGGATGAAATATTGCCCTACATCACGTTCGCATATAATACAGCCGTTCAAGAAACAATGCGAGTGACATCATTTGAACTTGTATTCGGGCGAACAGTCACCACTCCACTGGATGCCATGTTACCACTGAATGATGAAAGCAGCAATCCACCTGGCCTAGACGACTTCTTACAAAGAGCCGAGGAAGCACGACAGATGGCGAGATGCAGAATACGCCGCCAACAGCGTGTCGACTCCTGTCGGTACAATCAGCGTCGTACCGAAGCGCATTTTCAACCAGGTGACAAAGCATGAATATGGACCACAGTGCGTCGCCGTGGACTTTCTGAAAAACTTTTTAGCCGCTACTTTGGGCCTTACGAAGTACTCCATCGTGTAAGCGAAGTAACTTATCAAGTCAGATCCGCTATGCATGGGAGCTCAAAACGCCACAACCATACAGAGGTTGTACATGTAGTCCGGATGAAGCCTTACTTTGAAAGATCACCGGAAGACCAGTGACGCCTACCACGAATCTATTCATTGTCTGACGCATCGGGACGATGCGTATGAGGAGGGGGATTATGCCGCGACATAGTGCCTGCATTCAAACAACGCGCCCAACACCGCGCGCAAAGGGACATACACATGCGTCGTCTAGTGTTGCGCAGAGACGATGATGATAGCACGAGAACCCAGCTGGCCCCGGCTGATGTGCGCCACGCGGTTGGGACTCCTCTTGAAGAAGTAGAAGAAGGAGACATCTTTGGTGTTCTGCTGTAACGTGCTACGAACATAGTTCCTTTGAGTTGTGGGCACAGGGTCGCCCTATAATATATACGTTTTATTACACCCCGAGTCCTTCAACAACGTTACAATATGTCGTGCTTCCGTATCAAGATGGTTGAGTGCAGCATACGTGATTCCGTCAGGTCCTGGTGCCGATGAGCGTCGGGAGGCAGAAATCGCCGCGTTAAGCTCATGCATTGTAAAACGCACATCAAGGCGCTCGTCAGACGATGGAGGTGCAATGGTAGTAAGAGGCTCATTAGTGACAAGACTATCAGTGGTGGCCACGATGAGGCCCCAGTAGTCGCTGGCTATCTCAACTTCTGTTCGCCCTTGATGTAGTGCAACAGCTTGAAACGGTTGACGTTGTTGGGGAGCTGTCTGCAGACCTCGTACCACCCGCCAGATCTTAGATAGAGGTTGCTTAGGGTCCAGAGATCCACAGAAGTTTCTCCAACGCTGCCTGTCAATCTTGTCAAGATGCCGAAGAACATTTTGTTGAGCTCGATGACAGGCGGAAAGGTGTGAAGGCGACTTCGTTCGTCTGTATCGGTGTTCTGCTCGGCGACGAATTGCACGAAGGGCCTCGTATTGGGAGTCAACTGCTGATCTCTGCATTGGTAGGTTAACTTGTTTGGCTGTGTCACGCAGTGAAGAAGCAATGATGTTCTCTAGCTCAGATGGGTCAGTCATGTGCTCACAGCTGGAAATGACAGATCCCTTGAACAGTGTCCAGTTGGTTTGACGAATGTAGCGTGTGTGTGTGTGTGTGCGGTGAAACCACCTGAACTGAACATAGGTTGAAAGGTGGTCACTGCCGCGAGTGTCCTAATCTGTGCACCAACATTCGGAAGACAGAAGGCTTCTGGAAACAAAACAGAGGTCCAGGTAGCTGCTCTAGGACGTGTCACAGCAGCTTCATTATTATCATTCATTATCGACGTCTCTTTTCTAAATGTTCCCACTGACTCCTCGACAACGGTATCTGAAGAGTTCATCGCAAGGCTCGAGCAATGTCGGCAACAAGCCCACGTTAATACTGAAGTCCACCAGCAAGATCGCAAGCAACGACACGAGAGCTCTCATCACGACGTCTCCCTCAGAGCTGGAGATAGCGCTTCATTGGACTCTATTCAATCAATGAACGAACGTCACCTGAGAATTATCATATCACTCCCACCTCCCTTTCTTCGGATCGTCGCTGTCGTGGTTCGCAGATAGTCCACGTATCACGTCTGAATCATTTCGTTCGATGTTCTCTTTCTGTCAAAGACGTGTCTGGGCTGGTCGCTCACGCGTGAGGAGAACGTAAGTGGGAGCATTAGTCATACGCGTCAACTTATATGTACATACTCACCATCATCAGTCTGAGCTGTGTTCGGGAGCAGAGGCTCGGCGAGAAAAAGAAGTGTCTTGAAGCCAAAACGTTGCCTCACAATATATAAGA
This sequence comes from Rhipicephalus microplus, assembly GCF_013339725.1. Taxonomy (NCBI): domain Eukaryota; kingdom Metazoa; phylum Arthropoda; class Arachnida; order Ixodida; family Ixodidae; genus Rhipicephalus; species Rhipicephalus microplus. The sequence continues at coordinate 97,737,876 of NC_051169.1, forward strand.
ACGAACGCTTCCTTCGTCTATCTCCGCATATCAAGCTCCACTACTCCCAAAGAGTTGTTTTGCGCGCAGCATCTAATAAAGACGTCGCTTCATGAGATATACCATTACAATTGGGAATAAGACGCGACGCCTATTAAATGTTTTCAGCACACCGTGATCAACGCATACTGACCCACAATTGACAATAACTTGGACTGAAGCAGAAACTCCCCCCCCCTCCCCGTGTACGCCATTCTGAACTTACCTGCTCAGAAATCAACACCACAAAGACTGGCATGAACACCATATATCCCCATAATAATAGTTAGGCACGAGCGTATGTAGAAGTACTGTAAGCACAATGTTCACAGCGCTTGACCTTCATCTATTCATCTGTATTTATTCATCATCACGAAAAACGTCGTCTTCGTGTAAAGCTTTTATCAGGTGATTCGGCCTAATAAACGCCGTCGAGACCCAACGCTGCTACTGCCTTACACAGTGGTGGAGGCTGCTTCAATCCCCAAGTCCTCTTTACGTCACATTCCCCTGGAGGTTCGTTCGGGTCGCCGCTTGCTTCCTGGCTTGCTTGTCACGGCTCAAGAACCGCTGCCCGGAACATCCAGCATCCCTGTCCAACAAACCATTCCTGCGAGGATCGTCAACGTCCGGCAGCGCAACCCACCCATCTTCTCTGGTCTCAAGATTTTTTAACCACGAGAGCAGCTTCCGGATTGGCCTACTTTTTCTCAACAAGTCCGTAGCATATTCGGAAACCGAACATTCATTCCTAAGTGTTGGAACTAAGGCTCGAAACATCCCGCAGATACGTACAATTCGTACATTGAAGACGTCCTTGCCCTTTGCCACCGCGTGAACTCGGCGATGACAGAAGCTGATCGTGTTTGCATCATCAAATAGATAGGCCATGTCGCGTTTAACGCTCTGGCTGTTGAAAACCCTACCACCGTTGAGGACGTCATCTCCACATGTCAACATCTTGTTTAACTTCAAGCCATTTGATTGCACCCAGACTACCCAGACGCCAGTGACAGCCAGCCTTCCTCGAATGCGGACTTGCGCGCGCTGATTCGTACTCTGTTTCGCGAGGAACTTCAAGCGCAAGGGTTGCCATGTGCACCCGCCTCTCGGCCTCACTCTCCATCTGCTGGTCTGCGCACCATCATCACAGAGGAGCTCTCATTCATGGCTGGCGCTCTCCCAACGAACACTCCGACGCCACCCATGACGTATGCGCAAGTCGCTGCCATGCCACCTGCCATGGTTCAGCACGCGAATCCTGTTTCTGCACAGGCCAACGTAGCAGCATTTGCACCATACTCGCTTGTCCCAGTGCCAGTACCAGCACCTGTGACACCTCCAGCACTCTACGTTCTCTGGCGCTCGCCTCGCCCAAAATGTTACCATTGTGGCATTCAGGGCCATATTTCACAATTTTGCCGCAAACGCCAGCAGGATGAACGCCGTGGCTACGACATTTACGAAAAGGATGCGGTGCCCTCCCCGAACCAGTACCTGCAACGCCCTACTACACGTTCCTTCTCTTCGACTTCACTCGCCACACCTCGTTCCTACTATCCCGGACGCCGCCGGTCCCTCCACCTCTGCGACGCTCAACATCTCCTCTGAGACCGGCTTCACCTAATTCCTGACCACCCCTCGGAAAACTAGCTGGTGCAGTTTCGGAAAGGACGATGCTTCTGTTATTCGTGCGGATTTCTTTTCTCATCTACGTAAGGTTACCACACCTTATACTGGAACTCTCTTACGTAGCGCAAATGACTCGCAGATGCGGCCATCAGCACAGTGCACCGTTACAGTTTTCATTGATGGAATCCGGCATGATATTCAGTTTGTCATGTTGTCTTCTTGTGCTTATATGCTTATTTTAGTGTGTGACTTTCTTTCTGATGCTGCTGATTCTATCTCTTGTCAACAACGACTCATACGTATGCGAGAGACAGATGATATCTCCCCAAAATCATCATGTAACTAGCTACGAACAGCCAATGACTTCCTTGTGCCACCTAGCCACGAGTACGTTATCATGATTATGTCTTACTCCGTTGACCATGGTGACGTCTTAGTCAATCCATCACCCCGTTGTCTATCCAGAAGGATTGCACTTTAATCGAGTCTTATCCGCTTCTCCTATGGCGCCGCTTTTCTCGCTGTACTGAATATCACCAATGCGCCGATTATGTTTACCAAGGACACTGTTATAGTTTCCAGCGTGGACACACAACCTATCTCTGTAGTGGCTTCGGATACCATTCTGAAGAATCACGTTCAATACCAACACATGCTTCACCTACTACGGCTCTCGTCAATGCCATCCGAACGGATCTCATTCCCCTGCAAGCAGACGAACTACTGGCGTTGTTGTGTAAGCATAAATCTTCTTCCGACGTACATTCCACTGCTCTAAGCCAGACTTCTGCGGTGGCTCATCCCATACACACCGACGGAAATGCTATTGTCCGTCGTCGACCATACCGTGTTTCTTCCAGGGAACGCGAGATCATCGACAAGCACGTTGCTGACATGCTCAGACAAAACATCATACGCCCCTCCTCAAGCCCTTGGTCGTCACCTGTACGTCGTTCTCGTGCGAAGAAAAGACGGCTTGGTGCGATTCTGCGTTGACAACCGCGCATTAAACAAAGTATTCAGAAAAGACGGATATCTCTTGCCTCGCAGTGATGATGCCTTAGATTTCTTACAAGGAGCGAAATATTTTTCGAGCCTTCACCTGCACTCCGGTTATTGGCATATTTCAATGCACGAGGACGACAAGGACAAAACTTCCTTTGCCACACACGATGGACTTTGCGAATTTAACGTCATGCCTTTCGGCCTCTGCAATACGCCAGCAACGTTTGAATGAATGATAGACACTTGTCACGAGTATATGGTGAGGCCTGGTTCGCTCGTCGGGCGTTGCGAAATGAATCATAGAGGCTGATGGTACGAAACGAAAAGTATCACTTCATTACCATGACAATCACAAAAACGAAACAACACAAATACACACACGTTGAAAAACACAGCAAAAGAGATGTCTTAATGACGCGCGTTTCAATGTCCGATTCCGTTGGCGTTCTCTAAGTCTCGCGCTTACAGTTGTGGCGTGGCCTCTGGTCCGCTGGGAGTCCCTCTCAGGCGTGATGACACGCCCTATCGATGCTCAACGGTGGCGACGATGTTGAAGAACCACTGCAGTGGTATCTCCAGTGGTTTCTCGCCGAGGCAGGTGTTCGGGCTGGAAACACTGCAGACCAGGGTCGGCAGTGGTTCCGGGGCTGCTCGCTGAGGTCGGTGCTCGGGCGGGAAACTGCAGCCCAGGATCAGCGGTTCCTCTGTGCGCTGCTCGCCGAGTCAGGTGCTCGGGCGAGACTGCCGTCGAGGATCAGCGGTTGTTCCGTGAGCTGCTCGCCGAGTCAGCTGCTTGGGCGGGAAACTAGAGCGAGACCCAGTCCGAACTTCCGCAGCCCTTGTCCCCTCGAATGCCACGTCCCGGCTCTCACGTTCCTCACTCGCCTCGCGCCCTCTTCTTTTTCCTCTTCTTCACCCTCGATTCAGCATTTTAAATTACCTATTCAAGACAACTTCTTTCTCTTCCTCTTTTCTTCATCTTGTCATTCTTGACAATGGCCCCCAATTGTTTGAGTTTTCGCTCCACGAAAACTGTCGTCCCCACTAGCACCATACACTTCACTGTACAACACAACACTTCCCTGCACGACACAGCACTTCACTTCACGACACATCTCGGCACTTCCCTTCACCGCACAACACTTCACTTCACGTCACTGCACGGCATACTTAAATCCACAGTGGCACCACTAGACTTGCCTACACTAACACGCACATCCATCTTCGTGGGTCACAGTCACAGTTCACTGTCACCCCCCATCAACCATGAAACAGTAATACTAGGTATGTGTCCGCACGGAGTTTCCTCTGTGGGACACTGGTTTTATAGGTCCTACAATGTCCACTGCGACTCTTTTAAAAAGTTGCTCAATAATAGGCGTAGTCCTCAAAGGTACCTTCGAGACCAAACCTTTTGGTGTGGTTCTCTGACATGTGTCACAAGATCGCACAAACCTTTTAATGTCGCTTTGCATGCACGGCCAAAAAAAGTCTTCAGCGACCCTGCTAGTTGTCTTTCTTATTCCCTGATGGCCAGCCATAATAGTGTCCTGTGTCAAGTCTAGAACAGCCCTTCGTAAGCTCACCGGCACTGCTGTCTCTTTTCTCCTCCTTCATGGGTCTTGACTATTCTGTACAACAGCCCTGAAAGCTTCTCAAACTTATGCATGACCCGACTGCTCTTACAATAGATCCATTTGCCCTGAATCTCGATACACCATCGCAGTGTACTGTCCGCTTCCTGCATTCTCCCCATTTTGCTGCAGTTATGTCCATGGCTGCTACTGATTTGCTCTCCTTGATGCCCTTCTTTTCCTTTTCACTCTTGTTCCTCGTAGCTTTCTCCACGGCATAGGCGGAATCTTCCCTGGTATGCTGATCAACACATCTCTCGTCACGTTTATCCATAACCTTATGAGGTTCGAACTCCGTACCGTCAGCGCACGTTGTAGTAGGCAATCTCCAGAGGGGGTCCGGATCGTCAACTCCTCTGACTCCTGGCATATTACCGAGAATTCCGTCGTAAAGAGGGTCTTTGACACATCGGGCTTCAATCCAACCGCAGTAATACGGCAACGAAATCAGTACCCTAGCAACTGGCATCCGCCGTACTGTTCCATCAGCCAACCGAACCGGCTTTTCTATACCCGTGATATCCGTTTCTGGCACCATCGATTCTCTTACAAGTACACTGTTGGAGCACGTGTCTCGAAGTACCGAAACTTTTTGTCCGTGCAACATCCCAACGACCACTGGCATAGCATCTTCGGCTTCTCCCGCCTTGACAGAAGTCGTAACAGCACTTGTCTTATCCTTGTCCTCCTGGTCACGTTGCTTTTCCCGGTCCGCATCAGCAGAGCTTTCATCTGCCACCATGCAAGCCGTTTTATTTCCTGACCGATCACGACAGCTTTCTGTGGTGTGCCCACGCTTTCTGCACCGATCGCATTTCGGCGATGAACTGTGAGTGCGTATCGCGGCACAATTTGCTGCTCTATGCCCAATATTGTCACAGAGGTAGCATTTGACTGCGCTCCGGGTTTGCTCTTTCTTCTCCAAACCTCTCTCATCTTGGGCTTTCCCTAGATTCCTTTGACCTTGAGCTTCCATATAACAATCGGCGTGTTCAGATAGCTCCGCCACCGTCTTCAAGTTCCGCTCCTTCAAGAATATTGCCACTCCCTTGTGACACGATGCCAGGAGTTGTTCCGCAATCATGCGATCTCTTAGATCCTCGAATGATCTCTCTATGTTAGCCATCTCCAACCACCGATCGAAGTAATTGGAGATTCGAGCAGCGAACTGCTGGCCTGTCTCATTTTCCTCTGGTTTCGAGCTCCGGAATTTCTTTCGGAAACCCTCGGCAGTTAATCTGAAGCGTTAGAGCAGAGCCCTTTTTACCTTGTCGTAATCTAGCGCATCCGCTGCTGGCATACGGCTAAAAACAGACAATGCCTCTTCCTCAAGGCACATGCTCAATTCAGTCGCCCAATCACTCCTCTGCCAGCCTTGTTCTATCGCTATTCTCTTGAACCACTGTATATAAGCGTCGAGGTCATCTCGCCTTTTGTCAAAAGGCGCGATTAACTTACGCGGGCTCACTTTTGGTGGCTGGGGTACCATCTCTGACCTATCTGGTACTTCCACACTAATGCTTACACGCAACTGCAATTTTTTTTTCAGTGAGCTCCTTTTCCAGCATTAAGTTTTTATGAGTTCGCTCGTCCGCGGCTTTCGCTCTCTCTTCAGCGGCTTTCGCTCGCTCTTCATCTTCTTTCGCGGCCTCTCGTGCCTCTGCGCGCTCTTCACGTAATGTTTTCTGTTCCTCATGATAGAGCGTCATTATAGCCTCAGCCGATAATCCCGCAGCACTACCGGCTGCCATCAAGCGTTCCAGATCCATGTCACGGCTCCCGACAGAGCTAGGCGTGTGACAAAGTTACATGGATCCTGGCAGGCTCGCCATTGTCACGAGTATATGCTGAGGCCTGGTTTGCTCGTCGGGCGTTGCGAAAGGAACCATAGAGGCTGCTGGTTCGAAACGAAGACTATCACTTCATTACCATGACAATCACAAAAACGAAACAACGACACAAATACGCACACGTTGAAAAACACAGCAAAAGAGATGTCTTAATGACGCGCGTTTCAACGTCCGATTCCGTTGGCGTTCTCTAAGTCTCGCGCTTACAGTTGTGGCGTGGCCTCTGGTCCGCTGGGAGTCCTCAGGCGTGATGACACGCCCTATCGATGCTCAACGGTGGCTAGGTTGTTGAAGAACCACTGCAGCGGCATCTCCAGTGGTTTCTCGTCGAGGCAGGTGCTCGGGCTGGATACACTGCAGACCAGGGTCGGCGGTGGTTCCGGGGCTGCTCGCCGAAGTCGGTGCTCGGGCGGGAAACTGCAGCCCAGGATCAGCGGTTGCTCTGTGCGCTGCTCGCCGAGTTAGGTGCTCGGGCAAGACTGCCGTCCAGGATCAGTGGTTGCTGCGTCAGCAGCTCGCCGAGTCAGGTGCTCGAGCGGGAAACTGCAGCGAGACCCAGTCCGAACTTCCGCAGCCCTTGTCCCCTCGAACGCCACGTCCCGGCTTTCACGTTCCTCACTCGCCTCGCGCCCTCTTCTTTTTTCTCTTCTTCACCCTCAGTCCAGCATTTTAAATTACCTATTCAAGGCAACTTCTTTCTCTTCCTCTTTTCTTCATGTGGTCATTCTTGACAACACTGTATCGCGGGGCCTTAAGTGGAAAACATGGTTAGGTTACCTTGACGGCATCGTCGTATTTTCTTCAACGTTTGAACAGCCCTTGGAGCGCCTAGATGAAGTTTTGACATGTCTAGCAGCTGCTGGCCTTCAGCTACACACCAATACACACTTTACAAGCAAAAGTAATGAACTACTCGGACATCTCGTCAGCAAAGATAGAATGCGGCCTGATCCCGGCAATATTACTGCCGTTCTTCACTTCCCGGTGCCTGAACGCGCCAAAGAGCTCCGAAGATTTTTTGTCCCTGCGTACTACTTTCGGCGCATATACGAGACTTCGCCACCATTGCTGTGCCACTTCACTAACTCCTTTCTTCGGGAGCGTCATACGTATGGTCGGGCGAATGTCAAATGGCTTTTGACACCTTGAAACGTACCCTCACGTCTGAGCCAGTGCTTTGTCATTTTGATAAAGCCGCACGCACTCTTCTCTATACTGATGCCAGTGGACATGGACGGCGACGTAATTTTGCAACGAAGAGAGCGTTATGGCGAACGTGTGATCGCATACGCTAGTCGCACCCTCACAGCAGCAGAGAAAAACTACAACATCACCAAGCAGGAGCGTCTCGCTAGTGTCTGGGCCATACAAAAGTGTCGACCATATTTTCACGACCGCTACTCTACCATCGGCACTGACCACCACGCTTTGTGCTCTTTGTCATCTTTGCGGAATTAGTCTAGACGTCTTGGTCGCTGGATACTTCGTCTCCAAGAATACGAGTTCAACGTTACCTACAAATCCGGCAAGAAACACAACGATGCCGATTCCCTTAGCCGCTGTCCTTTACCATCCTCTGCAGGCACTTCTGGCCTGTCGCAAACTGTGGGGAACCCGTCAAAACGTCTCCGCGAGTTCATTCACTCGCCGCTGTCGACTTTCTTTCTTGCTTCGGCAACGAGACGTTTGCGTCCCACAAACGCAGCGACACTATCTGTCGCTCTATATAGCAGCGCCTTCAAGGCTCATCTCGTCCTCCCTACGCCCACACTCATCGACCGCTTCGAAAATTCAACACTGAAAACTCAATCCTTTACCACTTTGTCTTCCAACCCGAAGGACAGCGCTGGGTTCCTGTCGCTCCTCGTTCCCTAAGGGCACGGATTTCGGAGGCATTTTACTATGACCCCAAAGCTGGTCATCTCGGTTTTCAAAAAAGAAAAAAACTATGAACGCATCTGCAGCCGTTTTGCCTGGCCTGGGCTTTCCACCTGCGTAGCGTGATATGATGCGTCATGCTTTCTCTGCCAACGCCTCAAGTGACCCACTTCCTCCCCGGCCGGTCTCTTACAGCCTCTCCCATGTCCTGACGCTCCCTTCGATGTCATTTGCATTGACCTGTACGGACCACTACCAATATCAGCTAGTGGCAAGCACTGGATTGTCACAGCAATTGACCACTTGACAAGGTACGCCAAAACAGCTGTATTTCCCTCAGGATCAGCAGAAGACATTGCCACATTTTTGCTCGAGGCAATATTTCTAAGACATGGTGCACCACGCATCCTATTGAGCGACCGCGGCAAGGCGTTTCTCTCGAAATTACTAGAACAAGTCCTCCACGCATGTAATACGATGCATAAGACAACTTCCAGCTACCATCTTCAGACTAACGGCCTCGCAGAGCGCTTTCATCTAACTTTGACCGATATGATATCTACGTGTATCAACGCCGACCATACTAGCTGGGATACAATCCCCCCATTCATGACTTTTGCGTACAATACCGCTACGCAGCGCACCACGGGCTATTCCCAAATAGTTCTCGTCTATGGCCGTCAACCGACATCTCCGCTTGACATCTTCTCTTTTGACGTCCCTGTGAACTCATCATCGTCATCAAGTGAGCACTTATTGTCTCGCCTGGCCGATTGTCGCCGACGCGCCCGCCTGAATACAGAGGCAAGCCAACAAGAGCGGCTTAACTGCCGTGTACTATCGCTTGAGTCTGCGCAAAAGCTTCTGTTGGCAAGATTCAGTGTTCGTAGTTCTTTTCTGTGTCGCTAGGGTTATGTGTTATATATGAAGTGCTGCTTCTGAAATAAAAATTAGTTGTGAGTGTAGCGAGTGTCGTGTGTTCTTGTCCTCTTCGTCCCCGTGAATTTGCGCTACTACACCATATGGTAAAATTAAGAGCGGAAGACTCGCCACGATGGCATCCACCATGTAGTTTACTTCAATACTGGAGACGAAGTACTGTCGCTAACCCTAACGCGGGTTTCCGGCCTGTGTGATAAGTTTCACTCACTTTTCATTGGCCCCTACGCTATAGTCAAGCAGACGTCTCCTGTTAACTACTGAGTAACCCCTGTTGTCATGCCTTTCAATGTCCGTTTTCGTGGAGCAGAGGTTGTTCACGTGTCGCGCTTAAAACCATTCGTGGGACATACACCACCATCATAAACAGCGGCCACATTGGCCGCTTTCGCGCAAGGGGGAAATTATTGTAAGCACAATATTCACAGTGTTTGATCTTTATCTTCTTCGTCTGTATATTTATTTATTTATTTATTTATTTGTTTATTTATTTACAATGCTGCCACTCTCATCCGAGAGCATAGCAGGAGGACATACAAATGTGTGTACAAGAAACGTGTGAATCTGCAGGCTTGATTCATGAGGAAGAACAAAAAAGAACATATGCACACAAAGACAGAATAATTGCACAACTTTACGCATAAACACGCCGATATTACAAGCTGTAGTAACAAGAAGAAGAAATAAACCAAAGAAGCAAGTCCATAAAAAAGGTAAGAAAAGTTCCAATACAAGGCTGCAGCAACGAAATACACAAGAAATTAACAGATTTGTAAGCTGGAAGTGCTACACGTGTGCTGTTCGGTTAGCGCAACAATAAGTGTTATTTCTACACTGAATACTCTAGCATTTCGACGAACTTAGATAACGAGTCAGTGCTTGTTATCACGGGGTCGAGTTTATTCCCCTCGCGTATTGCTATGAGAAAGAAAGAGTACATAAACGTGTCGTTACTGCAGGAATATTCGGTTATGGTGCAGTCGTGTTTGTGACGTGTAGGGTGGGTCTGAGAAAAAGATATGTATTTATGCGTATCAATCTTGTAACGGTTATGAATTAGCTGGAACAAGAATTTTAGGCGAGCATGCCTCGCTCTAACTGACAAAATTTTTATTCCTGAATCAGCCAAGAGGTTAGTGGGAGAGTCAGTCCGTTTATATTTATTGTAGATGAACCTTATAGCCTTTCGATGGACACTTTCAATCTTTTTCATGAGGGTAGTCGAGTGCGGAAACCATATCCTGCTTGCATATTCCAGAAGCGGTCTTACGAAAGTTCTATAAGCTAACAGCTTGGTAGGAGTGGGGGACGTCTTTAGGCACCGTTTTAGGTAGAACAGTTTGCGCAACGCGGCGGCGGTAATATTTGTGATGTGTGAATCCCATCTAGGATCGGAAGTGAGCGTAATTCCTAAATATTTGTGTTGCGAAACCTTGCTTAAGGGTATGTCAATAAGGAAGTATGTAAACATAGAAGGCTGTTTTTTTGTTGAAACAGTCATGGTAACGGATTTTTTAATGTTTATTGTGATTTGCCAGTCAGAACACCATTTCGTTATTTTACTAAGCGACGTGGTAAGCATTAGGTGGTCCGTATAGCTATTAATTTCCCTGTAAATAATGCAGTCATCTGCAAATAACTTGTTGTTGCACTCGATATTGGAAATTATGTCATTAATAAAAATTAAGAATAATAACGGTCCCAAGACTGACCCCTGCGGAACCCCGGATGTCACAGGTACGGTCTCAGATGGTGTGTTTTTGAAGACAACAAACTGGGACCTGTTCGAGAGGAAGTCTTTTACCCATGCCGATATTGCGCCTTTGCCAATCACGTTTTCCAATTTCCCCATTAATTTAGTATGGCCTACACAATCAAACGCCTTGGAAAAATCCAACAGAATGATGTCTGTTTGCGCGTGGTTGTTTATTGATAGTGCGAGGTCGTGAACTACTTCTGCTAGCTGTGTAATAGTTGATAGGCCGCTGCGGAAGCGGTGCTGATGAGGTGATAAAAAGTTCACTTTTTCCAAGTAAACAGTTAGATGCTTCAGGATTATGTGCTCAAGTAATTTGCATGACGTGCTTGTTAGTGAAATAGGCCTGAAATTTCAAACGTCATTTTTGTCTCCTGATTTGTGAATTGGTACTATTTTTGCTATTTTCCAGTCTTCCGGAAGGGTAGATGTTGAAAGCGACTTGCGAAAAATTAGGCCGAGGTACTTGCTACACCATTCTGCATATCTTTTTAGGAATTCATTCGGTATGTCATCCGGGCCGGTGGATTTTTTCGGGTCCAAGTTAAGCAATAGTTGCATAATTCCAGCGTCTGTGATGTTAATTTCGTCAATTTTGTCAGTATTGTGCTGTTCCAAATAAGGTGAAATGCCATTATCTGTCGTGAATACCGAGCGGAAGAAATCAATGTGCGCATTCGACTTCGCTACCTTCTCTTCTGCTGTTAGTGTAGACGACGCTTCAGGACTTTTACGAAAATGCCTCTAGAATTTCTGCGGGCTATTTGTGATAAAGTTTTGAAGGGCTACGTTGAAGTAATGCTGTTTGGCTTGCTGCGTCTTTGTTTTCAGTCTCATGACTGCATTTAATAACTTCTCGTTATCTGGTGAGTTGGCGGGGTTGATCCTCGCTGCCCGCCGTAACCTTTTTACTTGACGTTTCGCTTGGATAACTTCTCGATTTATCCATGGACTTTTTACGTTGGTTTTTTTGTGTTTCACAGGTATAAAGGTATTGATGCAGTGAAAAACAATAACCTTGAACAGGAGCCACAACAAATTTACATTTGCGGACATGTCTGAGGCAGTTTCAAAAAAAGGTTGGAATTCATGAGCGAGATACGTTTGAATACTGTCATTGTTGGCTTTCTGATAATTGATAATGGTTACTGCGGTAGGGTGAACTGTGAATTTACAATCAAGTACCAACCGACAAACAGGCATCTTGTGGTCAGATATTCCGTCAGCAACACTTATCTCGATTTGCTCGTTTAGAAAATGGTCGCTCAGAAGGACGAGGTCGAGAATATTTTCAGTGGTTCCTTGTATGCGTGTTGCATCGGCTACTACCTGATGAAGGTTAAAATCAAGCATTAAATTAACCAGTGCTTTCGATGACAGAGACGTGTGGTGCATAGTAGCCCAGTCAAAATCAGCGAGGTTGAAGTCATCCAGAATAATCACACGATTGCTGCGTGCATGCTGCGAAAGAAATTCTTGGATGAAAGATATACCGTCTTCACCGGAGGACGGGCTACGATAGACGCACCCAGTGATTGTACTCGGGCCGTCGCAAGCTATCATACAAAAACCAGCCTCCGCACTTGCTACCTCGGGCAAACATGTGAAAGAGATACATTTTTTTAATTAATAAAGCTACCCCTCCGCCTCGAGTTGGCCTATCTTTCCTGATAACTGAGTAGTTTGGGGGAGCTATTTCATGGCTGGATACGTCTGGGGAAAGCCAAGTCTCCGTTATAGCCACAAGGTCAGGATCATAATCAAGTAAGATGTGCTCGAGTTGTTCTATCTTGTTTAGTATACTCCGGGCATTTATGTTCAGCAAGGTTAGCTCTTTAACAGCGCGTTGCTTCGAGTCGTCGGCTTGCTTGGGATTTCTTTTTGCTTGGTTTCGTTTATTGGACCTCTGCTTGCATTTTGGTCGTTTTTTCATCGGTATCTTGTCGCTCATTTCATCGCTCCAAACGAATGCGCGCTTGTCAATGTACAATTTGTCAAATGAAAGGGTAACCTTTTCTTTGTTTTCACGGTTTGGCTTCGCACTGTCCCATAGCTTCTTTCTTACTTCTCGTACTTTCGGCGAGAAGTCTTCGCCGATAGCAAACGAAGTACCTTTCAGTTTGAATCCTCTTTTTAGAATTTCTGTTTTCTCTCTCCAGTCCAACAGCCTAAAAATTACTGGCCGTGTTTTTTTGGGCGCAGGTTTACCTAACCGGTGTATCCGTTCTATGGCAACCTTATCCAACTCGAGTATCTCATTGATTATAGTCGTGTTCACGGTGTCCGCTAACGTATCGCTTGTTTCTCCGTCAACCTCTGAGAGACCGTAAACAATCAAGTTATTGCGCCGGCTACGGTTATCCAAGTCATCCATTTTCTTTTCCAGAACTTCAATGGCTCGACTCATAGAATCAATCTGAGTTTGGCAAGATTCTATTTTAACTTCTAGTATAGCCAGGCCATCTAATTTATTGTCAATGTTAGCTAGCCGCTCTTCCTTAATGTCTCTGATGTCGGCCGCTATTGCTTGCAGTTGCTTTGCAATGGCAGCTAAATCAGGCCCTGGGTTTGATTCGATATCCCCGGCTAGCATGAGCAATTTTCGCACAGACACTGCAGTTTCATAGATACAACAACACAGCCATGGGCACGGCAGCACTACCAAAAACGGGTCACTTGAACGATAGCATTTTCCGTAATTTTTTCTTACCTGCAGTAGGAAGACGAACGGATTAGACGCCATACTGGCAGAGCCGCCGTGCCCAATAGCTGCGGTGCTGGCGGGTAGGCAATTTATAAGCTTGGTGGGCGGTGGCGCTGGTATGAAGTGATGCGCCAAGTGGTCGGCGCACGTTGAGGTCCGGTGATGCAGTGGCAGATACTGTAGGTTATCCATGTGGCAGGTCGCATTTGGAAGCGCGTGGCAGCTGGTGACGTCATGGTCTGGTGCAGTCCAGGGCAATCCATGTAGTTGGGCGCTTCTAACGATGCCGAGAAGCGCCGGTCCCACGAACATCTGCAGTAGGAAGACGAACGGATTAGACGCCATACTGGCGGAGCCGCTGTGCCCAATAGCTGGGGTGCTGGCGGGTAGGCAATTTATAAGCTTTGTGGTCGGTGGCGCTGGTATGAAGTGATGCGTCAAGTGGTCGGCGCACGTTGAGGTCCGGTGATGCAGTGGCAGATACTGTAGATTATCCATGTGGCAGGTCGCATTTGGAAGCGCGTGGCAGCTGGTGACGTCATGGTCTAGTGCAGTCCAGGGCAATACATGTAGTTCGGCGCTTCTAGCGATGCCGAGAAGCGCCGGTCCCACGAACATATGCAGTAGGAAGACGAATGGATTAGACGCCATACTGGCAGAGCCGCCGTGCCCAATAGCTGCGGTGCTGGCGGGTAGGCAATATATAAGCTTGGTGGGCGGTGGCGCTGGTATGAAGTGATGCGCCAAGTGGTCGGCGCACGTTGAGGTCCGGTGATGCAGTGGCAGATACTGTAGATTATCCATGTGGCAGGTCGCATTTGGAAGTGCGTGGCAGCTGGTGACGTCATGGTCTAGTGCAGTCCAGGGCAATCCATGTAGTTCAGCGCTTCGAGCGATGACGAGAAGCGCCGGTCCCACGAACATCTGCAGTAGGAATACGAACGGATTAGACGCCATACTGGCAGAGCCGCCGTGCCCAATCATATATAATCATCATCACGGAAAGCGCGTTCTTCGTTCCAAGCGTTGATCAGGTGATTCGTCTAATAAACGCTGTAAAGACCCCAACGCTGCTACTGTCTCACAGTACTTGTAATTATTCGTGATCTGTCACATATGTGTTCTCTTTTTACAACTCTTCTAAAGAGCTGTCTCTCAAGTTCTTCATAAGAGATTCAATGAAGCAAATTTTCTGTAAAACTCACTGTGGTGGCTTAACGAATATGGTGTGGTGACCCAATGTAAAAAGAGATAAAAGGAACCAAACAGAAACAAAACAAAAACACTGGTTAATGTAAAATGCACAACAATTGAACAGACGTTTTGGCTTCTAACACAGAAGCCTTGTTCACATTGATCATCAGACTTCCAACGTAGAATTCCGAAACGTCTTTTCAATTTTCGTGCACTGAAGCTTGGCCGGCGTTTTTGTTATTGGTTTAGTCCACCATGTTTGTCCTCAACCAGAAGGGATTACATGGCACATTTGACTAAAGAAGGGACAAGATCTGTTACCTAAAACTTCGGCCAACATGTGATGAAGGTTCGATTTGAAGCAACATTTGAAAACCTAGCCTTTACAAATTGTGAAATAATATCAAAGGTTTAAAAGAACATGGAGTAGCCGTACTTCTATTGCCACCGATTGATATCGAAATTATGACAATTCGGAATGTATGCCATGGCTACTGTCTGTTTTACCAAGCACACACATAAGTTTACCACATATTATGATAATAGAATGCGTTACGAACGAGTCAAATTATAAATATTCTACATAGTTCTAGAAAACACTAAAAACGTGAGCCAACAACACTACACGTATGTAACAATACTACATGGTTGGTCACCTTAAGTTAATTTTAAACATGTGTCCAGTTTTCAGTTCTGTAAGAAGTTAAATGATATTTGCTCTTAATAGCCACAGTGCAAATAACTTAAAAGTGAATGGCCCGTATACTGTCTCGAATGCGTCACTAAAGTAAAAAAAAAACAGTGTGAGGAATCGAGATTGAATTTTCAGAGCAAGAGAGGCTTTTTCCAGAAGACATCCAGCACTTATGCCGCCTTAGTGTTTCGCGCACCAGCAATGGTGCTTCTAAGCGAAACGAAAAGAAATCTTAGTAGTGCTGAAGAAACGTCTCAAGAGGACGCGGTGGTGTGGAAAAGAATGTGGCATGTGGCGCATGTTGGCAATTTGCTAGCGCCTGCTGGTGATGCATGTGCCCTTTTGTAGGGAAGGAGGAAGACGATGATGGGAAAGAAGAGACTCTCATGTGTTTCGCCTGGGTGGTGTTTGGGTATAGCCTGTGGGGCATGTGGATTATTTTTTTTTTTGTGAGGGAGCTATTGGGGGCGAAACTCCTTAAGCCGCGGGTGTGTACATGCTTGGCTCTCTTGATATGAGACCGCCTAGTTTTATGACTCACTCAGCAGATGCAGACGGATGGATGGACGGACAAATGGACAGACAGACAGGCGCACAGTCGGGCACATGGATGGACAGATGGAGGATTTATGGTTCATAGATAATACCCTCCAAAGCTGAGCCATACTCATCATCATTCACCCCGTGAATGGGCTGTAATTTTTTCTCTTCTTTTTCAGTGTCTCCTTCTGTTATTCTTTCTGCTGTTCTTCCCGTTTTCTCCTACACTCTCTCAAACTCACTGCTTTTTCTCGTAGCACGGGGTTCGGAGTACATCTGCTTTCCTTTGCCCTCAGCTTCGGCTTCGTCTTTCTCTTTGGGGCTCCTTGTTACTGTGGCCGACATCTTGGGCTTGGGTTCTTTGCCTTCTCTCGCAGTCAGCCCATTGTTGCCTACTAAGTTCTGGACGTGGTGTGGTGCTTGTTTGAAATGCGGTACCTAAAACGCCAAATGAAAATTCGAATTATAACACTACTATAATTAAAACAATATGTTATTATTATTATTATTATTATTATTATTATTATTATTATTATTATTATTATTATTATTATTATTATTATTATTATTATTATTATTATTATTATTATTATTATTATTATTATTATTATTATTATTATTATATTGTCACTCGAGTTTTCACAGCCGAGATTGGTGGGGGTCTATCAATTCAAGCTGACGCTTTGCGGTGAGTGACGCAAACATGCATTTGCTTTCGTACGAAACTTCATCGAATTCGCCGTTCTCTATATTTACAAATATTTGGCTCCTTACCTCGTCATTTATATATCGACGTTATTAGGCTAGCCGTATACCTAAGTTGTATTACGTATATCTGACTCCCAACTGAGGACCAGCAATAAATTTACTTACCTGAGTTCGAATTACTACCACAAAGTTTGATACTGAAAAAGAAATAGAATACAGCTTTAAAGACAGCATCAGTTTATTCTTTAACAGTTAGGAACTTTTCGCGTTTACTTCCCATTCACTGCAACCACCCGTGACAAACGCGCTCAACGTGTAAATTGCAGAGAAGTAGCCGATTAGTTCGTAATACAGGAGCGAGCAACTCAGCAGTTGACAGGAAAAGTCTAAGTGGGAGTGTGACCGCTCGAAATGAGCAAAACTTTTATATTGCGGACATTTTGAAGTCAACAATCTCAAAATTGAGCGAGAGAGGAACAAGTGAGAAAAGAATAAACGCGTGATAAAGAGGGCCATTCAGGGCACTAAGTCTGCCTAAGCTCGCATTATCAGAAGTTCAAGATCGCACCGGCCTTTTTAATAATGAACCTGTGGACTTTAAAGAGATATGAAAAGGTCAGGCTATCTACGAGTCATGTGAAGTTGAAAATTGCTAGGCTGTCAGGTGGTATTCTGCAGTGTTAATAAAGTGCAACAGAACCGTCTACTAGGAGATAGCGCAGCTGCCAAGCATACAATAACAAAATTTGGTTCAGAGGCAGATGCCGGACCATTCTGAATCGTACATTTACCTAAAACGCGTGATAAAATAATCTTTAAAAATGAAAAAAAAAGATATGGGGTGTTGACTTACTGGCAAGTGCTGGTAGGTAATGAACTTCCTCACCAGAGCAGGATTGGCCACACTGGTAAAGTACTAGGCCACTATCTCCACTGAATAGAGCAATTAACCATTGGCCCTCAGTCCCGAGCGGCTGTGAAGCTACACCCCAAGGCAAAGATAAGACATAAGACGCAGGGAAGGTGCTAAGAATCTCTGGGTCTGCACAGGGCGACTTTGAAATTTGAACTGGGCTACATTCCACACTAGCATGCTGTCTAGTGAAACTAGTCTAGCTGTCCTATTCGAGAAAAATAAAGGTGGGAAATGATGTGTAGTAGTGCTCAGCGAAGTCACGAAAATATGTGAGGCTTATACAATGCTGAACAACGGACACGTCCTATGCTACCATGGATTAGTTGACAAAAAACAAAAGGTGGTTTTCTTATACACTAGAGTATTGCTGGTGACATGGAGGCATACTATAACATCACTGAAAGGGGGCAAGTACAATAATTAGGTAGACAAGAGGAACTAGATGAATGTGGTAGAGGCCTGCGCGTGTACATCCAGCCATGATTATCAACTGGTTGAACGCTTCTACGAAGACGTAGAGTGAGTCATTAAGAATGTGAATAGACAGTATACTATTCTGATGGGTGACCATAGTAGGCAAGAAACACGCCCGAGGTTATGCAGTGGGGGAATATGGCATTAGCTCTAGAAATTTTTGAAGGGTGTTATTAGTAGAGTTTGCTGAACGTAACAATTTGCGGATTTTGAATGCCTTTTTCACAAAACGGTCTAAGTGCATGTGGAGTTACGCTTCACATTAGATTCGCGGCTCTAACTGAGGTAACTGACGTTAGCATTGACACACTGACCAATTTAGTGTTATCGAAGAATGTGGTGTCAAATTCAGAGCTACAGTCACTAGACAGGACAATGAGAAACTATCTCAGGCGAAGGAAAATCTTATTAGGAGACGACAAACCATGAAAGCCTTAATTGTAACCGAAAATATAGAGATGGTAGAGCTTTAGAACTTGATGAGTAGGCGCAAAGTAGCCGACATTATAAGGTATAACTTCGCGAGTGTTGATCAGGCTGTAAAAAGTGACAAAAGCTTAAAAGCTGTGAAGGAAAACTGGTGCATAGGGGAAAATAGAATGTATGCATCAAGGGACATGGTGGGCAATGTATTAACCAATATAGATAAAATAGTTTGGGTGCTGGAAGAGTTTTGCAGACAGCTGTACAGAAGCCGAAACAACCAGGATGATATCGTAAGAAGCAACAATTAATAGCTCTGAGGAATGGCACATCTTACCAGTGGCGACAGGGAAAGTAAGGTAATCCTAGACGAAATGCAAAGAGATAAATCTTGAGGTGGGGATAAGTTAACAACGGATCAGCTGAAAGATGGTGGAGAAATCGTAGTAAAAAAACTGGCCACCTTATATACAAAATGTCTTTTGGCAGGAAGGGTACCAGAATCATGGAAGAAGGCCAACAGCATATTGATCCATAAAAAAAGGAGACTTCAAGGACTTGAAAAACTACAGGCACATCAGCTCACTCTTCGTTCTCTACAAACTGCACAAACTACAAATGGCTAATAAAATTAAGGTTACATTAGAGTTAAATCAATCAAAGGACAAAGCAGGATTCTGTACAGGCTACTCAACAATAGACCATATCAATACTATAGAGAAATGCGATGAATGCAACCAACCCTAATACTTAGCTTACATAGGATTCGAGAAGGCGTTTGACTCAGTCGAGACAACAGCAGTAATTCATACACTGTAGAGTCAGGGCGTCGACGAACTCTACATAAACATATTGAAATAAATCGACATGGATCCACAGCCACCATTGTTCTCCATAAGAAAGCTACAGAATCCCAATAAATAGTGTAAGGCAGAGAGACACGATCTCTCCAGTACTATTCACCACGTGTTTACAGACGTGTTTCAGAGCCCATATACTCAGAAGAATCAATGATCAGGGTCGGTGGAGAGTACCCTAGTAACCTGCGATTTGCTGATGACATCGTATGGATGAGTGACTCAAGGGACGATTTACAGCTGATTGTTTCTGAACCTGAAAGGCCAAGCATAATAGTAGGTGGGCAAATTCTTATGCACAAAACTAAAGTAATGTGCAACAGTCTCGGAAAGAAACCGTACTTTGTGATAGGTGGAGAGACGCTGAAAGTTGTTAAGGAGCATGTCTACTAAGGACAGGCAATAAGTTCGGGGCGAAAACATGGGCATAAAAATAACTAGCAAAATAAGAATGGAGTGAATCATATTAGGTAAGCACTCTACAATCATGCCCCGCCGTTGTGATCTGGGCCCGGATTCACAAAACTCACTTACGAAAACATTTTTGCGCAAGAGAAATTTTGTTGCGTAAGTCGATTCACGAAACGAAAAAACGTCGTAAGAGGCCATAGTTGTCACATCGGCCGCTGCAAATAATGCGCGCTGTGACTGCCCGGGAACATGTCAGCGATGGTGATGCAGTTGCTATATTTGCTTACGTCACCGAAAAGTGCTCGTAAGTGGATTGACGAAGCGAAATTGTGCGTAAAAACAGCATGGCTGAGAATAAATCCCAAGAGTGGTCCGGACCACTCTTAAGAACAATGTGGCTACTTCGAACCGGCTGCCGCAGCGGTATACTTTGAAGCCCTGGCTGGTTTTGAGTTAATTCACGCCCATTAAGGGCTGCCTGATGACTGCAGGTGCGTTTTGATTTCTTTCGGCGCTTTGAGCTTCGCGTGTTGTTTCCCTTGTACGCAGTGGATGGTGTTGACAACCACCACGGTCCAATAAGTTCGAAGTCGCAGTAATTGAAGAATTCTATTGGGCGTCAATGGCATAAAACTACGCATGTAAAGATTTGTGGTTGGATGAAAACCAATGTGATACGTGAATGGTCGGTGCATTCGAATGCGACACGACATAGGATCAACCTTATTTGTTATGTTGTTGTGTTGCGCCCTATCTCAGCCAATTAAAAGTGCGACTCGAGATCCTTGCCTGATTGGTGGAAATTACAACCAAAGAGGTTAATGGGAGCACATTCTTTGCACACAATTGGAAATAAAAATGAGAGGAAGTTTTGAGTGAGTGGTTCCTAAAGTTTGTGCTCTAGTGTACTTTCATTGGCTCTAACTGTCCAATGGTTGTAATCTCTGAAATACAGCTGTCGATACACTTTGGGACGATCTGGAACAAAGCGTACTTTATAAACCAAAGCCTATTAGGGGTGCGCGTGATTACGTATTGAACTACAAACAAATCATGCATCTTCACCTTCACTGTTCAGACACCGATATGGACCATGATATTATGGCAAGCAATCTGAATGAAATGACCCTAGTAACTTTGTATGACACCGAAAATGTGCAAACCCTCACGATTCTGGAGCAAACCTTGGCTGAATTCATCCCTGCGTCAATTACCAGCCATTTAACTTGGTGCACGAACATCATTCAAAGGTAGAGCGAGCCACTGACATGTATTTTGTGCGACGTTGCGACCACTTGACCTGAGAATAATAGCGTTGCGAAGGCGAATTCCCTGTCGCATGCTCTGATCGAAGCAGACGACAAACGCGAGCAGACGACGGATTGGCCGACAGGCACAACTTGTGATTGGTTGTGAAGCAATACCCTCTACATCAGCTCACTCCGTGACGTTGCCAAAACACTTCTTTCATCTGGCACGCCTGTCCTGTTCGTCATATCACCCCCCTCGCACATAAAAGAAAATTTTTTCACGCCGTGAAAATAGTGCAGGTACTTTCTAAGAGCTCTCTTATCATCTTATGTGCTGCGCAGTTGTCGAAAACAACATGGCGTCGTAAACAGCATATCGGTCGGTGCGACTTTCAGCAAACGCTTCTCGCAAGAGTTACTTCAGCGTTTGACCGGATGTGTTGTGATTACAGCAGCTCTTTTGGTGCGTGTAAGCAGTGCGGAAAGCTGTGGCAGTGCAATGGTGTACGGTGAAGCGCAGCGAAGCCTGTGCGTCGGTGTGGTTATCAAGCGGGGATCGGCGTCGATGTATCGACGGCAACTAGCACTCGAGAAGCCTGCAATGTGTGTTTGTGTGCCGGTAACAGTTCGTTCGCTTGACTTTCCAGTCTCTCAGTTTGGTGCTGTGCGACATTTCTGATTGACAGCGTTTTGACACGTTACTTGAGTGATCCCAAGTACGAATGGAAACGTATGAACTACGCGCTCGGTTCTTGCTTCGCCACTAGTTAGCCTGTACGCCTCTATTTACTTGAGAGCAATGTACTGTTCGGGAGTGAAACGATGTTCATTGTGAACAGTGGTGCTGTGTTGACGTTCCAAGACTTGTGAACAAGCTGTGCTCGTGTGACCGAAAATTGAAAGACAGCGTTGATAACTGTTTTGCCCTGCAAAGTCGTGGTGGGGCAGCTTGGCGCTTTTGTTTGTTAAGTCGTCACTTCTCCTTTTTGTAATAACCATAGTCCTAGCGCTGTGATGTGATCAACCAAAACTGCGAGATGCTACATTCTGTTGTGGATCGTGTTACTTTGTAAGCGCGCCTAGACTGTTCTTCGGTAACAAATTGAGAGTTCTATGTGGCAGCAAGAGCCCGTGAAGGTCAAGCTTCCCTCCATTCCCCCAAAAAAGCAAAGATTTCACCGGTGCCTTGCTTTGGATGAAGTTGTAGGCCAATATCGCCTAACTACAGGTTTCCGAGTTCGTCTGGCCATCGTTTTGCACGGCACTACAGCCTTGACAACAGCCGGTCATGGCCAGTTCTTACACTTTATCAATGGACGTTCACGCCTGGCCAGCCCTTCATTGCTGTCACCGGCAGCTTCCAGTCTGCAGATGCCCTTTGCCTGTTGGCCGTACTTGGTTCCTTATGACACCGACGGCTACTAAATGCTGCCATCAGTGAGTTCACCTTGCAGAACTACATTTCACCGGTACTATAATTCACGCAGTTCTATAACGTGTGCAAGTTTTTAAGCCCATCAGATGTAATGTTTCTCTATGGTAAGTTGAAGCATGAAAAATTTACTACTACTGTTATATACATACATATATTATGGAGCAAATACATAAAAAGTTTTTTGTGATTTGATACAAGTGAGCTCTTGTTTGATTATGAGGTTGGGCCTGTCGATTGACCACGTTTGATAGTTGGAAAGTTAATGTGAATTTATTTTTCAGGAGCCAGGTTGCACTTAAAAAATTATGTTATTTTGGAAAATTAGTTCTATAAACGATTACCACTGTGGTAGTACTATACTTCAGTAGGACATATATATTGCGGTACGTAAATTTTACATGAGGCTTCAGTTTATTTCGAAGTGAATATAGCTGATTTTGGTCACTTTAACGAAGTGATAGCTTCCTCAAATAAGTATTAGAAGTGAGTGCTTTTAATGATTGTTTTTAATTAAATATCTCGTTTTTGGCTCTTCACAGATCGCAGAGATTGGTTTGTTAAGGTCCTGTGATGCATCGGTTGCACATTCTGGCACATCAATCCTCATCATTACTTGGAGCACCTGTACAAAAATAGGAAGGACACGTTCTCCCTAACTGTGCAAGCCTATGTCACTGCTGGGACTGTTATCATTCAGCGGATGTGGCGTGGAAGCATGCATGGCAGCCTCATTCTAGAAGGACTGCAATCTGCTTGGGAGCTTCGAGGGCACAGAACTGCCTAACGGCTGGCTGCAAGGTTAGTTTTTCTTTAATACATACGATTACGTGAACACCACTTACTGTGCACAAATTGAAAACCCAAGCATGGTTGCTTTCAGTGGATACCTGTAATATTCTTACACATAATTCTTATTCAACATTTATAGAACTAAATTGCAAGATAATTGAGAATGTTGAAAGCTGAAAGCCTGCAGCTTATGAATGAAACTCCAATAATCTGAGACTCAAAAGCTTGTGCTTTGAAACGAGCACAAATACTTTGATTCCTTATTGAGCTCTCGAGCTTGTGACTCCCTCTGTGGATCATGTGCTCTGGAAGGAAATAGCAAATGGGTGAAAGTTGCCTGGCTGTTCACAACTTGCAAGGAGAAAGACCTATTGAAGAAGCCTCAGATGACATAGGGCCAGTAACTGCATCTTTTACCTAATGTAGCTTTTTCTCTCTCAGTGCTGTTGCTTGTGTTTCAGCCGAACATGTTCACCACGATTGCATAGTGATATATATTTTTCTACAAAATGTACCTGACCTAAGTATGCATTGTTGATCTCTAAAGGTGACGTTCAGTGTGTTTCAAAGCCATGGCTTCTCTTTTCTTTGTGTGTGGCTAGCCTATTTCAGCAGCAGAGCGATGCAGCTAGCACACACGCAATCCAAGTCATAGAGCGCTCCTTTGGTGTTCTGTGCAGGACGCAGCATATCCATCCGGCCAGACACTGGTATCTACAATAATGGTGAGCGTTGGTGGCACCTGTAGGAGCCTGTTGTGTTTGTTGCGCATGATTATTTCCCCTGATGAAGTGCAATTTTGAAAGGTTTTCTTCATTTAGATTAATAGGTGTCAGCAACAAGCACACTCATAATCCACAAGTTCTTTGTGTCTTCTAGACTGGACATTTGCTCCTATATGCGGTATGGTGAGCTGGTTATGTTAGACAGCCTTAAAATTATGAACATTGGCTGTTGTGTTGTAATGCAGTCTAACTTGTGTTTCTTAGTGAACTTATTTGTGGTCTACTTCTCGCACCTAGTGTAAAGTCGAAATAAAAGAAACTCCATTGGCTTTCTATGCCTGTCAGAAGTTTCATGTCATCATCTATAACATTGTAGTTTTGCTCTTGTATCATATTAAATATATTTTCAATCTTCACTGTTTGTGTTTGTGTGTGTTGAGGCTTCTCATTGGCTTCTGAAAATACAATATCTGTAAATATGAGCACATAATTGACAACTATACACTCTTGCATGTAGCATGGTTGTAACAATGATCTGTATTTTTCTAAGTTTTAGCATTAACAAGGGGTTCGGTGCTCCACGGTCATGAACAGTGTATCAAGAACAGAGCACAGAAGACCAACACGAATAAAGGGACTGCCAGTGACTGTTCTCCTGCTCAAAGTGTACAACAGCAGAAAGAGCACATTGTGATGTCAGGAGCAGCTGCTGCTTAACTTCTTAGCAGTGCAGTATTCAGCAGTTCATTTGCTTGCATTCGAAATTATTTAAATTTTGCATGGAAGATACCAAACTATGACACTAATTTAAGGCTGCTGTAGTGTTAGTGGGCAAATATTTTTGAGCTGAAGTTTTTAACATGTGTGTTAAGTGCCTGCGTGCCTCTACATTTACATGCCAGAAATCACAGCATCTATGGTCGCCAATGGTAACTGTGTTTGCATTCTTTGTAGTACAAGAAGTAAAGCCATGGATGCAGTAATCATGTACTTAGTCGATGTAATCCTTCAGTGTACCCTTATTTGTATAGCACCAATGATGCCATGAGTGTATAAGCTATGGGAATTGAATCTATGTGAATTGTTTTATTTGGGAGGAAGAGGATCATCACTACTCCTAGTATATCTTAACAGTAGAGTTTAGTGCTTGGGTATTATCCCACTGCCTATCCGTCCTTCAACTGTCTACTTATCTACTGTGTAAGTGTAACTTTTTAAGTGTACACTTTGCTCGGATAAGTTTGTTCATAATGTAATGCAAGTGACTTATCATCTATGCAGCTCTACTCAGACTAGAAATAAAAGTATTTATTTTTATATGTAGCTATAGCATGCATTCACTTGTGTTTTTCTAGGTGCCTGTACAATTGTTTAGCCCTACAAAATTGCTGGTATACTCTAATATTGAATCTGGCATCTTAAAATGGTTTGTTAGTGGAAGTAAGAATGTGTTTACAACCAATATTACTATCCACAGATGAACTGTGAAAACTCTGTGGAAATTTATTTACATTTATTGAACTTTGTGAAGGCAAAGGTTGTTATGTTCTTTTATTGTGGTCCCTGTTTTATGCAAATCCCTACTGAAACGTTCCGTAAGATGCGGAGACCTCACATACGGAATTATTGGAATATGGAAGACGTATGATGCGGACTCCGCATAAGACGTATGATGCGGACTCCGCATAAGACGTATGATGCGGACTCCGCATCCTATGGAAAGACGTATCATGCGGAAATTACTTAAATGTGTGCATGTTACGTCTGAATCTAGTGCAAAGCAATATAATGTGTAAATTGAATAGACGTCCACATCTTGAGTGCATGCAATACTGTGTACAAATCACAATATTTCTTAAATGTGCATGATGAGGGATTGAATCATAGGCATCTTACTAATTGTCGTGATGCGGAAGCAAAATTACCTTTTGAATAAAAAACATTACAAGACTACTAAACATGCTAGCGATCATAAATGGTGGTTACATTGCAACACATTAATGCAGTGTTCTATGCAAGACTTAAAGAACTTTTAAAGTTATTATTATCAATAGAAAAGCATTAATATACACATCAGCCCTGCTACAATCAATATGTTTTTTTATTTGTCTGTATGCTCCAGCTGTGAATAGTGACATTGCAGTGTTGATCGTACACAAATGAGGTGACTGCACCGCAATTTCACGAGCTCCACCTAAGGCACAGGATGGTGGCACAATGTAACAGCAATTTGAGAACGAAATGTTTAAACATGAATAATAATCATTGCACTGTGAAAGTGTGGCGCTGTGTTTATCTCATGAATGCCTTGTGGAGATCGGCGAAATGCTGCTTGAGGCTACGGCACCACTGTAAATTTCGAAGATCACTGCGATAGAACTTATGTGTCCTTCATAGGCACCTGGAAATGAAAATAATTGGCACAAATAATGTCAGAGACACATGTTAGCACAATAGTTCACATGCACAAGAAATATAACACACAGAATGAAACTGAAAATTTAAGGCACACAATCCTTCATGTTATGCATATGTGAATAATAGAAGGAATGAGTGTATAAATTAGTTCTGCCACATCAAAAAAACAGCATGCTTATCACAGTGAAAATAACTAGGTTGTCACGATTTTCAGTGGTAGAAATAATCGATTATTATGTCCTTATGAAATTATGATTTAAACGCTTCCTGCACAGTAAAACTTTAGGAACTGCAAGTGAAAGCTCTCAATGTTCATTTAATAGTGTGTGCATGTACATCTGCTGCCTTTATACTATACAGTTTGTGCACAAAATTGGCATCTTGAACAATTTTGAGAGTTAAACCTATGCAACTTATGAAGGTTAAAATCACCATGAAAGCAAGCAGGACCAGGCAGGTGCCATGAAAAATCTGTGCAAGCCAGATAACTATAACCGAACTGCGCACATATAGGGGAGCAAGAGTAACAGAAATTCGGCTGCTGACCCGCATGTCGCGGTATCAAGCCCCGGCTCCATTTCCGATGGAGGCAGAAATGCTGTAGGCACGTGTGCTCAGATTTGGGTGTACGTTAAAGAACCCCAAGCGGTCGAAGTTTCCAGTGCCCTCCACTACGGCGTCTCTCATAATCATATATAATGGTTTTCGGACGTGAAACCCCACATATAAATCAAGAATAACAGAAATAAACTGCCAACAGGAAAGTTGGGTGCATGTGCTATCTGTAAGTGCTTACACCTTACTACATACAGCATGCTCATTCCATTTTAAATATCGATATTGAAAATAACTGCTCTATTAGGACTGTAAAAGGTATGGTAGAACTGAACGACTCTACAAAAAGTGACCCTATTATGACATCACGTTTTCTTATAACAAAATTGACTAAGACTCCCAAATATCATTGTGCAAGGAAAAAATCTTCAAAAGAACAATCAAGTTTGAAGTCATAATTATTTATATGGCTACTATGACTATAACCAAGAAATCGACCTCAACAAGGCTAATGTTAGTTTTTAAGGCCTATGTTCACTAGACAATGAAATATACCACAAAAAGCACAGCGTTCAGGCAAATCACCACACAAAAAAAGAAAGCAGTCCTTTTTGTTATTACCTACAATGCCTTTAAAATTGTATTTTTACCTCTACTTTCCGCTTTTTATCTAAGTAACTGGTGTGAAACAAGTTAGCTAAAAATGCACTGTGCCTCCAAAACCTGTTGGTTGAATCTGAATTTTTAAAAAATGGTGAAGCTTGCACTAAATTAGGCTCCACAAGCCTTGGAACAGTGAGACTACATGACTCTTAGGACTACTTTAGTTACTTGTGTTTTGTTTCTGGGCCTAAGCATAAATACAAGGGCTTAACTGAATTGCTGCTAACAAACAAATGCTTTCGAAATTGCCCGAGCGTCAAAGGATGCTCAGCCATTTGTTGTTTTTTTGCACTGGGCTATTCTACACCAAACATACAAACCATACTGCCTGGCGACCATCACAGATGTATAGTTTAAAAAATGATGGTAATTTACTATTCTGAAAATAGTTATTTGCAGAAATGTTTTGAAGAGAAAAGAGTAGTGGTCACGTGGGTACCTTCAGAATTTCGCAGAATGTCGTGCGGGTGTTATTTGTGAGAAAAATTTCAAAGTACCGCTTTTTCTTGCCATATCAAATTTGATCTACATATTAAGTAAAGATGCTTCTTAAAGTATTTGAAGTCAAGTAACATTAGTGCAATTTTTCTGCTACATAGGCTTTGAAGAATTCAGCCAAACTGTTTATCGATTGCATTTCTTGTATGGCAATACTGCGTTTTGTATGAATATTTGAGCCACAAATACTCACTGCACAGAAGTTATATTTTACGAAAAAAATAATGTTAGGTCCAGATTACAAATATCACTATATAATCGTTTTTGTCCACATTGAGATGCAATTTGAGCTGTGTGTTTGTCTCATTGAAAATTACTTTTATATGTAAGTTGAAAGCAAATAAACAGTTCTTGTTACATGGCAAGTGTTATCATTACAATTTTTGTTTAAATGAGGAAAATGATTTTTGAAGTGTCCTATTGAGGGCCATGGGGAACTTCGGAACGGAAGCTGTCGTACATCAAATGCAGAAAACAGCCATCATAAGAAAACTTCAAAAATTCATTTCTACTTTAAGACAAAGTGTAATCATATAACTTGCCATATAAAGAGAACTGCTTCCTTGCTTTTGATGTGGCGAAAAAATTTCATTAATATTACTGAGCTTCATGCACTACACACAATCACCTTTACTTAATACCAAGACCGAATTTGGTGTAGAAGAGGCAGTATTTTTGAAACACTTTACTTTTTACAAACAACACCCAGACGACATCTTGGGAAGTCCAGAAGACACCAACGTGGCCTAATATTTTGTTCTCTGCGATATACTTTAGCATTTTGCTGTTTTCAGAAAAATACAGTAAACGAGCACAATATTTTTTTTTCAAAACACATTTAGGACGGTTGGCAAAATGGCTGGGATGTTTGATGCGTAATCGCCTCACTGCCAGCATTTATTCTTCCGAAGCTCAAGCTATCACCTCTCTGTTACTGCCTCCCTCACATACAATGCCTGCATAGGAAAGAAAAAGAAAGGCAGGTCCGACAAAGTTCACAAGGCAAGATATTTTCATGTTGGATAAATTCATTACCATAAACAGCAGCAAAATAACATTCAATTTGAGTAGTCCAAGACACAAGCTATATACCAGCATACTAAGAGCCAAGCACAAACTTTTCAATTGAACATGTGTGGTGATAGACAGGAAGCACTTATTGCAAGACTGATCAGTCTGTAATTAACTAAATGAAGTACAATGCACTGTTCAATCCAACACCACATAGGCATCTTTGATATAGCAAAGCCATGTGTCATTGATTCATGCACTAGATGGGACAATGCAAATGTAACAAAAAAGGTGAAAAAAGAAAACAAGGGAAAAAAAGAAGAAAAAGGGGATGCAAAGTAGGAGCAGTGTAGCACTACTTTTACTTTGCATTCCCCTTTTCTTTCTTCTTTTTCTTCTTTTCTATCATTTATCTTTTTTTGCTTCCCTTACCCCCAACCTCCGACAGGAGAACACTTTGTATCAGCGCAACCTAACTTGAAAATAAGCAAGGGCTGCACTCTTCTGCGTTATAGGTTTTTTTTTTCAGACAAACAATTCCAACAGGCACACACCCCTATACCAAAAGATGATGTCATTACTGACCCCATTCAAACTAACACGCCAAGGATGACAAGGTGACTTCTAAAAAATAGGTCCTCCTATCGCAACATCGGCCAGCCTGTCTGAAGCACTTCTACTGTTCACCCTGATTACCCCACTAGATGTTTCCATCTGTCGACTCACATCTTCATTTTGGATAACACTAAGACGAGCTTACAATGATGAATACGCACGAAAGTTTAGTGATGTATCATGTATCAGATTAAGCAACTCTGTTATAAAATTATTGATAGCTTGCTTCAAGGCTTTTTATACTGTAGCCTGAAACTTCGTAATGTTTTCTATTCACATGAACCAGATTGACAACGTAATGCACAACATGCTTAAGAAAACTGCGAGGAACAAGATAACGACAAAACGACCAGCCACCTAAAATTTTCCCTGTACATGTTTATAAAATGTTCATGTACCCCAAACGAGGTGCTTATGATACAAGCCGAAAAAACCTACAAGTAAGGCCTTGGAGTCTTCTGGAAGTAGACGTGTTGAATTTTTTCTGTAGAGGGCTTTAGACCCATAAGTGAGGAACAAAACTCCTGTATAATGAAGAATGTTGGCAGCTATCAGTTATAGAAAAACCTAATGCAGCTAATCTTCCCCGATACATCTGTACATTTAGAGAGGTGACGTAGCTTCTGTGATTGTGGCAGTAACTCTAACAGGACCAGTGCGAAAATTGGCACTACTTGGCTAGACAAATGTCCACAAATGCCTGCCCGATTCCCTCTAGCTATCCTGGCTGAATCTGACACATGATTTTTTAACTGCTGGCTGGACAAAAACAAAACCACTGAAGCACTCACAATACACAGAGTGAAGTTCCTCTGGGGTGGTCAACTTCGTCTTCTGCGATGAAAGAGCAGTACAGTGTACTGATAAGGCACTCCTTGCAATGGTTTTCAATGCCACACAGTGACCTTGCTGTTCCTGTCGAAGAGAGCTTCGGGAGCTTGGAGGGTGCTTGCTCTTTTCTGGGGGCTGCTGCCGCTCCTCGTTTTCTGCTTAAGGTCAACCTGCATAAAGTTGTAGACGAGGCTTTAAGAGTTGTATATAATGATATACAAATTTTCGCTGAACACACATTTCCTCGTGGTACACTGAGGAATTTCTTATAAAACTTGAGGCCTCGCATATGCAAACATTTACAATCGATCCGAAGATGCACTCGACTCTAAAGAAGCAAGTTTGTTATGTAGTGTACATAAACAAAGGTCATTCAGCACAACCACAACTACAGTTGCACACGAAAACGACATTTTACACGATCCTGTTTATTTACATGGTCCATTTTATTTTATTTACACGGTCCATTTTACACGGTCCTGTTTTACACGATCTGGTCTGCATGAACTCTTGAACCGGGCACCATGTAGGTTGAAAGACACACACAGACTTTGAGACAAACCTAGTTTCCCGTGGAGCATCCTTTTGCACTATAACAACACATCTCAATCTAGTTAGTTGGTCAGAACGAGGTGAAAACAGCTCGCACTTGAAAAGCACGGGCAGAAGGAAACGCCTGCACCCTGTGCTTTCTGTGCATTCTCGTTGAGGGTGCAGTTTTCACCTTATCCTTATGTAATTTCGCATTTATAACATTGTTCGCTGCATAATCTTTGTGGCGTTAAAGTGTGTGATACCGTCATGTGTATCCCATGTAATTTATCAAAATAGAATACAAAATAGCTTGATTCAAAAATAACAAAGTGCATCCAGCGCCATGTCCTGTAGCCATTCTTTAGGCAAGTGGCAGAATGATTTATTCTTCAAAACATATCTTACTTGTAACCACTACAAGAGCTAACTAGTACACTGGCACATTCTGTTTGCCTCTTCAGATTATAAGGTACCTTTTTTACACCGGAAAATCTTCAAGAAGAATAGAAGTGTTGTAATTGTGAAGAAAGAAAAGTAGAAGAAAAAAAGATATTGATTGATTTGTGGGGTTTCTTGTCCCAAAAGCACCATATGATTATGAGAGACGCCGTAGTGGAGGGCTCCGGAAATATTGACCACCTGGGGTTCTTTACCGTGCACCCAAATCTGAGTACACGGGCCTACAACATTTCCGCCTCCATCGAAAATGCAGCCGGCACAGCCGGGATTCGAATCCGCGACCTGCGGATCATCAGCCGAGTACCTTAGCCGTGGCGGGACCACCGTGGCGGGGCAGGAAAAAAAAAGACAACCTGCCCTGTACAGGAACCGAGCCTGCGAACTTCGAATAACATGTCCGATGCTCTATCAACTGAGCTACCATGGCGGCTATTCCTCTTCCATTTTGTACGGTATATATGTGCATTTACACATGGAAGAGTCAGTCAGCGCTGCCTGTTACCATTATGGCGAGTGTGGGACACCTTTTTTTTTTGCCTACTGGCAATTACATTACGATTGCAATTACGTTACGATTACTTCCAATATCCCTATACTTCTTTGGCAGCATTATGCATCTGTCCGTTCTCAGAAAATCTGCTAGTCACAGGAGGAGGCAATAGTTCGCCCTCCCACCTAAGTGCATGTACTTGAACACATGCACAACTGATCAAAAAAAAAAACAAGTCGCACACCGCTAAGTTTACTGAGATTCACTGTTTCAGATTCATGAGTAAAGGAAAGAACTATAAATTTAAGGGTTTGTTGTCTTTGTTGAACACATTATAATGAGAACTAGCAGAAAATGATGCCAAACAAACTATAGGGGATGTTATCAAAAGTAACTTTAACAAAATTGTGTAAAGAAAACTGAACAAAAACGTAACTTGGCAACGTTTTTTGACAATTGAATTGACATTAGTTTTTTTAACATCCCTTTATTTTACTGGGTAATGTTGTCGGGTAATTCTCATTATTAGAGTGGTGAGTAGGCTGAGAAAGAAAGTATATTGCATTGATACTTCTTTTGAACACCTAAATGTTTGAGGAACCTAAAAGGGTGGAAGCTACTTTTAGTAGACCAGAATATTTAGTTGGAGCGAAAAAAAAACTTACACACATTTTTACCAGGCTTTTTAAGCTATTTTGAGACATAGAGGTGTATGCTGCCAGTAATGTTAAGTACCACTACTTTTGTCACACTATGCACTGTAGCAGGTGTAGTTAGAGTGGTGATAGTGAAGGAGTAATCAAGCACGCCACCAACTGCGTTCACATCAGTGGTCGCGTATTTCAAAAATAAACCTGCTGTATAGTAAAAAAAATTTTAGAGCATTTATGATTTTATCCAAATCAAGTTAAACCGACTGGGTAAGCAAACCATTTGCATAACATCACAAGGCATAAAGTGATTCATGTATTATAACTATGTGAACAATTTCAGCAATGCAGGGCAAAGTGACAACAGTTCTATTAAAAACCCCTCTCATTATAACATGCATGAAAAGCACCACACCAGAATATTTTATAGTACATGTAATATCGAGACTATTAGACTGTCTATTGACCTTTCAGAAGAAGGGTATCTCCTTCACAATCAAGGGGCAACCACTTAGCCTTTTCCTGAAGTTTTCTGTGAATATTTCCTGAATTTCAAATGTCATTAGGATTGATTTAGAGTAAAAAGATTTTGCTTACGCATTGAAACCTAGTTCCGTATGTAACTGCAATTATGGGTGCCAAACCATCTCCAATTAATTTTTAACATTTAACTTATTTTTTAACTGCAGCAGCACAACTAGCTATGGGTGCCCAAAAAGTAGCTAGAAACAATACCTTTACCTCTTTGAGCCTTTTGGATGTGTTCAGCTTCTCAGTGCTCACCTTACAACATTTTTTTTTAAATACGTGTTTGTATGCCCACTGCTCTTGCTCCTTTTACAGTGAGGAGGAGCACATGGCAAGAAGAAACAAGAAAGAAGCATAGCGAAAAAAAGCGAAATAAGCGAGGACCTCTTTTGTATCGTACAATGCGTGTAACATTACTATTGCGACAACATATAGACAAATTATCACGGCTATGCATCCATTGTAGAGTCATACACAGCTGTAACACCACGACTAAATTTCAACCTTGTGTTGGTTTAGGATCCCTTTATAGTGGCAAGCTAATGATATCTGCATTTGTTTGGCACATACTAAGATGCAGTGAAAAGTGATATGGTAATCTCATTTAGAATGCACGTCATGTGGCTTCATTGTATATGTGGCCACAAGTAACTCTGGTTGCAAAGCAATATGGCAGAGCCTAAACAGACGTCACCGACCACTCCAATCTGAACTTGCCTTTGCTACTTGCCCATTATCATCCCAGCAAAAAATGAATAATTGAATCTGCTACAGATAAGTGCTAGCTTATGCTAAGGACCAAGTATGAAGGGTGTTTTGTCATTATTGAGATCAGTTATTTGTTCAAGAACACTTGCTGTCAAACACAAATACATTGCTGTCGAAGCATCAAGACTCAAATATAAAGCAAAAAGAAGTGTCTCTTTAAAAATTGCAGGCCACAAGGTGCAAGATAAATATTTGATATACTTGGGATGTAAGGCACGCACAAGAGGTGCTGCCATATTATACTTTTCCTTGTGTTGAAACCTGCTTGCTTTACTCACCCAACACATCTGTAAAGATGCCGTGAAAACACCAAGGAGCTGATGCAGCAAGGTTGAACACATGTCCAGGGATTCCACCATTCCTAAGCAGCCCTACAGCCTCCACAGTCCTGCAACCATTTGTAAGATAAATATAGTTCTACCGAAAGTTCTTGGTTTACAGACACACATGCAAGACACATAACCATTCTATAGAAAGTTTGCATGATAATGCGCTGGGTAGCAAAACGGATGCCAATATCAAGTATCCCGGCCTGCCGCTTCTTTCTTTCCGTTCTTAATTAATCAATCCATGGTTATTAAATGTTCCCCCAATGTGAAGTGTACTGGCAGTCCGGTGAAGAATTGCAATGTATTTAGAACACAGTCCAATTCATGGCAAGTAAGCATGCAATAGCGTTTTGACAGCTCTGCGAGAAAAGAGCATGAAGTTTAGCTAAAACCCATGTTTTTTATAAACACCATTCAATTTCATATAAATGTTGTGAGCATTATGTAAAGGAACGCGGATTCATGTTTAATCAATGATTTCTTATAATGTACTGATATGAATGCAACTAACTGAATATGAAACGATAAACTTTGCTCGAGAATTTAGAGTTATGAACACTATCGGACTTGCCTGCTGCATCTTGTCCAAAACAGCGGCAAGATAGGCCAGTTTGTGTAGGTGAGTAGTAATGAGCAGTGCAAAGTAACAACAAGAAACACCGGTAACAACAGTATGGGGCAAGCACAGACTGCCAACTGTATAATTTATTGCACAAAAGTTCGCCTGAATATCAGTCAGACAACTTGTGCAAATGAAGGTCCAGTTGGGCATGAACAAGTTACGAAATCAACAATGCCTGCTTTCACTATCAGGACCCTCATTCACATAAAGTATGCAGCGATAGGCCCCTACCGAGGTACGTCACAGCATGATGTCACTGGCACATGTAAAAGGTGTTGCTGGAAAAAGACTCCCGCTGGTGGCTCAGCCCGGTACAGTCGTGCGGTGTTTGGGGCAAGTTTTAATTTTTCAAAGCTTACACTTCACGTTACAATGTCGACATTAGCTATAGTATGTGTCAGCAAACATCCAGCTGTGTGGTAAACTGTGTGGTAAAATATTTGCCACGCTGTCTGTTTATCTTGAAGAAGTGAACACACGTGGTGGCCTGTGCGAGTAACAGCGGCATAGTCTTCAAAAATGTGCACTGTTGATTGCGGCATGTAGTGTGCATTGAAAGGAATTGAGAATATCGGTTCAACTGAGAATACCGAGTGTGGTGTGTGCAGTGTCAATAACAATGTGTCTTGTTTGCGAAGACTAGCACTCATGGCAGGGACCGGTCGATGAAAAAACTTGATTCGACATTTTAGTCAAGGTAAATATGCACTTGACGTGACCATCTGCGAGTGGGTACATCTCGGTGTTTGCGCTGTGTGCAGAAAAAAATTGCAAGGTCACTGGGATGGAAGATACCATTTGCTGAAGCTGCATGTATGAATCGCCCCGGCGAGTACGCAAGCTCAATAAAGGTATAACTCGTTTTATCGAAGGCCTCATATTTCTTCATGTAATAAGCAGAGATTCTTGTTTCACATATACTCAGTACCTTTACCGCTCGATATTCATGAAGTGACAATGCAAACAACAAGTTTGTGTGTTAGGTCCTAAGGGAGCAATGTAAATATGCAAATAAGTTGTAGGTGTCAGGTGCAGCGATGTAACTGCACAAAAGATTACGTATATATTAGGCTACAGGTTTAGAATCGCATACATCTCAGTGGTCTATCAGGAACGTCACAAACAACTTCCTTGCCAACCAGCCCTTGCACAGAGGGAGGGAATGGCTGGCACGGTGCTCGAAGTGACGTCACACTATTTGCAAACATAGAGAGGTTTCTTACTTAGGCAACATTTTGCACAATATAGTTTTAGATGCAAGACTGTACTCATCCACATTGATCATACTGATGTCTTTTGTTGTTACTTTGTGCTGTGAGTTACTAGGCATTCAGTCACCATGATCTTTAAAAGCTAATTTCAGTGTTCTCTCTCATATTGCTGACAACTGTGTTGTTGCATAAATTGGGCAAAAAAGCAACACAGAAAGGCTGTCACAATAAATACACCAACAAGGGTATTCTCCTGCAAACAAAAGTCGGCAATGGTCCTGTCATTACCCGTCTTCCTTCTCTCTTTGCCTTGTTTGTGCTGAAACAGCCAAACACCTGATGAGTTAGATGAGAAATATTAACGCATCAAAACTATAAGTGCTTGCATCAGCAACTACACAACAGCGTGATAACCGCACCCCTGCCACACAGCAGCGAAACATATTTTGAACATGCTGGCAGTGTATTATTTTATAAAAAGCAACTCTGGCAGATTACAAAATCTCACATTGTGCATGCAAGTTTTCTTCAAAGTCAGGCGTACAATGTAGGTGCTGGCCGGTATATTATTAGTTACAAGCAAAGGCGTCTTGCAGGTACACATGCAGATTGCACGAACACCTCTCTCTCTCTCTACACTATGCACACACATTATATCTTTCAACAAGCACACGCCACTGTTTAGGGGCATAATAACGCTCTGCCGTGGACGTATGCTAATGAACCCACTTAGGCGGTTGGCTAGGTGAATCGAGCCAAGTTACGAATTGTATCGCCCGCGAACGTAAACAAAATGCTGCTTTGCATTGAATGGCACTGCAGGCTTCGTTTAATCAACAACGTAGCAAGCGCCGTGTGCGTCTTCCTCACTACATTGCACATATGAAAAAATCGATCACCATACACATGCATGTTGCCGCAGTTGTCTCGAATTAGCTCCAGTAAGGCCGCGCCCATGCGCCATGACTCTGCTGGCGTTAGCGTTGTCAAAGCGAATCGGCAACCGCACTCGCAAAGGCGCGTAAGGTTGCCATTTCACGACGCCTCGTTCGAGTGCAGCAACACACACTTTCACTGAGTGGCATACTTGGTCTACATAAAGAAGTGTCCCCCTTACCTTTAGTTTCTTTCACACTGTCCTGAGGGAAGCGACCACAGGCGTCAGCCGTCACCTCGGAGTCCTTCGAGCGCCCGCCCAACCCGCCGATTCCTTGGACGACTCGCACTTGATCCGCACTCGAACAACCGCGGGAATAGGGCGCAATCTTAGCACATCACACGAACGAGGAACGGCACTTCCTTGCGTAAATTTAACATTTCGTGCTCTCGTGTGTAGCAGCGCGAACACATGAGACACGCACCGAAACGGCATGCCCACAGAAACAAAGAAGACAAACAACATGTGGCTTTAGCTGTGAATGGATTTGACTTGGATATCTGTGTGAGAAAAATAAAAAAAAACATCTGTCGCTGCTATAAACTGAAAAAAAATGCATGTTATCTGGCAAAATAACTTTAAAAGTGATAAATGGTTATTCAAAAAACAAGTTACAACTTATGAATATTTTCGCAGGTCTTTGTTTTGTTTTTGTTCTAGCAGACGACAGCCTCCTACTGCTTCTACTGTAGAAGCAGTAGGAGGCTACGACAGAAGTTCTACGACAGACGTAGTGCGGTTTCACGTTCGGTGCGTGTCGCCGACGCAAAGCTCTACAGTAGTGATATCAGAGTTATCAATTCTCAATGAATCCTAGGATGGCTACAAAGTAGTAACATTTTGGCATAGTGCAGTACGCAATCTTTCAAGGTATGACATTTCTTTGCTCTGAAGCAAATCGAAGCAAGCCAGCCGGCGCAATCAGCTGATGTCGCCGCTACGCGAGGCATGGTCGTGCGCAATAGCGTCGCGCCCCGCGCTCGATTTGTCATCAAGCGATAGAGCTACTAAGTGGAATACAGCTAGATGCAGGGATTAATGGCGTATCACTCTAATTCCCTGTGGTGGCCGACTCAATCGCAAGAGAGCACCGGGAAACAACCTTCAACTGCTCAAGCTTGTGTGTGGGTGTAAAAATACTTGTTTTCATCCGCGGTGGGGCAGCAATCTATAGTTGAAAGACATGCGAAAAGCATGTGACGTATATACAATCCCAAAACATATGCACACAACAATAGATACGATCGCATATTGTACATAAATATGCCAGCACATAGCGTGTAAAAAGCAAATTTATATACATAACTTAAACTGACGTGCTACCTTCAGCGCGAATAGCTTAGCAAGCTAACGCACTCAGTTCACGTACGCGAGCACAACTAAGTGGCGAAGGTTCGAGTCCCGCCAAGTTTAATTTTTTTTGTTTTTTTTTCAACCTTTTTGTTGTACTGCTATCTTTTCTAATGCCTTAGGTTCTAAAACAAAATAAAAGCAATATTGCGTTCAAGTACGTATGTGGGACTGTGTTTTTTGCGCAACAGTTATTATATTTTTATTTTCATAATACATTTTTTTATTTATTTTATAATATAAAAAAATTAAGGACTAAGGGGGACAATGGGTCTGCTTGATGGTGAAGGGACTTGAGAAGTGAGAAAACTCCAACCAAAAAATTTATTTGAGAAAAAACTGAGCATTTCACAGCCGGACCAGTTTCTTCAAGGGTAGGCCCTAGGTATGCGCGAGACTTGCTATATGACTCATCTCAAGCTGTGGCAGTTGAGGGAAGGCAATATCACCGAGAAGCAGTTCCAAAATATATTTTGGTTGATGTTATTCGATTCCTCCAAAATAAGGGCTGCACAATTGTGATCGAGCCAAACCAAGAATTGCGGGCACGAAGTCATCAGACAGAAAATGAATAATGTTGGTTGTTTGAAAAATTGCCCTTAATAAAAGGAAGAGTTATGGAGTGCTATGTAGCTTAACTCGCAGTAGGAATTTTATATATACATATAGATAGTTTAAAATGGACAATGTTGCACACACAGACATTGGTTAAATTTCTTTGCAGCACATTTGAAGCATCTATGTAGAACTGAAGCATCAAGAGAAGCTCATGCGTCCTCACTTTATTGCGCTCTACATAGCTTGTATGCGTCCATGCAGCCATGATATGATATATTTTAAAGCATTTGTTTAACCTATAATCTTCTTACTCATTAAAGCTGGCTCATAAGTTGTGTCTTATGTAGCACTACAATTGAAGCGTAATCTGCATGGTGGTCTGAAACAATGCTTTCGAAAATCTCAAAACGACCCAGCTCTATACACGACCATCCGTGCATCAGTGATAAGCACCATTATGTGTTTGTACATATCAATTGTGCTCTCATACTTAATTATTTTTCTGACCACTCCCTCTGCCCCTACCTCGTTTCTGTCGTGAAGCTGTGGCAAGTTGTGTATAGCTGTATTTATATTGTAGAAGCACATACTATCAATAAAAAATTATTTTTAGGCTACATGCAATTAGTTTTCATAGATTTTCATTTCTTTTGTCGGTGCTCAGGAGAGCTAAGCTCAAGGTCGATATTTTAAAATGATATTCCTCTTTGCCAATGTTAATGAGAACAGTTTCATTAATATTGACAAGTTCATTCACATTGAATTTAGTTCTCCTTATTATTGTTTCTACCAAAAAACGAGCCCTTGATGTTATGCTTTTTTTGCCTGATTTGTTTTCGTTTGACAGCATGCAAGTAAAATGACAGTTATTGTCATTCCTTGTGAATGACACATTTTCCGTGTGACAGACTTTAGCACCTGGTCATCCGCAGAAGTTGTATTCATTCTGGAAAAGGGCGAACAGCGGTGACTGACAACACAGACTAGCCTGCCTTATTCTTTTGTACTATATATGTCACTGTGCATTCATTTATAACTTTATAGAGCTCGGATTTCCTGCTTAAAATGTGACAACAACTGTAGAGTTTCGCCATTTTTGCAACAATCCACTTGCCTTTCATACACTATTGCACATTTTCGTAAGCACCTTACAAAATCTGTATATTTCCGTAAGACCTTACATTCTGCATTTTCCTTATGAAAGCTTCTGTACACTCCATACGCTTTCCTTATCCTCCATATCTTCCATCATGAACTCTCCGTATGCTCCATAAGTTTCCTTATCTTTCCTTATCCTTCCTTAAACTCCATAAAAAGCCTTCCATATATGCCATACACTTTCCTTATCTTTCCGTATACTCCCTAAAAAGCTTTCCGTATACGCCATACAATTTCCTTATCCTTCCTTATACTCCATAAGAAGCTTTCCGTAAATGCCATACAACTTCCGTATATTTCCATAAAACTCCATATTTTTTCCGCATGTAGCATAAGGAAATGTTACGGAGTCCATATATTTTCCGTAAGATTTCATACGGAACGTTTCAGTAGGGATGACACATAATTACTTTGCAGTGGCATAGTATTAGTTGTTATTTTACACATATGTGCTGAGCAACATCGCAGTTGAGGCCAGTAGCAAGACATACATGCAGTGCACTGGAGCATCACCTCACATAGTGTACAGTCTTTGCACACCAGTAAACTCAATATTTTTTCAAGCAGACTAATAGACAGCTGTATGGGAACTGTGTTGATGCCCAAACTTTGAAGTCTTCTTGAGGAGTGTTTTTCATCATTTTTGTCCAAGTGAAGTAGCTAC
Organism: Rhipicephalus microplus; assembly: GCF_013339725.1. Taxonomy (NCBI): domain Eukaryota; kingdom Metazoa; phylum Arthropoda; class Arachnida; order Ixodida; family Ixodidae; genus Rhipicephalus; species Rhipicephalus microplus. The sequence goes on from NC_051169.1 coordinate 97,778,557, forward strand.
CCAAGGCCGCAACTGATGGGAATGTGGTCGTTTCCTCTTTCCAAAAGCACTCCTACCAGCTGCCTCAATGTTATTATGGGGTGAATTCACGAACTGGAAAAATAATTGGTCTTTGTTTTTTTTGGCCGAAAGAGTCACTTCCACCGTTGAGCCACCACGACGTGCCAGAATAGAAACTTTTAGCTAAATAAAGTTGATTCTACTTTTGAGAAGTGTTTTGGGGAAACGAAATGGCACTTATAGCTGTCAATATAAACACTGTTTGCACCAAGGAGCTTAGTAGCTTATAATTGTATTATTCATGTATTGTCTAGAATTTACTCACGCTGTGCCAACTTTCAGCCCAAGTGTCCTAACATGCTTTGTTAGTGGGTTGTGAATGAGCCAAGCTATGTGAATAAACAGAGTGATATTGCAGACATGTACAAAATATTGATGCACAGCCCTTTTCTTTAGCAAGATATTGTCCAGGGCTTGATTGTTTTGTTTTTTAAAAAAACTGCTTGTCACTGGGCAGCAGTGGAAAACTATGCATCAAGCTTTTGCGAGATGGTTTGAGAAACGAGAAACACCGTGTTCAGACATAACAGTGCCGGTGAATTTCTCTCGTAAGTTAATTTCTGTAGTATATTCAAAATGAGTGTATTAGTATTGTTGTTTTATAGCCATTTATTTTAATATTTACACCTGAGTGTGTGTATGTATGTGTGTATGGGTGTACATATGTATATGTGTGTGTGCGTATATGTATGTATGTATGTATGTATGTATGTATGTATGTATGTATGTATGTATGTATGTATAAATGTATGTATGTATGTATGTATGTATGTATGTATGTATGTATGTATGTATGTATGTATGTATGTATGTATCTTTTAAATGAGAATCCGTTTATCATTGGTGAGTAAGTTTGGTAATGATTTGGCTGAATTTGTTTCTAGTTATTTCTCTTTTGAGCCATTATACATTTCAATTTGTTTTGTACTGCATAAAAATACATGTAACCTTACACAGAATATGTGTGTTCGAAGAAGTTTCATTTACCAACCTACAGTCATGGGCAAGAAATTGGGTAAAATGGAACGAACCTGCGAAGATTAGTTTCGAGCATAGCTACTCTACATGGCATATCTCGTACACATTGCGTTGGTTGAATATGTCGATTTCAACCTTTCAATTCTAATCAGAATAAGCAAGCTATCACCCAAGGTTGTATATGTGTGTGATATTTATGCATACTGTGATACCGGTTCGCAATTACAATTAAGGTCACAAACCTAGTCAAGCTGAATACACGAACTTTGACCATGCACCTTTCATCTGCACTGGAACTGTTGTTAATAAAGAATAAGCTTCAGTTTAGAAATTTATTCTAGTAACCAAAAGCAGGGTATCTCTTTATCACACAAATCAAATTGTCATTGTTCTGTTCCATTCTGGACAATAGGGGACCCTCTCAGCAGAACTCGATTAACTGCTATAGCTCATTTTAACCATTCACAGCGACATTACACTGAAGCGTGCAGCATGACAAATAGCGGGAGAGAAGACACAAACTAATCACTCTGTTTGCGTCAGCTCTAACTGTCCGTGCTCTTTGGTCTTGCTGCATGTGATGATGCCCACCAAATTAGCACGAAAGCGTGTCCCTACAAAGGCAGTCAACTTGGCTGCAAGCAGTTAGCTCACTGTATGTGTAGATTTTCTTCAAAACACCGTGAAGACTGATTGCTGGTCGAATATCCAAACACGTGAAAAGTAATATACCAGGTATGATATTGGTATTTCAGCACTGGACACTTTTGCGATAAGAGAGGATGGAGGAGAAAATTATGAACCCTGAATTGTTAAATTTTTGAAGGAGCACAGTACAGCGCTTTTGGGTCAAAAGGTGAGTGAAAGAAGCAAGTGCGAAAGCCTACTTCTCAAAAAACTAGTACCCGCCACCATGCATAATGTCAGGCCGGGCAACCTCTTGAAAAAAAAAGTGCTCAGTGATTCTGCGAATCGAACCAAGTACCTCCTAGATTGTAGTTGAGCGCTGTAACCGCTCCTCCACTGCAGCAGTGCTTGTGTTCGCCCTATTGCTGATATATCGTCATTCCCTCGAATGAAGTCAAATGCAAAAAGGTCCCGTGAAACTTTGTCAAAAATAGAAAAATAGTTAGAATGCGTTTTCCCAAGGTTACTAGAAGATAGAAACCGCCACGCGTGACTGTATAACCGTGCGCTATTTATTCTTGTACATTACTGTCATGACGTTGGGATAGCCGGCTCTAACGTACGCTACCTTCTCATAGTTTGCCGAATATAGATAGGAAAATAAAAATATATATCGGCCTGTGACAACACTAATCAACTATTATAAGTTCACTGTCACTAGTGTCACTTTCACTAGATGAATGCTCAGTTTGCTTCCATTATCGTTATTTAGGAAAGTTTTGGCTCATTAACTCAACTCTCCTAATTAGCACTGATTCTCACATCTAAGGACAGTCACACTTCATCTCGCTTTCTGAGTGGCAGTCACTCCCATATAACGCGTACTCCACTTTTTTATGCTCTCCGAGCATCTGACGCTGCTTTGCGGAGACTTTCCCTGACGTCTGCTGGGCCAGAAAATTGTCTTTATTATCTATCAATTTCAAGCTTTCGCGAAGCCGAAATGAGAGTCTCTCTCTCTCTCTCTTTTCAGTCTTTTCGCACGTGTGATAACGTCTCTCGACCTCAAGACTCGTATACACGTCCCTTGCTTCGTTTGCGCACTCTAACAACGCTGGGCGAAATATTTGCACCGTGTTTTGTGAAAAGCATTAGCACTGAGACACCTCCCGACGAGTCTCCCTCATTTTACGTAGAGATATACCTAAGCGTAAGCGTATGCACGTTCTCGCATTCCGGCTTTATAAAAATGCTGCGGTGCATGGAACCAGCGAAATTGCGCTCACAATTTCATTTGATTACTGCTGTTATCTATTTCCGCACAATTCGTCTGCAGGCACCAAAGTCGCTCTTGTGTCTTGTAATAAGAATATTGTAACAAAGGCTACCTTTGACTATAGGTACAAAACACCCTTACGTTCACCACTATACCGTGCTAGATTGCACCGAATTAGTTAAGTAGCAGCGCAGCTTCAATGAAATGTAAGGTAACTGGTCGCGTTAAATAGGGGAAGACATTGGAGGCACATTTTCAAACATTGCATGCATCGATTTATGTGTGGTTTCATTTATGTGATACACCTGGAGTGTTGTTTACATGTACTTGGCGAGATAGTGCATGGATTGCTCGGTGGCTCAAGGCCATCGAGCAATTATTTTTTTAGCTACAGTCGTTAATTAAAGGCAAGTGCTTGGCTTTGCACAGCCCACCAATACGTCTATTACAACGGACGCAGCATCCCGTAAGCGCTGTAGCAGACGCTCGCGGAAATGAAACTTAGATGCAGCAAATCATTGGCTATCATCGTATACTCTCGATGCGAGACGCTTTGCGTGCTACCTTGATGTTATCGGCACACACTTCTTTCTTTCCTTGTCGTTTCATCGGCTATCGTGTTTCCTCCTTGCCCTCTTAAGTGCCGAATAAGTTAATTTCATACCCGCGCTATAGTAATCCCTCCAGATAAGTGAACTTTTGGCTAAGAAAATGCGTAGCCAAAAAGAAAGCTTTGTGAATTCGGCCCCTGGTAGCTAAGGTGCTCCGCTGCTGACGCGCAGGTCGTGGAACGAATCCCGGCGGCCGTGGCAGCATTTTTAATGCAAGCGAGATTGCTGTAGGCCCGTGGGCCCAGATTTGGATGCACATTAACGAACCCTAAGTGATCGAAATTTCCAGAGCCCCCCACTTCGGTGTTCCTCGTAATCACATGGTGGCTTTGGGATGTTAAACATCACATGTCTATCTTCAGTTTCGAAATCATGAATGTTAATCTGCTACTAACCCTCAAGAGGACGCTATGTAATAGCGGAGTCTTTTCGGCACTTACGTATGGAGCAGAAACGTGCAGGCTTACAAAGAGTTCATTTTATATTGAGGAGGACGCAATGAGCAGTGGAAAAGAAAATGGTAGTTGTAACCTTTAAAAGAAGAAGAGAGCAGAGTGGTCAGGAAACAACGTGGGGTTAAAGATATGATACTTGAAAGGAAGAAGAAGCAATAGGCATAAATCCCCCAGAGTGGGTACGAGCCATGGATTAGAGGCTAGAATCAAACAAACAAAGACTGGGCACGTGAAACGCAGGGAAGACAACCGCGGGTTATTTAGGTTAACTGACTGGATTTCTAGAGAAAGAAAACGCCCGGTGGGGAGCTAAAAAGTTAGGTGGGCTGATGCATATAAATTACTTGCAGATATATCGTGGCGGCAGAAAGCACAGGACGGGGTTGATTGGTGTATCGTGGGAGTATGCCCTGCAGTGGGCGTAGTCACGCTTATATTTACTACTACTACAACTAATGGTATTATATAACTATTACTAGTAATGAAATCAACATTATTGTATTAATATGTTGGTAATGTAATATGTAATTCCTAATCTACTCATGGTGGTTTGTGGAGCAACACTCAATTTCCGCAACAAAGGATTGTCGAAAGGGCTGATGAAAACGCGAAAGGTAGGTGGGGTAACTCCGCTTGAGATTAAAAGAGTCTTCATCAGTGCTTTCTAGTAAGACCATAGAGACACAATAACGTGCTTAGCAGGAAAGTGGTCAGTGTGGATGCGCGCGTTCTTCGCAATAATGAAGTGATGGGGACCGGCAAAAAGACATGACACAAAATCTGCCTGCTTCGTTAGCACGTGTGCTGCTTACTCACAATCTTTATGCCTGATATGGCTCTCTCACAGGCTAACTAGCCGATGTAATTAAAGTGTTTTATGAGGACTCTCTGTGGTTCTGAAAACAGAGTAACAAGCCGGGGACATAATCTTTTATCCCACATGGCTTGCAGCGATATGACATATAAACATGGTGGCTGAGTGACTCGGAGGCTGGCTTTGCTGCATAATGAGGCTTCAAGAGGAGAAGCGTTTTTGCACGAGAATGAGGCAGGGGTTTGGCTTAGGAAGTTCTCCTATTCACTTGTTGTCATTTTTCAGTTCGTATTCCCGCTGACCACCGGAATACTTAAGCTCCCGTGAGTCGCCCTTAGAGAGGATCTCAAGTGGACACTGAGTTAAAACCTAATGACCACGCGTTTATGATGCCTTTTACGCAGAAGTGCGACTCTGCTTCTCAGAGGTACGCGGCTTAGTAAGGGGTCAATTTCGCGTGCTGTGCACTTCTTTACACTGCTGGCTTCTCAAAACGCATACGCTGTCACATGCTAAATTCAGAAAGTCACAAAAACACGAGAAAAATGTATAAACTCTAAACGCAATTTTTTACGTGGACCATGCACGTCAAGTTGGATGCAGTTCACATCTAGCATTATAGTCTCAGAAATAATAATAAAAAGCTATATTGTAACAAAGGTTTTGTGTGGTTCATCGAATTACCAGAAATATAGTAGTACAAAAACTAAGGCATTGTTACGTTATTGCGCATTGCTCAAAACACAAACACTTGGTTTGTTCAAAAAAAATAAATTAAGTCCAGCTTTCCAAAAAAATTTCACTCTTCTGTTTACTACTACAGTGCCTATATTAGTTTTTATGCGCTTAGTTTGTAAACACGCCATCGGGCACTTTAGCATGAAAAAAGAAAGCGTACAAGAATTAAACTATACTACTTACAATCTCCACGTATCAGGCCGGACAAAAATTCTTATTGGAAGTTTTGTTAGCTGAAGCTGCTCCCTGAACAACCCGCATGCTAGAAGAATTATTATTTTAAAAATGATAAAGTGCCCTTTTATGAAGGCACGAGCTTGATTACGCTTACGTTTTCACTAAACTGGTGACAAGAGTAACAGCACAGACAAGTCCGGAATATGCTCACGTCAAGCTAACTGAAACGTTTGAGATATTCGGCCGCTGCCAATACCGGCCACGAAAACATTTTCACCAGACAACATGTAAGTGGGCAAATATACCGAAAGGCCAAAAATGTAACTTTTCAATATACGAAAAGAAAAACCTAGCCTGCGCGGAAAGCGCAGAACAGTCACAGCAAAAACTATAAAACGGAATATTTAGAAACCGTTACTTTGTTGGCACTCTTAGGGATACACAAAAAGTACACTTGCAAGGTGTACAGTACTCCACAGATCATATCTTTGTCGAATCGGGAAGCACTTACAACAACATTATTTAGATTCTGCGCAGAAGCGATGTACTCGCTATGCATCGCAAGGCAATATATGCACTTTGTTGATGCAGTGGCTTATGATGATTATTTTGGAGCAGCCCTTTGTAATAGGTTGAAGGCATGCAACAAACCACTCGTTACGCATTTCATATTGTGAGACACCTGGTGAGTGAATTCAGATTGTACAGTGATTCGTTGTTATTTTACTCTTCTACCACGTTATGTTATATATGGTGAAGCGCACACCTATAATAGATACCACGAAAGAGAAAAAAAAATGCCTGGCTATGTAGCAGAACTCTTGGCTCGTACAGTACAAAGAACGCCAGGGTTCGAACGCATCTCCGTTCTGGTTATTTTTTTCTGATTCCATTTCCCCTTTTTATTACTAGTAATGTTGGTTACGGACACAGGCAGCGGCGGTGGCGGTGGACAACTATGGTTCCCAAAACAGCCCATCTGATCTTTTAACAGCTTTTCTGTGAAACCTTCTCCAACAAATGCTAACCATTGAAACGTGCGAGGCGTCTGCAAGGTCATCACAAACTAAAACTAGGTTTCTCACCGACCTCCTTTCATTGAAGTAATTGGGTCAAAAACAAAAAATAAAAAACTTCTCGCCGTTGCTCGAGGTAACACGACCCGGCAACAAAAATGTAGCCACCCCGCAAGTCAGCTTTATCGCTCGTCGGGTCATCCCGTTGAAGCAGTGATACCAGCGATGGCTGCAGAGTTCTTCGAGCGAAAGCGGTCAGTCGTCGTAAACGGGGTGCCGTTAGCGGTTTGCTTTTTTCTATTAGTCGATCAACCGGTGCTTTTCTACACGTTCTTTTATAGCGTTTTGCTTTCTTTCACAAGTCCTCGCTCGTGTAACCTAGCCACGCACTGTTTTCTGCGAAAGTCGTCGTAACGCTTCTCTCGAAGAGTGCCAGGAAATAGATGTTTCCTTCCCATCTTACCATTCCCCTCAGGCAGTCAGAAATAGCCATCAACATGAACGCGTCCACGATGCAGTGCTGTATCCATTAGCGCGTTCGCTCGACTGCTCGCGATAGGAACTCCACTGGGCAGGTTCCACTTCCTGAAAGGTTCCCTTTCCCCCGGTACTGTACGAGTAATAAAAGGCCAACCCCACCAAAAGCAATAGAGGGAATATAATGCTCAAGTGGGAAAAAAAGGACCTCACAATGTAACTAATAAGAGTGCAAGCTTTACACCGAAATGTTCTGGCTGTAGTACGGCCGTACTCAGCGCTTACTCAAGGGTTCGATCCGGTCTTTGGCAGACGCTATATGACTGAGGTGTAATACGAAAAATGATCATGTACGGCGCTTTTTGTGTATTTTCGAAAATATTAATCTGTAAAAATTACTATCAAGTCTTCTTACACGGTGTTTTTTAATAGCCGCTGCGTTGCGCTCTGAAAAAAAATTTGATATCATATAAAGCAATATTTTTTTGGTTGGCTCGACCAAATATTTGCAATGGTGGGATAAGGACACAAGCTTTTGTTTTTCGTTTTAGTGTTGGTGATTTGAACTGCAAATAAGCGCTTGCCTCATAAGTACTTTGCTAAAAAGCAGCTTGACTCATAATGTCTCTATTCACCCTTAATTTACACGAACCCTTAATGTAGCAGTCTTGAGTGTATGCTAATGGCCTTGGATGGTTTTGCGGACGATACTTTCGTTGGAGTTTGCTTTAGAATAGGCTTGAGCGCTATCAATAGCGCTGGATAGTACGAGCACGCTTGTATAAACACCGACGCCTTCACAAGACCAGAAGACTATTCATGCCCTATGTGTGCGCATGTCTCCATCGTTGCACTATGTCTCTGTTACTTATATTCATGGGCACATGTTCACCCAATAAAGCGGGCAGTGTTTCCCTGAGGCTCCATTTTGGGCACTGTCGAATTACGGGTTGTTGTGAAATACAAGAAAAGTGTCTTGTGCTTGTCGGTGCATTACGTGAATGGAATAGCGCTCTCTTCGATAGGAACGGAGAGTGTGACACAGCACAAACGCTTGGTAACTGTTGCTTACTCCGTCCCTGTCAAAGTGAGTGCTATTACACTCGCGTTCTGATGTTCGCCATGACGAGAGCCTGTTTATCTTTAAAATTGCACCGTAATCGAATTAGGCAGAATGATGCAATTTAACAGTGCCAGGAGCAGCAACCAAGCTCCAGTTCTGCGTACAACACCTCTGTAAAAAGAGGTTAGCCCTTCAGCTTTGCGCGGGCTTTGTCACCTATTTCTGTCGTTATTTTCTACTAACATGATATTTTCCTTCCTCCGCGGTCTGTCTGTGCTCGGAGAGCAGGAGTGACGTTGACCTCCTCTCCCAACACCGGGTGGGACTCTATGTTGACCGTGGCGCGGCGCTCGAGCCCCCCGTACTTTTTGCACGTGCGCCAGGTGGGAGTCAGAGAACCACTCCAGACAGCGAACCGTGAACACGTCTTGTTATTTTCTCTGCTTCAGCTATCTTTGTTCTTTGAGCTCGCTCGGACGCGCCAACGGTGCTTTGCCTCAGCGGCATTTTGCCTTAGTGGCGTCTCACCGTGAATCCTTCTGCCTACGGAGAGGTGCTCGAGGCACCCTTTGTGCTGTATTTTCGCCCTTGGCGTGGATAAGCCTCTTTTGCCTTCCCGTAGCCTTTTGCAGCAGGTGCTGTACTAAATTTCTGCTGTTACCACAGCCAATAAAATGTTGCGACTTCTTAAAGAGCAGTACTCTGTACTTGCCACACACCACCCGGTGCCATGGGTGTCCGAACGCGCTCGTGCAGCGGCGTTAGTAACGCGATGTGACTGTGAACACGGCGCTGTTGCTTGCTGAGACCAAACCCATGCTTGTGGCCATACTCTCTTGGGATATGTGGGCGCTACACATCACAACCACTTGCCAATACCTTATTTTCACTATCGAAGATAGCAAAACTTCAGAGAAAAGCCTCATGAACTGGTTGGAATACTACGCAAATACATTGGTGAATATGAAGCCAAGTAACGCCTAGTTACATTACCTATTGTTTTAAACATATCGATCCTATTGCATGATGGAAGGTATTGTGGAATGAAATGTGGCATAAGTCTTGCGTTGCGATTTGTCTCAGGAGGAACCGTACACATGTGTTTAGTTTCAAAATACCACATATTGTCGACATGGCCTCTGAAATGTGAGGCCCACGGGACAGCTCTTAAAGTGAAAGCAGTTATAAGATTAAAAGATGGGTCATGTGTGGCGCCATAGTGTTCCGCCACCACTATTCGTAACCAGTATCGCATGAAATAAGAAAAAAATCACAGGACCGCCTTTCCGTGCGTTCATCAAGTGAACACTCCAAGTACCGCCATGTCGTATTTTTTTCATCATATATTCATCATATGCAAGTAGCGCCATACGGCGGACATTTCAAGAAATATAAAAAGAAGTGGCCACTACATACAGGAGACATACTACTGACGTCTTAAGGTGTTTCGCCTTTAAAATACTCAGTACAGAAAAAACGCTCAGGGCTCAATGAGATTGGAATCCGGGTCCACTGCGTGCCAGCCCAGTATTCTACCACTGAGCCACGCCGGTGCTTGCAACTCGTCTCCAAACTGGCTTTAGGCAGGCTTGATGTTGGGAAAGGAATCCCGTTAAAGAATGACAGCATATCCACGGATTGTATGATGATGAGTGGGGTGAAGCGTCCGTCCATCCATACGTCCGTCTGCGCGACCGTCCATGCATCTGTCCATCTTTGCGTTCATCCGTGCATCTGTTCCTCTGTGCGTTCATTCGTGCGCCTGTCCCTGCAGCCATTCATCCGTCCATCCATGCGTGCATCCTTCCGTGCATATGTCTGTCCGTTCATTCATCCGTCCGGCTGTCTAGTATACACTCCAAGTACCGCCATCTCGCATCTTTTCATCGTACATTCAGCATATAGAGGTACCGCCATCCAGCCGACATTCCAAGAATTAAATGAGAGGTGGCACTCGCGCACTTTCTCACGGCCTGCGCTTCATCTGTACTTCCCACCTTTAACCGCCTCTAGTTTATGCTTTTATACTAGTTCACTATATTTATGGAACTGCAACCCAACCCTCGCTAAACCTTGCTAAAACCCAGAAGGTTGGCATACCAAGGCCAAGAGTACGCAGTGCTCGACGCACCGATCACCAAGGCAAAACTATTCGCGGCCACGCCAGAAGCACAGCGCAATACTTCCCCTAGACCTGACTAGCTAACAAACGTGATGATTCGGAATCTGAGTGACGAACTCCTCGAACAGCCAACTCATTATTTTAATGAACAGGTATCGGACAAGGGCGTGATTCCACAACATTGGAAGGAAGCCAAAAGTTTTTTTTATTCCGATACCCGAAAAAACACCCGGCCTACAAAATATAAGACCAGTATCACTAAAATACAGTCTTGGCAAATTATTCGAAAAGGTGATTCACACTCGTCTCACGTCTTACACATTTTTTCCCTTTTTCCAACCAGTATGTTTTCAATTCGGCAACTTTTGTCAAGCCAGAACGTTTTCTTTCTACTTCGGGAAGACGTCGTCTGCAACACCACGGTTGGTGCAGAACATCTCGTCGTATCTCTTCATATGAAAAGCGCATTTTCAAACTACGTCCGATGAGCTGATCTTATCTGAGCTAAATGAGATCGGTGTGAGCAAAATATATATCACTACGTTCGCTCTTTCCCAACCTCTCGCACTGCTACAATAGGCCTAGGCAATACATGCTCAGATCTGTTTGCTATGCCCAATAAAGACACACCGGAAGGGGTGATACCATCATCTCTTCTTTTCGAAATTTGGATGAGATGCTTAGCAAAAAAAAAAAAAAACTAGACGGCAATTCACGGCTATTAGCTAGCGTACGCCTTCTATGGGGATGATATTACCCTATAGGCTAACAGTGGCTCTTTGGGACAAAAAGAGCAAATCCTGCAAGACACGGTGACCGCTATGGACGACCTCGCTTATCACAGCGGAATGAACTGTGCTTCTGATAATTGTAAGTTTATTAGAATGCGACGTAGAGGCCGCCGTATTCGTGAGTTGGTCAACCTCTTTCACGGAGACCACAAGATAAAAGAGGTACAGAAAATGCGAGTCCTCGGACTGTGGCTACAAAGCAACAAGCGAGTGGAAAATACAATCAAAACTCTCAGAACAACGGTGAAGCAGATCTCCCGTATGATTTATAGAGTTAACTGTCACCTTTTCTTTCTTGAAACCTTTGGTTTCAAGGAAGCTGAGACACTACGGCTTCTTCAGGCTTTTGTCCTCTGTCGCCTAAATTATTCTCTTTCTTTCCAGGAGATCAATAAATCTAATTAAAAGGCCCTAGAAGCGTTGATCGGAACACCGTAGAAGGTGGTTCTTGGCCTACCACTTGACACGTCCACAGAACGTCACAAAGCCCTTGGTATACACAATCATTATGAGGAGTTACGCGCAGCGGTCCTCATTTCTCAACGAAAAAGGCTCAACTTGAAACGTTCTGAAAGAAAATTGCTATTCCGTGTAGGTTATCCAGCTCGTCTTCAGTATGGGGGAGAGGAACTGAAGTCCATTATTAAACAAACACTTGAAAAGATTCTACTACCCCCTATCCCAAAAAAGCATGAGCCCACGATATCACAAAAGGTCGTTGGTGTGCACGAACTTTTAAGTTACAGCAGCAATTTAGGAACAATCTGTACACGGTGTACACAGATGTCGCCCTATGCAGCACGAAAAAGTGCGTGCTCGCACTCGTAGGAGCTACCCCGGGTCAAGGTCTTCTGACTTTCTGCATGGCTCGAGCCGTGTGCACGAATTACACTGAGGCTTTATCTAAAGCCCTTGCTATTAAAACTAAGGATATTCTGGGACAATCGCCCCGTATTCTTAATGAGTTTATGGCCGCAAGTGGACTCTTTTTTCACGGGAAGACTACCACACAGTGCCATTCGCCCATCAGGACCGGACGTAACGCAGTACTATACTATCTTCTGTTGCCCGGGTCACGCAGGACTCGATGGCGATGGGAGAAGGAACGCACAGCGCGTGCTTTAACCAACCGAGCGGCGTACCTACCCGAAGAGAGCCTCTTTTAAGGACGAAGCTCCTTAAAGTTGCACCCTTTCTTCCTTCGTCGTAGTAGGTAACATGTCTTAAGCTTCGATCTACAAGGTGGTTCCAGTGGGATATTTCTCCTAAGCGTTGTTGAACAATAAAAAAATCGCAGCGTGAGCGTTAACTAAAAGCTGAATTCTCCGGTCTCTCATTCCCCATCAGCAGCCATTGGCATGTACATAGAGCACTATCTGACAACAAAGGGTTGCTATGTTATACTCGCTGGGCGTAACCTCCTTGGTTTAAGAAAGGTTTAGCGAGCGTTAGGCCACAGTGCTATGAATACAGTGAACTAGTATATACCATGAACTCGAGGTGGTTAAAGGTGGGAAGTGGACCCGAAGCGCAAGCCGTAAGAAAGTGTGCGTGTGCCCCCTCTCGTTTAGTCCTAGGAATGTCCGCTGGATGGCGGTGCTCCTATATGGGGAATATATGAGGAAAAAATGCGAGATCGTGGTACTTGTAGTGCTGTATAGCTGGACGAACGGACACACAGACAGATGCATGGATGGACGCATGAACGGACGCAGAGACGGACGCATGGATGAACGCAGGGACGGACGCACGAACAGACGCAGGCACGGACGGGCAGATTGACGTATGGACGGTCACACAGACCAACGCATGGACGGATGGATGCAGAAACGAATGAATGGGCGAATGCTTCGCCCTACTCTTCATCATTCTGTCAGTCGATATGCTGCCAATTGTTTTTTTAATGTGTTTTTTTTTAATTCTTAGTAAACTTCGGTGACTTTGAGCGTGTCTATCTATCTTTGTAGCCACCTATGTCATTTAGCTCTCCTGGCTGTTTCAATACTGGTATCGATACCAAACTTGGTATAGCATAGCCTGATTGTCCGAAAAACATATTTGACTAGTCCTAACTTGAAAATCATGATATTCCTGTCATTATTGTCATGATTTATATTTACTGGTCCTGCTACTTTTGCGCTGGTTTCGTTCACCTGGCATGTTGCAAAACTGATATGGTATGACATGACTGCATGACGAACACAAGCGATACACCCTAACATCGAAATCATGAAATGCGCGTCATGTTATAACATGGCTACCTAACACACTCAGGATGTTCTCGCGGCTGTTTCGCTAGCTTTGCATAAACCGAATTTGGTAATACATTACGGCAATGGATGACGAAGGTAATTGGCTGGTGCAAACATGATAATCATTAGATGCGTGTCATGTAACAACATGACTACATGCACGCTCATGATGCACTGGCGGTCGTTTCGCTAGCTTCATTTATACCAAATTTGGTATTGCGCGACGTGAGCGGATGACGAAGGTATGATACTGGTGTAAACATGAAAAACATAAGATGCGTGTCATTTAGCAACATGAATACATGCTACGCTCATGATGCGCTCGCAGCCGTTTCGCTAGCTTCCCATGAACCAAACTCAGTACTGCGCAACACGACAGGACATAAGTAAATCACGCATCCAAACATGATAACCACTACATGCGTCTTGTGTCACAACATGACTACATGCCACACTGATGCACTCGGGGCCTTTTCGCTAGCTTCACATATGCCACATTTGGTATTACGTGACGCCAATGGATGACGAATGTACGTGACTGGCGCAAACATGATAATCATGAGATGCGTGTCATGTGAGAACATGACTACATGTCATAGTCAAGGCGCCAATACATTTCAACGTGACGTGGTGTGCGTGATCGCCGGCGTTCATTCCGCCGCATCATGCCAACGTTGCCACGCCAGGCGCTGATCCTGCTATATACTCGCCGGCGCGCGTTATGCTGCGTTGCTCTGACGCATGCGCGTTTTAGCGCGTTCAGCGTGCCTCCGTCACGAACAGAAGGAGAAGCAGTGTTTTATTTTTTTATGTATTTATTTATTTTCAACATTCGGGATCCTGAGGGCCTTGGTCAAAAAGCCTCTAATGGGCTTGACTGGGACCACGACCCCTTACAAATGGGCAGTATAGGCAACACTTTTGTTGCAGTGACAATGTACAAAAATTTGAGCAAGCATAAAGCATAAAGTATAATAATCATAAGCATAATAAAGCATAAGCATAATAAAGCATGAAGATTTAAAAGTAATAAACTCAAAGAAATGACCGTAACTATTTCCTTACACATTTAAGATATCAATAAGAGAGTGTAACGATGCAAGAAAAGAAGATCGCAAGATTAGCACCAAAGTAAAAAAAATATGGGGCATGTGCCCATACGCTTACTACACTTACAATCAGAACAGTCACTCAAATGGAAGACGATATGGCATTCAAGTGAAACGGCAGGAGGAAGCGCAGCATTTCTTTGCCGTAGTTAGTGCGCGTGCGCGGGATAAGCCATGTGTGATTGAAACGCGTGTTATAAAGAACTTTGCGGTGGTTTAGGTTGGCAATGGTTCCTAAAAGGTTGTCGCCTTTTAATCCTGCCTGGTAGCGTTTCACAAGCATTGCGCGGTAGTATTCAGGTAGAGGTAGCAGCTTCATGTCGTGAAATATGGGAGTGGTGCGACTACGATATGGAGCATTTGCAACGGCACGAACAGCCCTTTTCTGTATGACGTGCAGTTTGCGGATATTTGTTAGAGTTGTCGTACCCCAAACCAGATGACAGTAGTTGACGTGAGATAAAAACAGGGATTTATAGATGAGAAGTTTAACTGCCTTAGGTAGCGAGAAACGCACCCGGGATAATATGCCCGAAATCCTTGATATAGTGCCACATAGATTTTCAGTGTGTGCGTTCCAAGACATGTGTTGATCGAAAATTATTCCCAGACACTTAATACGCTGTACTATATCAAGTTCTGAACTGCCAAGTTTTAATGGGACACGACAAGAGGTTTGTTTATTTTTCGGCCTAAAATATACAGCTTTTGTTTTTGATGTGTTAAGTTTTAAACAGTTAACGCGTGTCCACATGGCCAACTTCGTCAGTACCTAATTTGCGTCATTAATTAAGTTTGTATAATTTTCAGGAGTAAGAAGCAAGGTTGTATTATCAGCGTATATAATACATTTTACAGACGTGTCAATTTTTACAATATCATTTATGTATATACTTAAAATCAGAGGCCCTAATATGCTACCTTGTGGTACACCCGCTGAAATTTTTAGTAAATTGGAGGTACAATTGCCGACGACTACTTCCTGCTGCCGATACATTAGGTATGATTCAATTAGTTGTAAGAAAACTCCTCGAAATCCATAGTGTGCACATTTCTTTAGCAGCGTAATGTGATTTATTGTGTCGAACGCCTTTGAATAGTCTATGAAGATGCCTAAAGTGTGTAGTTCGCGTTCAAAAGCATTTAGTATAAATTCTTTCTGTTCTAAAAGAGCATGTTCAGTCGTACGGCCTTTGATAAAACCAAACTGCGAAGGAGTGATGATGTGGAGCTTATCTAGGAAAGAAACCATACGCTTTTGAATTAGTTTTTCCAGGCCTTTTGAAATTACTGGAAGTATAGATATAGGTCGGTAATTGTTTAGTGCATTTTTATCTCCTCCTTTGTACAGCACAACCACTTTTGCAACTTGTAACTTTTGTGGGAAAATTCCGGTGGAAAAAAAACAAGATTAAATATATGCTCTAATAATTCAGCAATGATATCTAATACGTGTTTGATGGGCTTAACCTGTATGTCATATGCGTCACAACACGTGCTGTTTTTCACAGACGAAAAAGCATGTGAAAGTTCACCAGCTGTTGTTGGCGCCAAAAACGCGCCGTCAGAGATACTGTCAGACAAATATGTGGTACAAGCTGAATTGTACTGTTCCTTTGCTAGAGATACAAAATAGTTATTGAATAAGTTTGCTAAATCATCCTTACAAATAACGTCACCGTTTATCACAAGCTCAGTAGGCCTGAAGTCATCACCGTTACGGCCAGGAAATTTGTTTAGTCTAGACCAAGCCAAGTCTTGTTAATTCATTACATCTTTGTTGAAGATGCTGTTTAAGTACGTTCTCTTTTCACTTATTTTCTGGGTAACGCGTCGGAGCGAAATGCAGCATGTGGCATTTCGCGTCGGTTGCCCTGGGGCCGGGCCGACGGACATTGGGCGCGCCTAGCGTCAGACTATAGAGTGCTCGCGTTTTGCCAACATAGTGTCACTGTGCCCACCGTGCGCGTGCGTCAACGCTACATTGAAGTATATTGGGCCCTTCATGATGTGCTCCGAGGCCGTTTTGCTAGCCCCATATATAACGAATTAGGTGTTACTTGACTTTTATGAATGACAAAATATATGACTGGTGCAAACATAATAATCCTGACACGCGCGCCATGTAAGAAAATGACAGCATACTACTCTCATAGCGTGCTCGCGGTCGTTTAACTAGCTCCACATATACCATACTTGGTATCACGTGACGTGAATAGATGACGAAGGTAAATGACACATTCAAACATAAAAAGTGCCGCCATATCCACGAAGTGAATGATGATGAGTGGGCGAAGCTCTGAAGGTAAACCTCGTAAACCATGAATCCTCCGTACATTTTACCCACTCGATTTCATTACAACGCTCCCCCTAGCGTACGTCGCCGCACTAAATCAAACGATTGCCTTCCACAAATGACACGCACCATATGTGACATCCTTCCCCTTTTATAACTTCTCGCATCTTTCGTCATCAACTTCAAGTACTGCCGTCTAGTTTATAACATCTTGAATCTTTTCATCATCAGCTACAAGTACCGCCATCTAGTGAACACTGCAAGGACTAAGCGAGAGGTGGCTACATACAAGGTACGGCACCGCCATCTAGTGAACACTGAAAAAACTAAACGAGAGGTGGCAACATACAGGGGACGCACAGCCCACGCCTTAAGGAGCTTCGCCCCTAATAAGCATGATAGGGAAGTCATGTACAGCATCGTTTACCTTCCCCTTGTAACGTTGTGCTGATTTTAAAAAGACATATCCACCTTTCTCATTCGTGCTTCGCGTAACATCGATTCCCACTGTACATGGGATCTGCCACTTTTTAAGTTGTATTTATTATAAGCACGTGCCAATCAAATTATTCCAGGTGGAGTACATTTTTTTGCAGGTTATTCTTGTGAAGGCACACATCACCAAGTAAGCGGCACGGCAATAGAGCTTCCGTTATGCTGACACCCGACAAATCATTGAGGTGACGGGAAAATAAATAATAATGACGCAATTTTTCACCAATACAAACACGTTATAAGAACAAAACAGATCGTAATGAGCATTGCTTCTCTTAGTTTACTGAGCATGCACATGTGTAATACCCACAACTATTGAACACGTGGAGAAAAAATTTGGGCAAGCTCTAGCTACTGCGACGGAGTTATGCGAATCGCTATATATATGTGCTGCGAATGATACGCGCATAGCGAAATCATGTGACAGTGTGTAAAATACTGCAATTGCGATTCGAAAATACGTTTACGTTGAGCTCAACTGCTTGCAAGAGACCGCATATTATGCATACCAAACCTATAGCGAGATCTGAAGCCACTGGAAAGTCTTTGTCCGGATGTTTCTTCATCTCTTTCCAAAACATTGACTTACCAATATTAAACGTGTTCACGTGCTTTGAAGACGGTTATAAAAGGGATCAAATAGGTGTTGTTAAGTCATGCGTACAAGGCGCTTCCTTTTTTTTTGAACATGATGTCACGGTTACACTACGTCACAGACGTTGTTGCATTAGCATTTCAATGTTGTGTAGAACACGTTCTGTAGGTATTCGTGTGAACACATTTTTTGATATTGCGAGCATTTTGGATGACTTCTAAGTCAAATCACTCTTTCAGTATTTGGTGTGGCCACACATTTGTGAGCTGTGATGATGCCGTGAAATAATACTAATGAAATTTTGAAACCCATCCAACTACTTCCCCTCCGATTTAGAGGAATAAAAAAATAACAAGGCAGCCAGCATAGTTTATTTCTTCATAGAAGGATGTACATATTTTCGGCAGAGAACGTTGGTATGTGAATTGTATCGGCTGCTCCGAACTTCAAGCCACAAAATGGCACCACGTTCCTGAAATGGGGACGGCTGAAAATATGGTGCTGTGGTGGTAATACCTGATAATTGCTTATTTGACTCAAACCAATAAATTGGTCAGTAATTGACCTGAATGACCTACTCAACGGGAATCAAAGCATTAATCACCGTAGGGTAGGTATATTGAGGAGAGGACGATAAATTACTCACGTGGGCTGGGCACGATTTGATCGGTGTGTGCGGGTCTGCCCCCTCTTTAGCCTGAGAAGTCATCCTTTTCACAGTGCTATAGTGCCCATGCTGGATATGAAGCCGGATGAGAATGACCTCATGAAACACACTCATTCTCATAAAACGCACTCAAGCTACACTACCCATATCATGCTTCAGTGAGATACCATGGCAGCCGCTTGCCCGTAAACTTGATTGAGTTCTTGTGTCTGCTATCGATTCACTCTTGGTAAGACCATTTTCATTTACTCTCAAAGCAGGGAACGTTGGACGTGTTTTTTACATTTTCCAGATATCGAGCTTAATAGAAAATATGAAATATTAGTGCTGAGTTGGCGTCGGGGAAGTTTTAACTTTAACCGATCACTAGTTTCGAATCAATAGAATGCGTTGGTGGGTGAGTTGGCGCATTGTCTGTAAATGATAGTATAGGGGTAAAACACGGGGCGTGCCAGACAAGTAGACGGGGCGGACGCTTACAACCAACTGGTTTAATTTTGAAAGAATTGTGTGAAAAAACACATTGAATGTCACCAACGCGTCTATACGCCCATATCGCGACGCTACTCATCCTATTTTCAGACGGTTATCACTGACCATGTGGAATGTAATTAGGAGGATAATATATCGGCTGCTTCATTGAAGCCCCACTTAAAAAAACCGTTCACAGCGTTGAAGAAGCCCCTCATGTTGAAGTGTGCGTGCACATACGCGAGCTCATTGCAAGACATCAAACAGTTTCTTCTACTATTTCGACTGCCACTGCTTTCATCTAGTAGGGCGACTCACAATCTAGATTTCGTGCCGAGCGTTTGTGCCCCCATGATATCCCACGACAGCACAGCTCTGGCCGACTGGGCTCACCCTATGCCATCTCCCGACGCCTACAAGAGCTCTCGCCCAGTGGTGCTCCGTCCTCGGACTCCTGCAACCATGTTCATCTTTCCTCTCCTGTTTACTGCCGTCGTTTTCTGTCGTTTGCTGTCCCTGCGCCTCGCTCTTTTCTCCCTATCTTTTCTCTTTACGTCTTAATCCTATTCTTTTAATCCCTTCTTTCCCCCATCGCTCCTGAGCTACTGTTGAGGTGTCGCACTCTGATGCAGGAAGTTGTGGTGCTCACTTTTCTCTTTTTCTCTTAAAGAATCATATTAGACAGCGCCAAGCTGTACTGTTTAAAATCAAGTGCGGGTGTTTGTTGAAAGCGATCAATCTCATCGCAGGATCTCGCAACTGATGTGGAGTGAGCGCTTCAATGCCCGGTTTCTATTTCTCGCTTTCTGCAGGCACCAAAATATGTAAGTTTAAATGAGCACTCTGGAAAGCACATAACATAGGTGCGCATTTGGAAATCAAGAAAGTGCACTGGGAAACTTTAGCGTAAGAAAAACAAGTTTTGTATCATTGAAATTTCCTTCATTTTACTCCTTCCATTTAGTAGACTCACCGCAACTGCAAGCAATATCGTTGTATAATAATATTTTTAACGAGCCACTGTGAGCTTCCTATCGTAATAACTGCATTCGTAATGGCAACTAGTGCACGATGAAGTGTACTACGGAATCAAGTTAAATATTGTGAGACAAGGCTGGTTTTCAGGTTGTTAGATGCGAAACAGCTTATAGTCAAGATCAATGGGGCGTGCGGCGCAACCATCCTTACCACGCGTGCACTCACTTCTCTTCCCTTCGCCCTCTCGCGCCTCACAATTTTGGCGCAGGGGGTTTATTTCAGCGAGTTTCTTGATTGAAAAAAAAAATCACTGCTCGTGCTGTACAACTGTTCATTGGCTACCCCTTATATATAGGCACTAGTTGAAAACCTTCATTGTAGTGGCGGTAAAAAATTTCTCTTGCGCGTGGTTGAACAATAAAATTTCGCAGCGTGCACATCACCTAAAAACGGGCTGCGGTTCTCTTTGTCGAC
This sequence comes from Rhipicephalus microplus, assembly GCF_013339725.1. NCBI lineage: Eukaryota > Metazoa > Arthropoda > Arachnida > Ixodida > Ixodidae > Rhipicephalus > Rhipicephalus microplus. Next base: position 97,799,099 of record NC_051169.1, read on the forward strand.
TCGGAGTCTTTTGTCTCTCACTGTACATTAGTAGTGATTGGAATGTTCGAGTAAGAAACACTGCTCTATCACTGCGTGCTTTGTGCCTCCGTAGGATTCTCTCCTGCGTGACTCCGTAATGAGCGCCTACGTCAACGCCAGTGTAATCACTAGCGCTCACTCCTTCGCATCTACACATGGTTCTTCTGGCGGAAGTTGTGTCATGTTTGCTTCTCCTTGCTTTTAGAACTAGCCCGCTTTGCTTTACGTCAAAAACATTTGGTTGAGTCCAGAGTGTCAACAGGGTGAAATTTGTCGAAATGAATTTGGAAGTGGCGCCTTTTGTGCGCGGCATTTATTGTGTGAAATTCCCAAGAGTCGTAACTGATTTGCAAGAACGTTTGGGAACTCATTAGTCAGAATACTCACTTATTTTCATATCATTGCATTTCTGCAGTTAATAACGGCATGCATCACGACAAATGACCGAAGGTGTCTCTTCTTTCTCATTCTGGAATGGTAAGGCGTACTTCGGATGAATGTAAGCACAATCAGAGTGAGAGAAGATATGCCCACGATGTTAAGCCTTATATTAAAGGATGGCACCGTGTGAAATTAGACAATGGCTACTGCGATCGTTGTTCTGGAAGGTATGGAATATGGCTCGATACTATCAGTGAAATGTGGTCAAGATGCGTCTTAAGCCCATCAGTTGTCACTCAAGTCTATGGCACATGGTCTCGAGCCAATATAATTGCTGCCACTGTTGAAGGGCTTCGTGGTAAGACGAGAAAAACGTTTTGTGCCTACATTCTCACGCTGTGAAGAGCTCAGAGATTTTTTTAAGTCAGAAAATTTAGAAAGCATGGCGGTGCTATAGCGCAGTAACAAATCAAACGTGTTTGTGATATTTGCAATGAGGAGAGCGCCAATAAGTATCTGATAATTCGCAGCGAAGATTTTCAAAACTTCTATATCAGAGGCATCGTTTTCTGCTTCATTGACATTGATGACTGCTACAGGAAAGTTCCCTATTCCTAATGACACCTGAAAGGGGCTACATCGCTTTAAATGTTGTTACACAACGTGAATCGATGTATTACCAGAACTTTTAGCTGCTTTTTTCAATTCGTTGCTTATCACAGCAACGTCATTTAGCGTACCTTGGAGTAATTTTCTCTCCGACAGTAAGAACGCAAGCAGCTACATCCACCGCAGTGCACTGCAAGAAGCTACTGCGCAAAAAAGCGACGAAAACTCGTTGCCTATGACCGTATTCATCACTTGTTTAAATGTCTAGCACCTATGCTTCTGCCTGGTGAAGCTGTCACAAAATCATCTGTCACACTGAATAGCAAAGCATATTTCTAATGTGAGAAATAAATGAGCTAAAAATATTACAATTATGGTCACACCATTACCGTGATTGATTTTTTCAAACTACATCGGACCTTGACATCACTACCCACAGGCAACTACCCTCTCTCCGCTAGTCATATAAATGCACATATCATGATATCGCGCATTATTTATCGAAACTGTCGTAACTTGCTATTGAGCTGGGGCACGCACGCGTAATACTCATCTTTTGTGGCCATCAAATGTCGCAATCACAGTCTGCTATGATGTACGCCAAACAGACTTTTATATCGCATTGAGGGGCTCAAGCATATGCTTCAAATGGATGGTAAATAGTTACCAGGTGTTGAACGACACAAACAATTGACAATGCCATTGGTAATGACAATGAAATGACAATGACTTATTTTCGCAGCAATAGACTGATTGATACAAAGGGGTGGACGGAAAAAGATCTCGTTCGGACAGCTTGACAAGGCCACCAGCCCCCTCACCAGCGCCTAGCAGCAGCGAAATATCAACAGTATACTAACATATTCCAGCAGTATATGGCACAAGACATATAGAAAAGTAAAGATATTGTAAGATGGCGTCTAGTACCCTCAAGGCTCTTCTTTATTTTCTCGAGTATGTGCCTCACAACGTAAGCTTGACTAGTGATGATGAATACGTACAGATGAAAAGATGGGACGCATAAACAATGCTCACACTTATTTTCCCCGCGCACTTGAGCGGCCGGCCCGGCCGAGACTTAGGCGGGAAATGTACGGCGAACAAAGGGTTTAAGACGTGAAACGTTTACTATCTCGGAGGTGCGGTAACGACGATCCGAGGAACCCTCGACGGGAGTGACAAGGTAATTGACAGATGTCCGTTCAGAAATAACATAAGGTCCGAGAAAGCGTGACTGAAACTTTTCACACAATCCTGGAGTGCGAACAGGCGTCCAAAGTAATACTTCATCTCCAGGACGGAAAGTGACGTCTCGACGGAAGCTGCCATAGCATTGCTTGCGGTCTTGTTGACTGGCCTCCATGTTGATTTGAGCACGTTGCCGTGCCTCAGCGAGCCTGGAAACAAAATGTTCTGGCGTAGTCGTGGACGTTTTTTGTCGTTACATTGAAGAAACAGGCGTCAATGGTGAATGTCGGCGCACGACCATAGACGAAGAAGAAAGGTGAATACCCGGTGGTTCGTTGAACAGCGGTGTTGTGTGCAAATGTTACGAACAGCAAGATTTTGTCCCTGTTATCTTGGTTCGGTCCGATGTACATGAATATCATGTCGATTAGAGTCCGGTAGAATCGCTCTGTCAGGCCAGTTGTCTGCGGGTGGTAAGTAGATGTGGTCTTATGAACTGTGCCACAAGTATTTAGGATTTCATCGAGAATTGTGGAAAGGAAGGCCTTGGCTCGGTCACTCAACAACGCGCGAGGTGCATCATGACGCAACACAATGACTTCTAAAAAGAAGGCGGCAACGTCTGATGAAGAGCTAGTGCGTAGAGAAGCAGTCTCCGCGTATCGTGTGAGGTGGTCGACAGCTGGACGATGCAGCGGTGGCCCGCTGGCGTTACGGAAAGTGGCCCGACGAAGTCTATTCCGACAACGACAAAAGGTGTATCGGGACAAGAAATGGGTTGTAATAGGCCAGCAGGAGCTGACCGGCGTTGACAAAGTATTTCCGGCGATGACAAAGTGTTCCGAGTGACAAAGTGTCGTTTCCGGCGTTGACAAAGTGTGCAAGAAGCGACACAATTAGCCACAAAGGTAGAAAGACCAGGCCAGAAGAAACGGCTCCTAACGCGGTTGTAGGTCTTTTGAATCCTAAGTGTCCAGCTGATACGTCGTCGTGCAATGCTTGGAGAACTTCTTTTCGCAATGAACGGGGAAGTACTGGCACCCACCGATGCCCATCCTCATGGTAAGTATAGCGCTGCAGGACGTTGTTCTCTAGCTTGAACTGCCGTAGCTGACAACGTAGTCTGGCATTTGATGGAGAAGACGAGCCATTCAAGTATCCGATGATGCGGTTACAGTAGGGGTCGTCACGTTGGCACGCGGCAAACTGGGCACTGCTGTTTAAAGATAGTGACCCAGCATTTGCCAGGGGTGATAACGTGGGTGAAGAGGAAGCCACTTGATCACCTGAGGGGCATTGAGGATTTGTTGTTGGAGATGAAAGTGGCAGAGGGCAGTGAAAGAGAGCATGAGCATCCTGATGCTGTTTGCCAGACCTGTACAGAACGTCAAAAGTGTACTGTTGCAAACGCAGTATCCAGCGACCGAGGCGCCCAGTCAAATTCTTGACCGAGGACAACCAGCATAAGGCATGACGGTCGGTGATCGCAGTGAAGTGGCGTCCATACAGATAAGGTCGAAATTTCTGTATGGCCCAAACGAAAGCGAGACATTCCTGCTTTGTTATCGAGTAGTTCTGTTCTGCAGGTGTTAGCGCGCGGCTGGCATACGCAACTACTCGCTCACGTGATGTTTCATCGCGCTGGAGGAGGACAGTACCGATTCCGTGGCCACTGGCTTCTGTGTACAGCAAAGTGTGTGCTCTCTCATCGAAGTGACGGAGGACGGGGTCTGATGTCAGAGCACGCTTAAGGTCTTGGAAAGCACACTCGCACTCGTCAGTCCACGTGAAAGCCGTTCCTGACGTCAGAAGCTTGTGTGACGGCCCCGCAATGGCAGCAAAGTGACGGATGAAGCGCCGGAAGTAAGACGCCAGGCCCGCGAAACTTTGCAATTGTTTTTGATTGCCCGGACGTGGAAAACTAATTACGGCAGCAACCTTGTCGGGGTCAGGTCGAATGCCATCTTTGCTGACAAGACGACCCCATACTTTGATGCTTGTGCTGGCGAAGTGGCACTTCTTTGTATTGAGCTGTAGCCCAGCGTTTGAAATGCACGTTAGAACTTCGTCCAAACGCTTAAGGGGCTGAGGAAAAGTAGAAGAATAAATTACGATGTCGTCTAAGTTACATAAACAGGTTTTCTATTTGAGACCACGTAAGACGGTATCTATCATGCGCTCGAATGTTGCTGGAGCGTTGCATAAGCCAAAAGGCATGACGTTAAATTCGTAAAGCCCGTCAGACGTCGCAAACGCTTTTTGATCCTTGTCTCCTTCGCGCATAGATATTTGCCAATACCGGATTGGAGGTCGAGGCTGGAGAAATATTCCGCCCCTTGTAGGAAGTCCAGGACATCATCTATGCGTGGCAACAGATATACGTCTTTTTTTGTGATCTTATTTAGCGCTCTGTAATCAACACAAAAGCGGACAGAACCATCCTTTTTCCAGACCAACACCACAGAAGACGACCAAGAGCTGGATGAAGGTCAAATAATATCCCGTTTGAGCATGTCGGTGACGTTCTCTTCAATGATTTGCCGTTCCGCCGAAGACCGACGGTATGGGCGGCGGCGTACAATGGAGCTCCAGTGATGTGTTCTTGAAGACGCTGGGGTTGTCCGAGGGCACGAGAGGACGCAGGAATCGGGCAGCACTCTCCACCACTTGTAAGATGGCGTCCAGTACCCTCAAGACTCTCCTTTATTGTCTCGAGTATGTGCCCCACAACCTAAGCTTGACAAGTGATGATGAGTATGTACAGATGAAAAGATGGGATGCATAAACAACGCTCACAATATATCTAATTTATTTAAAAAATCAATCGTTTGCGGTGACAAAGAAAAAGAAAAAAATGCCGCCTGCGTCTTTTCAAGGAGAAAACTGGAGCAAAATCGTCGCATTGAGGTCGGAGTATCTCGTGAATGTTGCGTAATTTGCATGGTTTTGGAACTCTTGATATTTCGTCTTCATTATTTCAATTTATGGAATGAAGGAAAAACATTGCAATCAAAGAGTGGTGGGATGCTGACGTGCAATCCAGTGCCTACATATACGTGGTGAACAATGAATAGCTCTGCAGCTCCACTAGTCGCTTTGAAATGCGGAGCGCTTCTTAATTAGTAGCAACAAAAGCAATACCAACTGCCACCAGACTCCTTCACACGCGTGGAGGCTGTCGCACTTCGCCCACTGCATACCCGAGCTTTTCCGAACCTCCTACTCATGCATAAGATATACCCGACTCGTTATACTCATGCCTGTCCAGGCTGTGGAGCTATCCCAACAAATTTCCACGTTACCGTTGAGTGCACCGCTGCCTACTTCCTTCCCCTCCCTCCAAGCCTTCGGTGTAGCCGTAGCCCAGAGCATCGTTCACAGCGGCGCCCTCATCGTCTGCCGGGCACTCGTTCTGTGGGCCTGGGCTGTCGCAGAGGTTGCCATAGGTGTGCTGGAAACGGGGACCCTTCCCATTTTAATACACGATAGCGTAAGAGAGCTCGTATCACACAAAACCTGCCGCCGGCGTCGGCCCCGTTGGTTGTGTGCAAAAAATCGTCTGTGCGTCTTTGACCGAAAAATTAGGTTACCGGGATAGCCGCGGGAGGCCACTACTTGTCCATACGTGCACGCGCGAAACCACTGAAAATTTCGCGCGTTCAAAGAAAAAAAGTGGTCAAGGTAAGAAGGCGCTGTAGTTTCTTTGCTCTGTCATCCCTCTTGCTTAGCTTTCAGCGCTTTCGTCGGGACTAGAGAAGAGATAATGCAATTGCAGCGTGCGACAAACCTTTGTAACTGCACTCGCACTGGACGAATTCCTAAAATATTTGCGGCGTTGAATTTGTGAGGCAATAAGCTCTTCTAGCGAATTCATTCCATGAATACTTGAAAAAGTGTTTCAGGGCCTTTTTAACGCATTTTGTTCGACAGGTCTCAACACAAAACGAACCCATTCGGCTATAATAGCGCGTGCTGGTCCAATCTTCTGTGTGCGTGTTTGTGTGAGTGCGTGTTTATGTAACAAAACATAATAATGTGTATGCACTTGACAGTTGAAGGGTGCACTAGGGGCCGGATTTCACTATCACGTCCAACTCTTAAACGTGAAGCTCAAGGGTCCCCCATTTTTGTATAATTTGCATAACAAATTCATTTCATCATCTTAGTCGGGCGATGTCACGCCTCCTGCATCGACGTTGTTCACACCCCCACTGCGCATGCTCACGTCCACGTGTCGTGCCTCATGCTTGCACCTCGTGCCAACTGTTTGCTCCCCCCCCCCCAGTCTTTCCTCTGTTCACCATCCGCTGTGCTAAAAAGTACCCCGAGAGTAGTTGTGCCACACGTACTTGTATAATGCTGGTCCAGTTCTTTTGTTTCAAACTGATGAGCATGTGCTCGTTTTGTCACAATTTTCTTCGAAAAGACCACATCACTTCTGTCACGCAGCTTCTTTCAGTTCAACTAGCATCGTTTCCTATAAGCGCGTTTGGAAAAGTAAAAGATAATGCCGGGGGTTTTATCTTTCTTTTTTGACGGTATAGCTGGTGAACAACGACCACCTCGTCAGCCGATAGCTGTCGAAGTTCAAGATGCCTGGCGAGTTTGTTTAGCTTGTCAATCAAATTTCTTTTTCTGTCTGTTTACTGCCATGAAGATTAAGGTTAAGGCTATGGCTTTTCTATTCGAGTGCATCAATTTCAGTTTGGGGGTGTTTGCCATCGTTTTCTTTTTTCTTGCGTGCTTCTGTGCAGCGTCTGACATTTTTAGGTTACTGCTCATAATTGTTGGTAGTTTTCCAGAGTTCATCATGCTGCTCCGAAAAAAATTGGAGAGTATCTTTTATGCCTTCTACTATTTCCTTCAGTGGCACCAACTGGATAAGCTTAGAACTTATGGTATTTAACATTATGTGAACGTCTTCCTCGTCAGATCGATCACTTTAACTCGGTGGTTGCGATCGAATTTTTTGTCTTCGAGAAAGTGTACAGCGGCAAGCTTGGCGATACCCCTGCCCCACTGTCTCGAGCATTGTCACAGAAATTCCCGAACATTTTTCGGTATGAAAACTATAAGTACAGTCACTGCGCGCACTAAAAGGGTCTGGCTCCATGA